>CM059974.1:9869237-10026010 GCA_030490835.1 Annona cherimola
TTTGATTATTTTTTATTTTTATTTGGTCCTAAGCGTATGCGATTTATAAGATGATGAAAATTTCGCGTTTCGAATTTGATAATAAATATATAAAAATTTTAAATCGAAAAATTAGACATCTATATCTATATATTACATATATGTGAACCCATATAAAAATGTAAAAAATAATAATAATAATTTAAAAGGGACCTGTGACAGCCAGCTGCAGCCGGGTTTATTGTGCCAAAACCCTAGATAAATTCTATATTACTTCGAGATCGGATGCGTCGGATGCGTCATATGCACTATTTTCTTGTCATACAGTATCGTGTCTTGGTCGGATCCAATCTAATCAGTGTATTTATCTTCTTGCATGTTTTTATTATATAATCTAGAAATATATTTATTAAAATTTACAGGGATAAAAACAAAATGAACTCGTATACGCTAACATCATTTAACTAATAAAGATCGCCTAACCATCGGCCCCATCCTTACCTACGTGTTAATTCAAAAACCGACGTGGAAGGTTTTTCAATAGGATTGGAATATTGGAATTTGAAATTCTAAAGAAATAATTTTATGTAATTCTTTTTATTTTTTAAATGTTGATAATTGATAAAAAAAATTTCAATTTATTTATTGCATTTAACACTATTTGTTTAGCTAAGAGATAAGTTTCGATCAAATCCAATATATGTATAGGTTACATTTACTCAAAAATAGGTACATTCATATATAAATTAAGAAAAATTCTTATATTATTATATATATATATATTAGAATATAATAATAATTTATAGGATTATTTATCCACTTAGTAATGATTTGAGAACACTATTTAAAAATTAATATTTAGTATTAAATTATTTTATTTTGTTTGCACATTTATAGACGAGACTCATATATAGTGATATTTAACAAATAAAAGAGTTTTCATAATAGTAATAATTATACTGAATATAATATTTTCCATTGATCATGAGGAAACCAAAAATGGAGAGGGTCGCATAAAAGAGGGGTTCTATAAAAGCAACCCAAAAATAGAGTTGTTATGGCATATATATGTCACATAATATATTAAAAGACAAAAAAAATGATAATAACAATAATAAATAAAATTATTCTAAATTAACAGATGATAAATAAAAGGAGAAAATTCAAATTTTACAAATTCGAAATTCGGATTTAATGAGCTCTGCTTTGTATTACTCATCTCTTCATTTCTAGAGGCAACCATAACCTTGAGTGTCTCGTCATATGCACCAAGGTGCATTGAGTCCCAATGCACTTATGTATATTTCATCATTTTTTAATTTTTTTTTAAAATTTTTCATGAAACTGTTAATATAAGTATATTTAACATGGTTATCAATTTTGACCATTTTTGGAAACCTTTAGATTTTTTGAAAATTTTAAAAATTGTTATTATTTTTAGTAATTTAAAATTATTAAAATGTCACTATTTTTAAAAAATTTTAAAAATTTTAAAATATCTAAAAATAGTAAAAATTGATACACGTATTAAATAAATTTTGATTAACAATTGTGTAAATTTTTTTTTTTAAAAAAATAGATGTATGCACCCGGTGCATTGAGGCCTAATCTACTGGTCGTTATCGATTTTACAGGTAAATCGGTCAAGCTTTCTATCGAGTGGAAATTTTCATTACGATCTTGGAATCATCCGTCAAAAAATCCGGTGCATTAAACTTCTGACTTAATTTGTAAAAGAAAATCAGCTCTCATGAGGTCATTTCCCCACACTAGTTGAGATACATCTGTATTTTTCCGCGATGTGGTGAAATCTTTAGAATATTTAGACGGATCCATGGAATATCGTTTAAGACAGCTTATCATAGGAGTCAATTATAGGCCTGGTTTTGTGTGAAGTGGCCCCAGTTTTCCACCATCCCTGGTTTTTGTTGATAGCATAGCCCATAGTCCACAGACTCCATACATTCCAAGTGGAGAGAAAACCACAGCCAACGGACGCCAACATAGAAAATCATGCTAACTGAAGACAACGATGTGATTTGAAGAACGCGATGAGATCCAAAGAAAAGAAAAAGGATATGGACACACATCGCAAGGAGCTCGGATCGGGCGGTGAAGGAACCTTTTTTTTTTTTCGGCCACGGTATCGAACCCGGTTTTCCGTCCATCAACAGTGAAATCTTTTATTGATTGCTGAATATAACGTACTTTCAAGAACTGAGTACGAAATTAATTCAAGCATTTATTTAACAGAGGGGAATTTCACAGACGTTTCATATGTTATTTATTTATTTGAAAATTATACATAACTTCGTTTCCGCTCTAGAGTAATAATTTATCACCGATTCCAAGTAAAAACTGAAAATCCAAGGTTTAACCCGATTGCTGAGGCCAATTTTGGTTTCCGGTGTCCCTCCCGAGTTTACTCCGTTGAGTGATACGGTTAGCTCAAGCTAAGCAAATATTCTGTTTAGTCCATTTTAAACAATTTGTTTACAATAATTTTTTTTTACTTTTTTCTTTCTATACTTGTTTATCTAAGTATATTTGACATATAAACCAAATTTTACTATTTTTAGATATGTGTATATATTTTTTGAGATTTTTAAAAATACAAATATTTTAAATACATATATACACGTAGATGTTTAAAATTATCAAAAAAATATATGTACATATCCAACAATGGTAAAATTTGATTTATATGTTAAATACGCTTAGATAAATAAGTATATGGAAAAAAAAAGTAAAAAATTTGTTATAGATAAATTATTTGAGATGGGCTAAGCGGAGCATTTGCTTAGTCCGAGCGAACAGAATCATTTCTCATTAAGTATATTAAAGCATGTTGAATCAAAAGAGCACAATTCAGTTGGGTCAATTCCATTCTTGATCTATTCAGTCCGTATGTTATCTATAAAAGGTTATCCTATCAAGGTTATAAGTATATTCGGTTACTTATCTGACTTTAACGGGTGAAGGTAAGGTCAATTTAGTTATTATTACAAATTGATTTCTTAATTAACCAATAACAACAATACCATAATAAAATAATATTATCAGTAAATGATAAAAATATGTACGAGACTTTAAATGGGATAAAAATGACAAATACAGTTATCAAATAATTTTAAAAATAGTTACAAAAACATCTAAATCACTAAAATAAAAATTAAAGTATCTAAATTGCTAAATGCTAACCTATAACATTTACCGACGTTTGATTCTATTTACTCATGATATGAAACTTTTTATACCGTATCTTATTCAATATATATTTTACCTTTATACTATTTTACTCAAATTAGGGTTAGTTGAGTAGGTCATAATAAATACTCTAGTCAAATTACACTTTAGTCAAATTACACTTTAACTCAATCGTCACAACATATGGACCATTTTTTTTCAATTCTAATATTATTTTTCTCCATTTTGTATACAACTCTCATTTTTAAGAACGTAACAATCATATTTTTTCCAAATTACATTCTAGCCTAAAATATAGACATGCCCTAAATCACTGTAAAGAGCAGTGTAGTCATCCAGTAAAAGAAGTATGAATAAGTGCATCATCCAGTAAAAGAAGTATGAATAAGGGCATGTTTAGTACGGTGAGAATGGGGAATACGAAATGGGCAGGATATTTTAAGATTCTGGTTCGAGTAGGAACCTAAAAATTAAAAAAAATGGGATAATTGAATAATTAATACATTGACTTTTTAATATTACTCATTATTATTCCCATTCCCATCTAAACAAACAAACAAATCCAAAGCATTTAAAAGTTTTCATTATTATTTTTTTTAACAGAAATCATTTGTTTAGTTTTAAACGGATCCGATCCTCGGTGCCGCTACAACGGCATCTAGGTTTCACACGAGTACCGCGTGTGTAACATGGTTCGGAGGAACGCTGACCACCATCACAATCACTGCGTTCGGACGCGATCAATGCAGGCAAGCGGATCGATGGCTGAAGATGGGCTGCCAAGTGCCAAGTGGCCGCAGCACGTGAAGCAGGCGTGTACACGGATATATTCGTCCGCGCCCGATGGACCGAAAGCTCCAGTCCAAACAGAAAAAAAGCAGGAAACCGTCCTCAGTAGAAAAGCGCCTCCTCCGCTCCGCCCCGGCTTCGCTCACTCCCGTGCTATTCCCGCGCCAGAAAACCATGTAAAGCTGCAGCGGTATGCACTTCGTCCACCAGCGCACGATATCAAGAGCAGAGATACCAGTCAGCAGAGGAGAAGAGAGAGGGAAAAGAGAATGGCAACGCTACAAAAATTCAAGCTCCTCGCGACGCAGTGCGCCCTAGCACAGAGCCCCTCCCGAGGCAGCCCCAGCCCCAGCACCAGCCCCGCTTTCCATATCAGACGCCGGACGACTCTTAGAAAGCTCCTCGGCCGAGGCAGTGGCGGCGGCGGCAATCGCCGATTCGTGCGCCGCGGAGGATCTGCCCCCGACCAGGATCGCCAAAAGATCGGCCCTGATCGGTCGGAGAGGAAGGCGCTACTCAGCCACACCTTGAAGGATCTGTTCGTATCATCTCCGCCGTTGCAGGACGGAGGCGCTGGATGCAAGGACGCCGGCGAAGGCGGAGGGTCGAGGAGGCTGAGCTTCGAAACAGGCTTCGGCGGTCGGCGAGCCGGGACAGGCGCCGGGCGGGTTATGACTGGCGCTTTTAGGTACCGAATGCTGAGGAGGGTTTGGAGGCCCGTGCTGGTTACTATTCCGGAGTGAGGAAGTAAAGGTACTAGAAATGCGAACGAATTTCAAGCCTGGGCCTTTTTGTAAATTTTCGGGGCCGTTGTTTCAATTTGTATTTTCGTTTTCTTTCTTCGGGTGGGGTTCTTGGCATTCTCTATCTTCCTTGAATTGAATTCTCAGAAAGGGTAAAAAGTAAAAACTGAGCATGGGAATAATAATTCATCTATCTTGAGGGTTTGCTAACTTGCGCCGGCTGCATCCTGTGTCTTTTAATTTTTTTCGTAATTTTTAAAATTTTTTTGTTCTTTCTTTTCACGCGAATCTGGGAAAAAGGGTTTGGAACCTGCTCCGAATCCCCACGCAAGGCACGTGAGAGTGATCACTGCCGTTCCTCCTTGGCCGATGCTGGGCGATTCTCCGAATTGGCGGCTCGGATTTCTGTGCACACACGTGTGGCAGAGCGTTCGTGGTTTGGGTTTATTTATTCCGTCCCGGTATATATGCGGGCGTTGCATGAAAATCAGGTGACAAAGTATGATGATGGGGCCAAGTGCTCTAAACGATGGACCTGACAACGCCCTGCCGTCCATGATCTGCCGGACCGAAAAATCTTCCCCGTCCGCTGATGAATATTTTCCTGTCGAAATTGGTTTATTGTCTAGTCCTTCTTGAGGAAATCTTTTTTAGTGCATCGTTATTTGGATAAACGGTCATCAGATGGCCAAAAGGGGGCCAATCTGTTTGCAGAAACATTCATTAAATTTTATTTAAAAAAAAAAAAAAATTCATTAGATGGCCAAAAAGGGGCCCAATCTGTTTGCACAAACACTTTTTTGCAGTTTTTACCTTGATGGATTGGAGCGTTTGGTAGTTGCTATCAGAATATGAATCGACGATTTTCTACTTTCGATATAGAATTACAGATACTGAATGTGTGGATTGGTGATTTGTGGGAACAAGTGGAAGAATGGTGGGGAAAGAGTGTCAAGATGGGTGAGGAGTAGCTGAGATTACACGTTCAAGCAACGTTCGAGATTGAAATAACGATTTTGACGCGGACGAGCCATTTGGTCATTTGATTGACAGAATCGACTAATTATTTCTTGAAATGGAAGCCTCAGGTGGGCCCCCGCAAATGAATAGCCTCCAAATGAAAATTAGACTTGTGATGAGAGCTTTGACAATAAAATGGGTAGGGTCTAATCTGACGCTGGTGAATGGTGGTTGTTAAAGAGAAGCTCAAGACGAAAAATAGTCCTACTTGATGTCATTCGATTGAAAAAAGTATCCAGGGGGTGGGATGGATGTTAGATAATTGATCATGGAAATGATGATAAAGATAACGTGATTAAATATTCGTTTCTGATGGAGACGGGCCGGAATTTCCGTGGCAAGATCCATGGCTGTGAATGGTGATGGGCATTGATGAAATTATGTGCTAGAATTATGAGAGAAGACAAAAAGGGATCGGTAGGGTGGCCAACCACACAAATTTAGTTTTACCAGTGGAGTGATTGGACGGTTTCGCGAGGGGAGGATCGAATCCTTGTCTGAATTTGCATGTGGCCCTGCACCAGACGCTGGCTCGTAACGTCCCGTCTCGATCCCAATGGGCTCGAACTGGACCACCACAGTGCCTGCACACAAAATCCAAGCTCAGCCATTTCCGTGCTCATATATATAATTTCTTGCTAATTAGGTTGTTCCCATGGATAATTAGGTCCGTTGATGTCATGATTATGAAGGCGACATCAAAAGGTTGGATGGCCCACTACGAGTAGTTGCCATGCGCCTACGTTGATGCATGTCCAGCAGCGGGTACAACGTAGATGAATGGAGTGGTGACGGTGACGGTGATGGTGATGGTCCCATCAGCAACGAGTACAGAATTACCAGTGGGTCACAGACGCACGTGACTTGATAATTCCAGGGCTAAAAAAGGAGCAGGATGCTAGGCCGACGGCAGACGGCATTCACGGCATTCTAGTATGGACTATGGAGTCGGAAAGTGACAAAATGACGAACAGGTGGTGGGTCCGCATGAATGCGCCATTTGGACGGCCATCATTCTCCGGATCGTGTAAGTACAAACGGATCACCGGTGAAACGAGGAAATTGATCAGGAACGACCCCAATTCCTCGGGACAAAAGGTTTATTTGTCTCGCGTCTTTAATAATTGCACTTGGATGCGTTGAGATCGGCCCTTGTATGGTAGGGCACGTGCGATGCGAGGTGCTTGTACGGAACAAATGCAGGTCTGGTATTTTATTGCATTGATTTTCTTTTCCGGTTAAACAGAGCTTCCACGTGTTTAAAAAAAAATTAATAAATACTCTAATTTCTCGGTGTCGTTTTCATGGCTGGCTTGAGGTTTTTGAAACTGTACATGACGTTTATTTATCGCAAGCGTATCGGTTGTTCTAGATAGAAGGGCACTACAACGGCATTGGTTAATTATCTATTATCGTGCAAGGAGGATGGATGCATGCACTTGCAGAAATATTCACAGACTAGTAGGTGTAATAGCATACTTATAATGGATAACACCGTCAGATCCAGTGAAGATTTGACAGATGAGGGATCAATAATTTCTAAGTGGCCCACCAAGGATGAAAAAGAAATTTATTATTTAATGTCAGATGATCTGAGCAACATAGCCCACCTAATGAAAGTGTACGCTCGAAATCACGTGTGGTTGGCTTTGTAGGTAAACAGGACCCAAGTGCCGAACATGCGTAGAAGTGGCTAAAGTTGGCCGGCTCGGCCCCCCACCCACATCGCCATTCCTGATAAACGATGTAAAAGAAATGCTTTAAGACTCTTGCCCCCCTTTGACCCTTGCTTTGTTCTTAAAAAGCTGGAGGCACATGGGAATTCTCCGAATTTTGTTAAAGTAAGAGACAAATTAATCTCTTTTTAATTAAAATATGGAATTTGGCTACCATTATGCCGGCCATTTTGCTTAATTCATTAGACAAAAGCAACGAATATTTGTAGTTCAGATTAATTAAGACTTTGGCATAATAATATTTATCTTCTCTACAAAGATAGGCCAATATTTTAGATGCGGCCAATAGTGAGGACGATTTGTGGCAGGGAATTCGATTCTTGCGGTGGCAGGAGAATGTGCAATGATGTCTGGTCACTTTCAATTTTTAGTATCATTTCTCCCTTTCCTCTCGTCATGGAATTTTCTTCTGTTTTATATGTCCATAATTAGAACCGCTTTAAATCATTAATATTTGACTGTGGCCCGCTTTAAAGAGAGAAAAAGCAGTAGTATTAAGGATTTTTCCTTTTTTATTGCCGGAATTTTTAATTGATTACTCCCTATCAAGTGGCCAATGCAATGTGGACAGCTAAATTGTTTCCATGTCTTTTAAGAGGACAAGGTGAGTTGGAATTTTCCTGTAGTAACCACTTTGTACTTTTACGGGCCCTAGTTATTTTCCTAATTAGAATAACACTACACAATTACGCAGTATAATACCTGTTGTTAATTAATGTTCCGTTAACTTGCGGAGATTTAAGGATGATTCAACGTTAAAATTGTTTGACCTACAGAGATCCTCAATTGGGTGTAGCCCACCATTCAAAGGCAATCAAAAAAGCCAACAACAATTCATCAGAAAAAAGGCCAACAATAACAACTAGATGAACAAGATTGTTCATGGGATCTCTTTCATAAGCACACACTGCATTTAGGACTTGTTGGGGAACATACCATTCCATGAGATTTGGCTAAGAAGATTAGAAAAGAAATGATTGTTATGTATTAAGAAAAGAGAAATTTTATTAGAAATAGGAAAGTAGCACTGAAAATGGCAAATAAGCTTATTTGAAAAATGTGAAATTTAATTGAAATTTTTTTAAAAAAAATAGAGAATGGAAATTTTCATTCAGTTCTCGTCCCATTTCATACAACTGAATGATACTCGAACAGACATTTTGGTAAGAAGCTCTTTCGGGCGTCTCGACTGGGCGAACATAATGAGCTGGAGGATCTCTGACCAAAATTTCACAGAGACGTTAAAACCTGAGGCTCAATCCAGTCATCTGATATCTCACACATGTAGGGTGCAGCGATCACTCCAATCCCATCTGGTTCTTATGACGTCGATATCAAAGGTTAGGCCATCCAATCTTGCAGGGAAATTAAAGGTTCAAACTCCATAATATATCTTGCTTGTTTATATAAGCCGAAACAATTACGAGATCGCTTCTCTAAAACCTCTCTTCTATATAATTTTTTTTTCATTTTTAATATCTTGTTAAATAATGTAAAATTCACTACATCTATTTTATTTAACATCATTTATATTATTAAAAAAAAAATTATTTGTCCAGTATCATCATGCACGGCCCCATGTCAACAGAACAAAATGATTTAATGTTAAATATAAATTTTAAAATAATATTTTGAAAACCTAAACTATCAAAAATATCATTGTAAATAAAATTAGGCATTTTTCTTAATTTACACATAAATATATCTAGTTTTCATCCCATTCACATATTTTATTTGGGTGAAATTTAGTCTTCTAATTAAGAAAATAACGTTAATATAATAAATGAACTGTATTTTATATCAATCGTTAACGTCTGAAAAATAACATGGGTTATAGAGAATGTATCGGAGCCCCAACAATTAAATGGGTTGCCAATCACTCGGCCCATGTCCGATCATCGTCAGCCACATTCCACCAATGTAAAGGCTGCAGGAAGCCTGCAATCTTCCAGGATTAAACATGGCGCAATCCATCCCCCAATTCTTATGTTCTTGGATAGTAGTATTAAATTATATTCATGAGCGGCTGTGGAAGAGGTATCGGGAGCCATCCTCGTCCTCAAGTAGAATGGGAAAATGTAATGGCAGGACCTTGACTGACTGCTCAGGCCTTCTATAGAAGCAGGCCGTCTCATCCGTCACATTATCCTCATCCGACGGCAATGCTCAGCTAGAATTTTTTTTTTCTGTTCATTGTTATCTATATATCATAGGGATTTTCATTTTCGTAACCCCTCAAAAACCGCTCCTCCATCTCTTTATTTATTCCCTTGCAGAGCTCGAGCCAGCCGTCCCGATCTATATTTGGCCATGACGTATCTTTATATATCGAATCGAGTGGCCGGTCTCAAGTCAACATCTCTGGAAAAGTTTTAAATGCCTTCGCCTCCGCATTTAATTAAACGGTATTTATTCAATGTACCTGTGAACTGTGTAGCCTTTGTATCTTTTTCGTCGTTAGCACATTTATAATATTTTGGTCGTAATCAAATCATCCTCCATGTTGAGTAAAAATTAATTAATACTGAAAATTTATTGATAAAATAAGATATTAAATTGAAGGTTTGTTTTAGTCAAAAATTCATGTAGACTTGACGCTTCATTTTTTTTTTCCCTAAATAATCTTATGAACTTATATTTGTTCCGACCTACAGCTACAAGCACTTGGCCAATGGCCACCACATTCAAATATCAGGCCTAACTTTCAATTTTTTGCTAGTGAAAGTCTTTTCAGTTATTGAAAGTTTTCACTTCTTTTATCACTTAATTCCCAAATATCCAAAAAAGAATTCAAAGTTAAATATCATTTCACATTTGGATATTGTCCCATCCTGCGGATAGAAAAATTGAATTTTATTTGGATCCTTTCGCGTAAATCTTCCCTGCCATGGTGATCCATCTGCAGAATGTTTTTGCATGAAGCAGTTGCTTAGTTGGATATATCATCCCATGGAAAGACTTTCACACCCATGCAATCTTTTATTTTTCTGTTTTTTTTCCCCTGGACCTCATTGTCTCTCTAATTTTGCAATTAGTTCTTCCAAGATCAACTTGGGTTTCCTTGGCAAATCACAGCCTTCCATCATCACCCTCAGCCTGCCAACAATCATGCTCGCATCTCCGCCTAATATTCTGCAACACCCAAAATGAAACCATGCAACATTAATCATCTGACTGTGACCATTATGATCCATACAAAGCTAATGCCTAAATGCATCTAGGTGCACTTAGCTTTGGTACATTCAGGTGCAAATTTCAATTTTTTTATTTTTTGAAAATTTTTTACGTAACTATTCATTTGAGTATATTTAACATGTATATTAATTTTTACCACTTTTGAATATTTATAGATATTTTTTGATTTTTTTAAAATCAGTAGCTTATAGTTATTTACATATAAATGCAACTGACTTTTAAAAGATCATAAAAATATCTACAGATCTCCAAAAATAATAAAATTTGATACACTTTTTAAAAATATTTAAATTAACGGTTATATAAAAATTTTAAAAATATAAAAAGTAAATATTTGCATTCGATGCACCAAAACTAAGTACACCCTAGATCCCATATACAATATATAGATAGTTCTCTCACATTAGTCTTTCAAGGACAAAAGCATTTGACTACATGGTCCAATTAATTGTTCCATTTCATTCAACTGGCAGAAATTAGTGTCTGTTTGGGATTGTGTGCAACTTATGTGGAAAAGAAATTCTGTGAACGTTTTTCAATTTAATTTCTCCTTAAAATTGTCATCACCTTGCCCACTCTGTTATAAGGAAACTAAATATGATGTAGATTGAAACAAGTAGAATCTGCCATATTCCAATGTACTAAAAACGTATTTGGTAATTTTGAACTCACCCATTGAGCTTGCAAGCCAGCTGCGATTCCACAAATTGCTCCGTGCTTCGCAGATTGAGACTATCACATAGCCAGTTGCAATCTCTCTGAAGATAGTATTTCTGATGTTGGTTTTCTGCAAGGAAGAAGAGATCAGGATCGTAGGGGACCATCTTCGAGACGATCCGACGGTTGAGCTTCATTTGGTGGTCGACCTTTGATTCTTGGGCCTGTTTCCGCATCTCTTCGTCCGCATAAAAGATGGCTGAACGATAGTGAGTGTCCAATCCAAATCTCTGCACAATCGATCTACAACCAATCAGAAACTAAGAAGAATACATCCCACATGAATCCTTGAAAACGAAGAGTAGTGGTAGACCCGAAGGACCAAGAAAATTTCAATTTGGAAAATAACTCACCAAGTAATCCCTGTTAGTGGGATCATGGCTTTGCCAGAAGACATTGCAAATGGATTTGTAAGAGAGCTTTCGTTTATCATATAAGACCTTCACTACTTCCGTGTGGCCTGTTCTGCATTGAGAGACCTGTCAAATCGAAGTCGTGAATTGACTGAAGAAAATTGAAGATATGCAAACAAGATTTATTAGTTGTTACCTCCCTCTGCGTGGGTTTTCGTAGGGTTCCTCCGCAGTAGCCCGTAGCAGTTCCAACAACGCCATCGACACGTCCAAAAGCAGCTTCAAGAACCCAAAAGTTACCTGTACAGAATAAGAATCCAAAAAAAAAAAAAAAAAAAATGGAGAAACAAATTACCCACTTGAAGAAAATACTATTTCTTCCCTGGATGAATACACGAATTAAAGCAAGGGGAGAGAAAGAGAGAACACCTCCAGCAAAAATGGCTTCATTTAGACAATCTGATGGGGTGTTGACAGTGGCAATGGCTTCAGAGGTGCAAGGATCGTCAGAGGCATGTGTTGTGGATTGTGAAAGCAGCTGATACATTTTCCTTGAAGCAATGGAATGGTGCTATTTTTGGTGAGGAGATTTCAGAAAAAGAAGAAGGTGGTCCGTGACCCTTATATTTTCCTTGCAACATTCGATCGAGGTGGTACAATATTATTTGTGGTCCGAATTAATTGAGGTGGCCCGTCTCAATTTATTAGAACGCCGCGTACTTGGCGCTTGCAGGGTTTGCGTTGGCTAGTGATGGTCTTGGTCAAGGCGAAAAAACGTGCATTTGCCATATGACAGTAGAACAGAAAGTTTCGTTCACACTTACATATTTTTAATAGGAATTTTAGGCCCAATGCATTGTACCTTGTTGTCAGTGCAATCTAAATTTAAAAAATAATAATAATAATAATAATAACTCGCTTTTCTACGAAAAATCATAATGGAAAAAATGGGTAAAAACATAAGGCCACTTGTTCTTCTGCATTGAATAACTAATTGGAATGTTGGGATATTAAACTATTGCAGGATCTCTTTGCGATTGCTCTGGTTTATTTTTTGGCTGTTTTGCTTTCAGGATTGAGAGAGAGAGAGAGAGAGAGACTAAAAATAAGAAACACTGCCCAAATCCCAATCCATAGTTGTTACGAACAAGGAAGCCGTGAAACGAAGATGAATGAATATCCTTTCATATTCCGCATTGACAACTAGAGTTACATGTTTTGGCTTTGCACTTTTGGGGCCACTTTCTTGTCCGCGTCTATAAAATTTTGAAAATTCTATTTTATTTTGAAATGCCAAGTGGATACGCGCTCCTGATAGAAGTGGACCACCATCCGTATTTATAGACCTACGACCTAGTGGGAACGCATTGACTATGGATGCATTGGGATGTTCGTTTTGGCTGTACACAACTTCTCCACCCATTTTTTCGATGTGTTCACATAATCAAAGAGCAAGTGCTGGTCCCAACACGGGGAAGGGAAAAAAAAAAAAAAAAGAGCCAGTGCCGAATGAATGAACCCGTGCGGCGATGATACAGGAAGGAAAAAAGAAGTCCATATGACAAACCAAAATACATCTACGATGATGGCCCTTGCAAAAAAAAAAAAACTATAAAATCAAAGAAAATGTAGACGGACATAAAAAATTTCTTTTACCCTTCCATTTTTGTTCCACATTTATTAATTTATCAGTCCACAGTGAACTCACTTTTACTAATGCTGAGAGAGGACACCCTATGGGGTTAAACTTTCAGCGGATCGTTTCCAATACGGCTCACACACCAAATTGAAGATGTGCATTATCCCACTTGATGTGTGAAATCAATTTTATAAAATTATTTGATTATATATCAATTTTAGAGCTGTTAAAACAAAATCTAAGTAGTCTAAAACATTCTTCCTTTGTAAATAAATGCTTCTATAATTTACTGTTACATTTTATTGCATCTAAGAATGATATGTATTTTAATTATAATAAAAAAAAATGATATGTATTTTACATCGTTTACATATTAATAAATTTTCACCTCTTTCACACGCTGGCGCATTACCTGACATACTTCGTACTGGCCAGATCGCAAATTTATGACGCATCTTACCCTTTTTCTCTTCAACTTTATAAAGGTCCGTAGTCCAATGAAACAGAGACCTGTATAAACCACCATCTCTATGTTGAAAATATAAAAGTTAATTTGTACTTCTGTTTCCTAGACTGTTTTCAAACACTTCTCTAAAATTTCCTTTTCATTTGGCATATCCACTTACATATGACCATGCAAATTCTCATTATCAGTGTATATTTTTCTTTAATACTCTTAACTTCACAAAGCCATGTAATTTTGAAGTTCCCACTACGACTACCACCTCTTTGCAGCTGCTCTAGCCCACCTCAGAGCATTACAATTAAAATGGAAAGCCGCTTTGGAATAACGTACTGCTTTTTTTTTTTACCTCAACGAATGCTCCGTACATCCGAGGAAAACTAGGATTTCTATGGCACGTCGGCCACCACCGAGTCAACTTGTTAGTGCGTACTAGACATTTCTTAAATAGGATTTGTAAGGTTCGCTCACTCGTGCTAAGCTCAATGATTATCCCAAGACCATTTCATTCGCATCCAGACACTCCGTGGGCAGGAACTAGGCAATCTTGTGAGCAATGTCGATCCCATGCACAGGTCGATAGGAATGAAATGAAGTGACCACTAGTCTTTGGACCACCATGTTGACTTCCCAATCCAAAAGAAATTCAAATAGTATAAAAGAAGACAACAGCAGGTAAAAACAGACAAGGAATCCAGGATCAATTCCTATAATCATCTAGAGATAGGCTAATTTAACTGGGGCTTCTGAGGAAAAAGAAAAAAAAAAAAAAATGGTTCTAGTAGGTAGGTGTGTCACAACATCTGACATGTTCTTGACCAACTGACCATATCTCACAGAACAATGAAAACTTAAAAACACGTCTGTCTGGATCAAAACACCAGCAAGGCACCCATTATCGATAGCAACACCTATTCCAGCTTGAAATTTGTCGGTCTGCATTCCATCCTTTCACTTCCCAGGCCAACACGCATAGTGTTCCATCCTTCCAATTCCCAGAAGCCCAAAAAAGGCATAGTGATAGATGGTAGATGGAGATAGAGATAGATAGAGAGAGAGAGACGAAAAGAGAAATACCTACCTGCTAATTCTCATGAGTACAATTTGGCAAATAGGAAAAGGGAAGCTGCTCACACAGCCATGTTGGGCCTGCTTCCTCACGCTAGCCTGTAGAAGAGGCCAAAAATGAGAATTGCGTCATGAGAGCGAACAAGATGGTGGCGGCAATTGAGTGCATACATGCCCACACACACAGACCGAAGCCCCATGAATGCTAGTTGCCACGAGGAGAAGGGGAGCTGCTACTACTGCCACTGCCACTACTGCTTCTTCCCCTTGCAGGCCTGGACAACAGCCAAAGCAAAAAAGAATTAAAGACCAAATCAAAGTGTTCGGGTAGTTTCATTAACATTAGCAATTTTAGTCACGATATCCATCAGGGTAAATGTGCAAGAGTTATGCATCAAGTGGGTCCAAATAGAAGCTCTAGCAACAAAATCAGGACCCCGCAGCCCAGTTTATGTGGATTAAGTGTTTACTGCATTCAGTATTAATAGCTGATTTTTCATGAACTTTCAGGATTGTTCAGAGCGTTTCAGACCTATTTTAAAGTAAAAGATATCCAGGGTTTAAAAACTGGACCTATCCACAATTTTGCACCCATTCAACTTTGCCATATATAACAAGAGATGAGGCACTCGAACATTCACCCACCAATTTCAGGATTATAATAACGATGCCATTGGAGATGATATACATTGCCTTTTTCAATTTTGCATAGAACCAGAAAGAAAGCAGTTAGCAAGACATGACACTACCTCCTTGGGCTACGGCTTTTTGAAATCCTGCGTACACCCTACAGTACAAAGTAAAAGTTGAGAGAGGCTTCAATTGTATGGGCACAGGAAGCAGCAAAAAAACAAAAAAACAAAAACAAAAACTCAGCAATGAATTTACCTTCCGAGGACTAGGTGACTCAGAGTATGAGGAGCTGGATCTTCCACGCCTCGGTGGTGGTCCTCGTCCCCTGCCAAATACCCACAAGTTAATATATAGGTGATTCAGTTATAAATATCAAATGCATACTTTGGGTGTGTTCGGCAATAAACAGAAAATGTAAGTTCAAACTTTTCAGTCTCCATAACCACTCCATTATTTCTAATCATTTTTTCACATCTTCTCATATAACTACCATACTTCTCAATCATTTTTACACAACTATGTACACAACTTATCTATTTTAATTTTATTTTCTTCACTCATCATTACTCCTGTTATATCACATCATTTTCTTCCAATTCAAAAACTTTTCATCAAATTTTTTTTCACTTCCCAAACACACCCTTCATTTGCGTTTTGAGGAAAAACATGGCAACTGCTTACAAAAAATGAATGACAAACAGCTAGAAAGGTCGCAAAACCCCGTAATGCACATATAACCCAATATCATGAAGAGGGATGAGAATCATAGATGAATTGACTTGTAAAATTTCTTATTTGAGCAAATAGGATCCATCCTTCATCCTTCCTACATGAGCAAATAGAACCCAAAGTCTGAGTTGGCCCCTCAGGTACTTGGGAAGAAATATAAGGCAAAACAACAATGCACATGCGAAATATTACCCAACGCCACGGGCATGGACAGCAATTTTCTAAAAAACCAATCTATGGTCACCTGCGCGGAGATACCGACCTTGAACGTGATCGAGCAGGCCTCCGGATAGGTGATCGACTGCGGCGGCGAACAAGAGGTGACCTTCTCGGTGGGCTGCGAGCTCGTCTAAGTGGGGAACTGGAAGACATAAAATACTCATTAATAATGATGATATTAAGTGAAGATTGCACTAACTCCTAACATCTCCAATACAAATGCTAGCTCCACAAATAGTTGCAGAGGAGGGAAAATAAGCAATCACAGAAGCAAACCAAAAATAGCGAGAAACCATATTTTCAAAAAGGGAAATAATTGACATCTAATAGAAGCCCATTCTTTCTGGGTATTCAATAGTCGAGAATGTCAAAAACACCATGAGTTCTTAAAAGGGAAAAAAATGTCAACAGCCATTACTCTGATAGACCATTAGCATTCCTAATCCAGTGCAAATGGGCATATCTGGATGGCAACACAACGTGCCAATTATCAGATTGCAAAATAACAATTGAATTCAAAAATGAAGATAATTTCCCTCCTAACAAATATCACTTCAAGAACTTAAACACCAGAATCTCATGATGAACAGACATTCAGCTGAATGATGCCAAAATGTACGCTGGATATTTTGCCACATATTTGTCCAAGAAATTTTTTTACACAATACTATTAAGAGAACCAAGGATCATTTGCTTGCAAAGAAAACCCTTTGGGCATCTACTCGGGTAGCCATAATCTTAGTTTGTCTAGCATGTAATCCAATCTAAAAGTCATGTCACATGATTTTTAAATTTAAAATGGCAAGAAATAGACTATAAATGGCTTACCGCCGCCTTAGGGGAAATGGGGAACGCTTACGTACAGGACTGCCCCGTGCTCTTCGTGGTGAAACCCTACAGAGATGAGAGTTAATAATGTCCAAACAACTAGACAGACAAACTAACATGTTAATGGCCAAACCTTGCAGGTGATCTATGCCTCCTGGGTATGGGAGATGGAGAACGCCTCCTGGGTGGAGATGCGGGCCTCCTCCGTGGTGGAGTCTCTCCACGACGACTGGGGGATATCACTCGGCGACGGACAGGAGATTCTACACGGCGCCTTGGTGGCGAATCTGGGCGTCGTCGAGGAGATTCAACCCTTCGAGGAGCAGCAGGGGATCTCCTCCTTGGCGAGATCGGCTTCCGTCGAGGAGAAGCTGAAAATATTACATGGAGAAGATGCATCAATCCTATAAAGAAAGTATAGGAACACATAGAAGCTTTCAATACAGCAGGAAACCTACGTTCCCTCTGTCGTTGTTGTCCATCCTTCTCAGCAATGGGACCAACATTCTCTCTTGGAGGAACTTCTCTTTTGGGAGGAGGAGGAGGAACTGCCTTTGGAGGCGGTGAAACTTTCTGGCGTTGTGGCAGAGTGAACCTCGCCCGAACAACATTTCCATCGATTTGCCCCTGTGCAAGAAGCCAAGTTCAAAATCATTCAATACCAATTAACAAGAAACAATATATTCACGGAGATAACCTCATTTGCAATTGATAATGAGAAACACATACGCCATCCATGTAAAGAAGGGCCTTTTCTGCATCAGCTCTCGTCTTAAACTCAACATAACCATATCCTCGAGGAAGATTAACCTGCATGGGACAAGTCCAATTATTGTAACATGATGCTACAAGATAAAATACCTTTCTTTGTTACTTATATGACATACAAATGACTTGCAAACTTACAGTTCGATCCATTGTCAACTCCACATTAACAACTTCACCAAAATTACCTACAAAGTTCCATAATACAAATGGTCAGTACAAACCCAAGCACCTAATGTAAATTATTCACGAATTACTAACTACTGAAGTTTCCACACGCCAAAAAGCTATAAAATATATAAAGTGTTTTGAACATTACAATACTTGGTGCTGCTCTCTCTTACACTCATGATTTACTTTATCAGTAACCTTCAGCTCCTTTTTTGCATTTAAATATCCTTAGGTGATATTTTAGAAAAAGAAGAGATCAAAAAAGTTGTTGCTCATAGAACTGAGGCTAGGAATAGGATACACGAGTTAGTCATTGGACTTTAATGTGCTTAATCCATGGATTCAAATATCAGCCAATACGGGGGCGTATTGGCCGTATCGTATCAATGCCGGTCATGTACAATATGGGATATGAGGGTGTTTCGGCTAGAGTTTTAAAAAATTGAGTGTATCAGCCAATACGGGGGGGTGTATCAGCCGTATTGACCGATACAAGGATGTATCGGCCAAATGAATACAATTATAAAAAATCCTATTTTTCACTCTTTTGCACATGTTTGCTATTCCAAAACTCTTCCCTTCCTCTACATTAATTTTTATTCTTAATTCTAAGAAATATAAGAATTTTAAGAATTAATCTGAAAAAAAAAGAGAACTTTTTCTGTTACACAAATTTGTTTACGTAATATAATTGATTTTTTTCTTGCAATTTGAGTAAAATTTGAGGTTTTTTTATTTATAAAATTTTTTTAAATCTAGAAGTAAACTTGAACATCTCAAAAATAAAAAGTTATCAACTTTTTATGCGTTTTTATCTTGTGTTTACGCAAATATATTTTATTTGTGAATTTAATTAATTGATTTATGATTTATTTTATATTTTTTTACTTTAGTTATATTTGATTTTTCCATGTATCATCATGTTGAATTGTTAATGAGTTTACATATCTTGTCTATGATTTCTTTTTTCATCTAAAATTCATATTATATGTTTCACCATAGACAACTACTTAGAAAAGAAAATAGACCGATATATCCTATATATAGGCAAAATGCTATGTAATTATATATTCTTGCATTTCCCAATTTCTAATGCTTTTATATATTTTTTCATATTTTTTATTGTAAAAATAAATTCCAACTGACATAGTCTGATACAGTCCAATACCAATACGATACGGCCATATCGTATCGTTTTTAGAGGGGACCAATACGCCATCCTATACTGACATTACAAATCATGGCTTAATCTTTACCAATAAAACTTGAGGAGAAGTTTTATAAGAGACTTATAAGAACAACTTCATAGGACAAAGTGTCATGCTGTCAAAAACTTGAGAAAGGCATTAGAATTGCTGAAGCGTAGCAAGAGCACGAATAGTACAAAAAACTGATCTGAAAGAAATAAATAAATCTCGAAAGAAGTACTGATTGAAATTTTGGCAGGTTTACATTAACTATGGAGGAATTTGGATTGAACGAGATCTGATTTCAGCCATGGAAATGGAAATATCAAAACAAGGGGGGCAAAAGGAGTTGATTAGAAACCAATGTCACAAAAATAAATTGAAAAAATATATATCTTCAGAAAAGTATTTGTTTAAACTAGTAGTTTAAAATCAAGCTTCATTTCAAAGCCTAGCCCAAGAAGTCATAATGGATTTTGAAAAGGACAACATATTTCTAAAATGCCAAAAGGCAAGGCACGGCAACCAAATCAGAAAGATCTGCCAGCTATATTACTTCCCTAATTCATCACACAGCAAGGATAGTCTCAGCCATTCAAACTAAGATGTCTCATGTAGCCCATGAGTGGTAATTTGTAGTCTGGGATATAAGAACCTACCAAAGATTTCCCTGAGATGGCCTTCATTAACATTTCTAGTGAGTTGATCAATGTGGAGAACCACAGATTCAGGAACAGGAGAAGCTTTCCTGAGACAAAATGAGCACAGTTACCACATAAGGATGGGATAAATCTATGAATACACACAAAATACCACAAATTGGCCACTCTCGCAACAGGGGTTTCTTGTGTTTACAAAAGGGAATGATCTTTCGGGAAGTAGCAATTGTCTCGTTATTGTAAAAGAGATTATTATTCTATAAGTTTCAAAACAAAAACTGCAGCCAAAGACATCGACAATTTTGAACACAAGATTTGACCAGCACTTGTTAAAGTCACGGTTGATGGACAAAGACACTCATAGAGTTCCATCAGTAATCTTCCAAATCAACTTGATAGCTGGAGATTCAGTTGAATCTCCAAAAAGCGCCAAAATTAATTCTAAAAAAAATAACAAACTTCTTTCATGTAGTAGAAATCCTCTACAAATTATTTCATTAGAAAGTTGGCCCATACAGGCATGAAACGAAGTGGTCGTTGTTCCATTGTTTGACACGTTAATTCAACAAAAATACTAAAGCTGTGTTTGGAAAATGATAAAACTTTTGATTAAAAATGTTTGGTGTAAAAGTTTTTGAAATGAGGGAAAATGATGTGATAGGATATGAGAGAATAAAGTTAAAATAGATAAGTTAGACGTATGGATAGTTGTGTAGAAATGATTAAAAAGTAGGATAGTTGTATAGGAAGAAATGAAGAAATAATCAAAAAATAAGATAATTATGGAAAGAGAAAAGTTTTAGATTGAAAAGTTTTAAGTTGAAAAGTATTTGGGGTAAACAAACACTCCCTAAGAATGCTGCAATCTTTCAGTGCAGTCCACTTATTCATGTTTAAGCAGAAAAGATAGAAACTTAGGGAAACTAAAGATAGACAAGTTGGTTTCTCATAATGCATATTCCACTTATTCATGTTTAAGCAAAAAAGATAGCAACTTAGGGAACTCAAGATAGACAAGTTGGTTTCTCACAATGCATCAGCAGCATTCTTAGTTAGGAAAGTCTGAGAAACAACATCAATCAAAATACCATATTAAAGGCAGCATTTAAGGGGGGAAAAAATAAGATAGTAAACTACATGTAGATAGATGCACGTTTATCTGAATTTCACCTTGGGGGTGGTGAAGCTCGCTTTGTCTGTTGTATGGGAGAGCGACCTCGCCTTGTTATTCCTGCAGGGCTGTGAAAAGAATGATGCTCGGTCAAGCATGCAACATTGCAGCCCCTACTGCTTGCAAGGGAGAGCAATGAAAGCAAATGAAAGCAATCCAAACAATGCTACATTGCATGTCAAGCATGCTTCAAGCATACTTATGCCTGGCCATAATTCTTTTTGGCCTTCCTCTAGTTTTCTTGCAGTCTTCTGTGTAAATAAATCCATTCCTCCTAACTGGAGTAATTTCCAGTTTCTTTTTAAACTTGACCAAACTGCATCGGTCTTTATTCATTTTATTACCTACTGAACCCTCTGTACATAAATGAAGACGAATGTTAGGAACTAGGCCAGACATCATGGCAAAACGCCCACATCATGGCAGGTTCCATGAAGCTCAAATACATGGATACTCAACATATGCGGGCGTATGTACATCCGTACATACATGAAGGATTTAGGCTGCCTCCAGCCTTAACTAGGTTTACACTTCTACATAATCCAGATCATAATTGTTAAAGGAGCTCCAAAGCTCAAGGCACATAAATTGTGCCTTGGGGTGCCCACGTGAATGGTATGTATGATTGAACTTACTCAAAAATATTTATCATAAAAAAAAAAAATTCACCATTCATATAGGGCTCTAAACTTTCAGTTTTTTCTTTTTCAACTTACCAACACTGATTCACTCCATCTTCTACAGACTACAATGTCGTTTTTTAATTATAAGTGGTATTTAGTTAATTACATTCCCATTTGCTTTATAAATAATTTTTTAAAAAATACAGAGTTGTTTGTTGCTATCTTTCAAATGATATTTATCATTAAAAAAACATATTGAATATTCGATTAATGAAGCTTGAGGTAGTCCTTGCTCTTAATGCATATAATTTTAAGATCAAATTTATTGAGGTAGTCCTTGCTCTTAATGCATATAATTTTAATATATGGTTTAATGTTTGAGTACATTGCTTTATTCTTATAAATTACATCTTCCTTACGGGGTAGCTCATAGCAGCAAAAATAAGCTCTCCAACTGTCAGCATTACATATCGCCCTTTTCTAAAAAACCCAACATCAGCAGCAGGTGTAATATGGATGTGTGTAATACTAATACAGTGAAAATTTAAGTCGAAAAAGAAGGCAAAGAAGGCTTTTGTGGAAAATTTTGTAACCAATAAACGAAAAGGGAAGATGAAGAACAAGGGTGCAAAATGGAAAAATGGCGGGAGTCAATAACCAACCTTCTTCGGGCCGGTGGAGGGCTGCGGCTGCGGGAGCTGGCGCTTCCAGAAGGCGATGAGGATGAGGTGTACGACTTGGAAGGAGAGCTTGAGCGGGAGCGAGACCTCGACCTGGATCGGGACGGAGACCGGGAGTCCGAACCCGAAAAAGACCGAGAAGTAGATGACGAGCCGGAAGGCGAGGCCGGTCGCCCGCGGCCGGGTTTGGCCATGGTGGATGGTGGAGCTGAGGAAAATCTGAAATGGCGGAAGGAAACCCTAGAAAAACCCTGCCGAACAAAGCTGCCCCTCGCGCGCTCCAATTCGACCGTGTCTATCAAGGAATCTGATTTTATCTTGTAGCAGGGCACCCTCAGTAATGCAGATATTTACAAAACACCCCGGGAAAACCGTATGGGTTATTCTGTTTATAATTTAAAAATAAAGAGAGCGATTAGAAATTCATAAAACTTTTGTAAAATAGTGTGATGTGACGGAGGTAATAATAATGAATAAAAATAACACAGTCAAAATAAACAAGTTAATTATATATGTAGTTGTGTAGAATGATTGAAAATTAGAGTAATTATATGAAAATCTATAATGAAATAATTAAAAAGATGATTGGTGTAGAAAGTAAAAAAAAATTATTTTAGCCAAATATTCTTTAAAAAAACTTTGGAGATTGTCTTCACTATCTAATGAGAAAGGCTTTTAATGATTTTGATTGTCTTCATTATCTAATGAGAAAGGCTTTTGATGATTTTCTTTTCTTTTTTGACATATTCTTTTATAAATAATTTGAATTTTTATTTTCAACTTTACATTTAGATTCTACTTATTTTTTTATAAACACCTTATTTATTTCAACTTTACTCATAATTAACATATCATATTGTTCACATAGTTTTCAATATATTTCTTTTGCTTTCCACACATTTTTCACTTTTCTATTGTCTCGTTGAATTTCACATTACCAAACTTAAATTAAAAATATTTGTTATGTCATTAGTATTTTGCAAATTTTCACTGTAAACTTTTTTATGTCGTTCATTTATTGATTTGGATGAATTTCCGTATTGAACTTTGTTACTTTTGAAAATTTTTGGAATTACGCATGGATTTATAATTAGATCATGTAAATACTATTTTCAAAGTCTATTGTTCTGTTTTTTTGTAATGTTGTAATTTATTTCTTTATTTTCTTTGTTCGATAAATAACCAACAATTACTATATTTTTGTAAGGGCAATTAAAGTACTCAATGACTCCTCCTTCGGAATGGGATGCTAAAGCAATGATGGGGATGCTAATGCAAGAATGTGGACGGTGAAGGGGAAAAAGTTGTATTGAAAACTAAAAAGTCTAATTTGAGAATATATGGATATAGATTGCATTCAAGGAAATTAGAGTATATGATTTTACTCTAACGAGATAAAATTATGGTTGTGACAAAACAACGCCAGTAAAAAATGTTCAAGTTTTTTGCTATATGCGAAAATAGAATAATAATAAATATTTGTCATTAGGATCTATTTTTTTTAAATATTATCTGGACTTTCCTCACCATCCTTCACAGTGCTCTGGCTGCGAAGTTTCGTTGTCTAAGCTTTTTTTAATTTTTATAAATATTTTCATCAAATAAGCAACTAAATTAAGATAAATACTTTAAAATTGTAAAACCCGAAAATGTTTGCAATTCATGCAAGTTCTCCCACTTTATATAGAAAGCAGGGGCATTCACATTTGTCATGCAATTTCAATTCAGAAATTAATTTTTTTTATTCATATCAACAATTTCAAAAATCTTTCATCAATTGCTAATACCTTTCTAAATTAATTTCAGGAGAAATTTCTTATATACCTGCGAATTTTGTCCTTAAGCCATTCATATTCATAAATTTTTAAAAAATTCGCTTATACTTATAAATTTTTATCATAATTCTACTTATACTCACGCTATCATAAATGCATTAAAAATTTCATTAACTTTCTGAAAAATGATAAATATGCACATCACATTTACAATTATGATTTTATAGCTACAAATTCATATTAATAATTCTACAAATATAAAATCATATATTACTTGAAAATAAATCTTTAATTTTAAGCAAAATTACCTTAAATTATATTAGAATTTTGACATATTCATTATTGTATAATGGGCAAACATCCCATTTAACAAATCTCTGGCGACGTAAATATAAGTGAAGTCATGATGAAAATTCGCAGATACGAAAGAACTTTTTTAAAAAATTATTAGGATAAGCGAATTCAGGAGTAAAATTCGTTGACATATATGAAAATTTTTCTTAATTTTATTTATTATAACAATTACAATTGTTGTTAGCTTTGAAAGTTAAATGAGTTGTAAATGAATAGAAGTAGAAGTTCAAAATTAAGGACGATAAATATTTTAAAAAAAATATGAGAATTACTTGATATGATGAGACTAATAATTAAATTTAAAAATAAAGTTAAAATATAAAAATATTCAAATATAAGTGTAGCAATAAAAAAACGCAAGACAATTAGTTAGGATGATAAAGCATTAAAAGTGTATTACAAAAAGTATCCCAGGCGAGGAAGATAATTTTTTTAATAAATCATCAATGGTATATATGTTTAGAATAGAATGAAAGATAAAAAAAAATGAGAACACGAAGTTTAACATTCTACTACTTTATTTTTTTAATTTGTTATCTCCGTATTCAAATCATTTCTCATATTTTTATAACTATCTTCTCATATATTTTCATATAACTACCATATTCATTATTGTATAATGGGCAAACGTTCCATTTAACAAATCTCTAGCGACGTAAATATAAGTGAAATCATGATGAAAATTCACAGGTACGAAAGAACTTTAAAAAATATTATTTGGATAAGCGAATTCAGGAGTAAAATTCATTGATATATATGAAATTTTTTCTTAATTTTATTTATCATAACAATTACAATTGTTGTTAGCTTGGAAAGTTAAATGAGTTGTAAATGAATAGAAGTAGAAGTTCAAAATTGAGGATGATAAATATTTTTTAAAAAAATATGAGAATTACTTGATATGACGAGACTAATAATTAAATTTAAAAATAAAGTTCAATTATAAAAATATTCAAATATAAGTGTAGCAATAAAAAAACGCAAGACAATTAGTTAGGATGTTAAAGCATTAAAAGTGTATTACAAAAAGTATCCCAAGTGAGGAAGATAAATTTTTTAATAAATCATCAACGGTATATATGTTTAAAATAGAATGAAAGATAAAAAAAAAAATTGAGAACACAGAGTTTAACATTCTACTACCTTATTTTGTTTATTTGTTATCTTCGTATTCAAATCATTTCTCATATTTTTATAACCATCTTCTCATATATTTTCATATAACTACCATATGTATGTTTTATTTACTTTCACATTATCACTATCACGTCTATTCCATTTTCCTTCTCCATTTTTTCATCATCCTTTAATCAAAAACTCTCCAAAAGAGCCAAACATCCAAATATTGGGGAAGCTGCACATCTTTTGGACTCACCTGAGTAAGAATGCATCCGAGCAACCAACGAGGGAATGCTTGAAATGAAATGTAACGAATGGACATGGAGAAAAATGAATTAAAAACGTAAAAGGGTAGTTTTGAGGACAGGCATGGAAGAACATTGGAATATAAGAACAAAATTAGAAAAAAAAAAAAATTCCCGCGCATGAGCAATTAATGTTTCTTACTTTTTTATTCCCATTCATCCAATTACGCTCGCAAGCAATCTGAAATCTGTGAAATCGAAATAGTCCAACCATCTTTTAGATTTTAAAGAAAGATGCATATAACCATTAGAATGGAAAACATCTCAATAGAACTGGTTCGATCTATGCAATTTAGCGTTCAAGATATAACTGGTTTTTATCTAATTAAAATATTATAATTGACATAAATGATTATTGTAAATAAGGCACACGTTTAAAATAAGATTTCCTATCAGCGCCAATACCATGTTACTTGGGACGAAGTTAGAAAAAATCCGGCCCTGCGTTGACATGGTGTGGTCGATCGGTTGACCCTGAGTCCAGAGGACGAGCAACCCGACGAATCCGTCAAACGCGCAAGTTAGAAGATGGAACCAGGACTCCACCGCAGCCGCGCACAGCATGGTGGTCCTCTCCTCTTCTGCTTTTTTTTTTTTTTTCCGAATAAAGGTCCTTTCTTTTTTTGAATGGGGCGCAGGGGTCCTTTGTCAAACGCTTTGAAACTCGTTTGCCACGGCCATGCAAGGGCCGGTAAGATGGACGGTCAGGATCGATGCCGCTCGACCCCAGCCGGGGTCACAGAATCGCTCTGCAACGGCGACTGGGACTGGGGTGGCGCGGCGAAAGTTTTGTATTCCAGATGCGCACGTAAAGACGTGAACCACCCGTTCTGCGGATAAAATTTCGCGGGCATGGGGCACGAGTCGAGATGAAAACATCGTGGTCGGATTTGAGTATTGAAAATTATTTTCAAAAATACGTGAAATAATACAAGTAACATAAAATAATAGAAGTCTTCTTGAAAATTTATGATTATAAAATAAAAGACAATTTTTTTAAATACAATTGAAACAGTTATTCTAAACTCATACTTGTTCTTTATAATTTCATTTATTATTTGTCATACTTTGTGAAAGATTTTTATTTTTTTTTAATTAATGCAGCTATAAATGAATTTAAAGATTGCTAATTAGGCATATATTATAGAATTTTTGAGATTTTTTCGGTTTCTTTTGCATGCGAATTACATCCATGAAAATGTTATCTACAACCGACTTAATTAAGAGTACATTAATCCCACCCGAGTCCTTCCAATTTCTTCACAAAAGAAGTGATTGATCATTGGTATCGACTATATTAGATGTCATGGTGAATTATGTAGATAATCGAGATGTTAAAATTTTAAAAATAATCTAACCAAAATAGACCGAATTTATAATTTTTTAATTGAGAAAATTTTCTATTGTTTCAAATTAGAAAATTTTAAAAATATTATTTATAAGTTTTTATGTGCAAATATGCCCGGCTTCTACGTTGCAATGACGTAGGTGATCTTCTTATGAAAACTTCCTTAGATATACACATCATTGGTTTTCTTGGATGTGTTATAATTACCATAGTTTGTAAAGGACGAGTTTAAAATAAAATAGATATTTGTGGTTTACAAAAAAGATTTTTTAACTTAATACAATTTTTTCAATATATTAATTACATTAATTTTTATATTTTCAATGCCACTTTTCAGCCCCTCCTCTTTTAATTTTTTCTTCTCATTTCTATCCAAAAGATTAATCGCTAAGAGACACATGGGATTCCGAATCCTAGTGCAGCAGACAATGTCAGACACCAGTTATTATTGACGGTCGTTTTACGAACTGCCTGGCATCCAAAGAGAATAAATTGGGCGCCTTTTGCGGGATATTTCTAATACGCTTTTTTAAATGTGGAGTGATTCTATTAGCCTGGGTTAAGTAAATTATCCATTTAGCTCACCTTAAAAAATCTATTTATAATAATTTTTTTTAATTTTTTTTTTCATGTACTTGTTTATCTAAGTGTATTTAACATATAGACCAAGTTTTACCATTTTTGAATATGTTTATCTATTTTTTTAAGATTTTCAAACATCTATGTGTATATATGCATTTAAAATACCCTTATTTTCAAAAATCTAAAAAAAATATATGCACATTTCCAAAAATGGTAAAACTTGGTCTATATGTTAAATACACTCAGATAAACAAGTGTATAAAGAAAAAAACAAAAAAAAATTATTTTAAATAGGTTTTTTGAGGTGGGCTAAGTGGGCCATTTACTTAGTTCAGGCTAATAGAATCACTCCTCTTAGGCTAATAGAATCACGCCTCTTCTTAAATCACAGTATACAAAAATACTTTTTTTTTTTTTTCTAAGTCCCATCTATTCTTCCCGTCGTACGTCCCACTCCAGACCGGAACAGCAGCGAACACGCAATGCCCGTGGTACGCGGGCTACCAAAGTAGTCATCTAGTTCGAAGACGAAAATGCCCTCGTCTGGACCGAAATCTGCCGACCGCAGTCCCAACGTCCAAAAACCCGTCCCTCGCGATGAACTTCCCCGTTCAAAGTCCCGCAAAAACCAGCTGAACAGCCACGAAACAACGCAAGAAAAATCCCAATTTCATGTCCCTCAGATCGTTATAAATACTCGATGCTTCGTTTACCTTCCCGACCATGCGACGAGATTTCCATTCGACCAAAACCCTAGAACAGACGATCCTCCCCATCGGTCTTTCTGGCCAGCTTTACAGATCAGCCCTTGTCAGCACTTCGAAATGGTCGGAGAACAAAAAGGACAGAGCGCGAAAGATGCCTTCTGCAATGCTGCTTCTGGTGCCGCTGCAGGTTTGGGGAATCGATCCTCGCAATTTCATCTTTCGGCTTCTTCTTCTTTTTCCTTCTTCGGGTGACGAATCTTGATGGATTTTTATCTACAAAATTAACTGTTTTTCTAGCTGAACTTCCACTGCGTAATTTGGTCATTATGAGCTCTGAAGTACTTTTCTGATTTTCAGCCGCCGTTTTGCCTGTGTTGTTACTGGCAAAATTCATCCTCGTTAATCTAGATTGTCAAGATTGCTGTCTGATGGGAATGGATTCCTGATCCTAATTTCAGGATCAGTTAGCTTTTCGAGTCTTCGAATTTCACACTTTTGCCACTTTGCTTTCGACTTTGTTCTATCGCCACCGATTGAGTGGTTGGAACTCAGAACCATTCCATGTCTGCGTGTGATTGTGTAAACTAGTCAGCTCTGCTTCATCTGTTGTGTGGATGCAACTCTGGAATTGTTTAATATTTTGGTAGATGTTTATACCGAATTAGGGCCTACAACTTGGACTGTTGCAATGGGCATTATCATGGCTTTTTCTGAAAGTCTGTAGTAGTTATTGTATGATGATCTTGTTGGTGGGTAGATGGAGTGCATCAAATTTGTGTAGTTATCCTGTGATGACTTTATTAGCGTGTGTGGGTGTTTGCATCATATGGAATTTCTGTAGCGATTATGTCACGATTTTGATTTTTTTATGGGCGTATGGTGCAGGAGCCATTTCTGCCACTTTCGTGTGCCCCTTGGACGTTATCAAGACAAGACTTCAGGTCCATCGCTTGCCAGACACACGTCATACTGGTTACAGAGGTATGTAAAATCTTATTTTCCATCTAAAAAGTTGGTAATTCTAACCTCCCGTTTTCAATTGTCTTACAAATGCGGTTCATTAACAGAAAAGGAAGTTTACTCCAGAGAGTATATTATATTGATTTCCCGACTTCCATGTTCGCCTCAAATGCCCAGGGAATAATGGTTATATAGCTCCTATGCATTTCCCATGTATTGCTGCTGATTCATTTCATGTTTTATGTTCCCTTTCTTATTATTATTATTATTATTATTTATGAAACTGCATGTCTACTTTTTCTGATTTGGAAGGAAAAACAATATCTTTCAATTCAAGTATGGGTTTCTGTGTAGAGCACATTCTTGTTCCCTCCAATTATCTCCTTCCTCTTTTCTCACAAGAGCATTAAAAGTTTTCTGTCATTGTATCTTTCTTTGAAATCAGGTAGTCTCATTATTGCAAGTCTAGAGGAGATACTAAAGAAGGAAGGCTTAAGGGGGATGTATCGTGGTCTTTCTCCAACAATATTGGCATTAATCCCTAATTGGACAGTAAGTATGTTTAAGCTGTCTTCATTGATAGGATTTTCTGGATTTGTTTTACATGCTTTGCTGATACCTTCTCAATCTTTTTGTGGCTGAGTTATCCCTTCCGTTAGGCATTTATGTTTGTACATGCAAGTTTGTCTTTTTCTTTTTCATTTTCGTTTTCTTTTTTTCTATGTATGAATAGTCTATTCGATGATTGGTTAGTAGCAGGAAAACAAGGTCTTCATTGATAATCTTGCTTCCTCGTGACCATATAAAGTCAAACCATTTCTTATTGATCCTAATCTACTCATAGTTATTTACTCAATTAAAATCTGCACAAAACAATTCCCACTCAGGGTAGATGTCCATCTATTTCATTGATGTAGAATTTTGTCTTGAAAGGGGAACTTTATTGCTTCGTTTTAAGCTAGTGGCTAACTATCATATGAAACCTTGAATTATTCTTCAAAACCAGTTGCTCTGGAAAATGTTTTGCATCCGTGTGTACATATGTGAACAATGGTAAAGCTACAAAGTTTGGAATTTTGTCTTTATGTTAATCGTTGGATGTTGAGTGGTTGACACCTGAGCGATATAACGTTAACATCCACAAAAAAAAGGAAAAAAAAAAATTCATGATGCGCATGTTCGTATCCGTTAGCTGATGTCTGTGTTCAAAATGGCATGAAGCCAGATATGAATAGATGTTGGTCGAAAATGCATCTCATTCACAGCGGAACATAATGATCTTTCTTGAGGCATCATTATGACTTGGTGCGTTCACAAACCCATATTCAACAGTTTTCTATGAGCATATTCAAGTGTTACTATAGTATTCGATCTTGTTCAAGCAACAAATGTGGCAAAGGTCAACAGTAAAGCTTTACGTGTCAATCTACTTTCTGTCGAAACCATTGAGATTCAATGGTGGAACTGCTTGCACCAGTTTGGTTTTCTACAAGATGTGGGTATTGAGATGGATCTATTGGAATATCCTCAAAGACAAAATTGAAAATAGTGCCTGCAGTTCTGGAATATGAATACTTTCAATAAGAGTGATGAAGATAAAGCTGCCTTTTTACTGGTATTCTAAGGCTATAATGATGCCATGTTCTTTAGTGGAACCATTGCTAAGTGGTTATAACTAAAGGACATTGTTTTCAAATTATGTCTTACTAGGAAGTACTGGATATGTTCTTTGTTCTATCTTATGACTAGGTTGATACCTTGCTCAACAAGGGAGAAAAATTTATGAATCCAGGATTTGCATTCTGTAAATTATCTGATTATGAACCTTATCACGGCTTCATGCAGGTGTACTTCACAGCTTATGATCAACTCAAGAGACTGCTTCAATCACATGGTTGGTGCTAGAATTTGAATAAGTTTCAATGAAATGGTTCTACAGTTTTGTCAGCATTATGCCTTTGTTCCTCCATTTCTTGATTTTTGTTGACTTATCAAACAATGAGATGAGGGGCATGGGGCATGCAGCATGCTTTAGGGAGTGATTTTGGATGAATGATACTAGCCACCAAATGCTTCAGAGTATAATTTTTTTGTTCCAAATGGAATGCCCAATAGAAGCTGGTCTAGATGGAACATTGCAGAGAGTAGCATACTTCTGCAATTGTCTTTCAGTTTGCAATGTCTTTCCCTTCCTTTTTCTTGTCTTTTCTTCAAGGGAGAAGTTTCTTTTCTTCAGTGTTATGGGGGAAAAATAAGTATTCTAGGTGATGTGGCCCCAATTTTCTAATGCATGTACCATCTTTTCTGAATCTAAATATAAATCATTGAAATCCCGTTCCTTTACTCCCTTAATTCTGATTTGTGACAATTCTTCTCATCTTTGAATTGTAAAATTGCAGATGGGAATCATGGACTTTCATTCGGTGCTCATATGTTAGCAGCTTCAGGCGCTGGAGTTGCAACTGCTGTTGCAACCAATCCACTGTGGGTTGTTAAGACCAGACTCCAAGTACGTATAATATTTTCAAGTGCTTGTTAATGTTCAAAGTTTTTCTTATAAACCTACAAGGTAACTCATTTTTGTTAATTTTCTTGAATAAGGCTTTGCCATAAGGCTTTACCATCTTTCATTTCGTTTTCTACCTTCCATGTTGTTTTCGGTGTTGACAATTCATGTTTCACTTATACCATGGTTGATTGGGTAGATTTTGTTTTCATCCATGGAAAAATGCTGATTCCCCTTCGGAATGTGATTGCCTTATGAGCATGCTGCTTGTTTCCTGCAGCAGGATCAGGCTTTGTTCCTTGTGCTTGTTGAATATTTGCTGTCAATTTTCTCTTCTTTCATTCATCTCCTAGTTTGCCTTTTGATTTGGGCATGAATGTTGTAATGTGTCCTTCCAATGAATGAGTCAGCATCTTACAAAAACACATGCCATGCAGACATGGCTTAGAATTCTTTTGCTTATTACATGAGCAATGAGCATTCTTCACTCAAATAGTGTGATTCCAAACATGCTAATTTTACTTGTGACAACAACTCGTGTCCTGATTTGTAATTGATATGTTGTTATGTGTGCAACATGACCTTTGATTGATGGTTTTTGTTTTGAAAACTCTTGCAGTCAGAGTTAGTGAAGCGTCTGATTATCCAATACTCACATTTATGGCATGATGTTGAATGCTTATATTCTTTTTCCTTATCAGACACAAGGAATGAGGTCTGGGGTTGTGCCTTACAAGAGTGTGTTTTCTGCTTTGAGAAGGATATCACATGAAGAAGGTATTCGGGGATTATACAGGTCAGTTTGTTTGACTGCCTCAACTTTTTTCTCTCTGACGCATCATATCTCATTGCATGTGCAGCCTGGAATGGGGCTTATCTCATTGAAATAGTTTGAGCTGTGTGACTTGGTCATTCTGTGCCATGCTCCTTCAATAAAAATTTGATATACTATGCATTGTGTGTTTTTTTTTAATTATTATTTATTCTTCTGAATATTTTACATGGATGGTCAACCTACCTTCCTCGAGTCAATGTTGCCAATCAGAGACTAAATATGTGCATGCTAGTCATGCATCATGCATTTACTACAGATAAAACCTTCTTGTGATAATTGTGATATCGTTGGTTTTCATGGTTCATGCAGTGGCCTTTTGCCAGCATTGGTAGGGGTTAGCCATGTTGCTATCCAATTTCCTGCATATGAAAAGATCAAAGTTCACCTAGCAAAAAGAGGTACTGAAGTACTGCACACTATAAATTCGTTGTTGTTTCAACATGTGGGATTTGTTTCTGATACTCTGTATGGTTAAAAATATGCAGAAAATTCAACTATTGACAAGCTCAGTGCAGGAGATGTTGCGATTGCCTCTTCATTATCCAAGATACTTGCGTCGACAATGACTTATCCCCATGAGGTATGTTTTCTCATCCAACTAATATCATTGTTAGAATCAATTGTAAGATACTGGGAATGATCTTCATTCATCAGTAGAATTATCAGGAAATGAATTTGATGACACTGGTAGCAATTGTCTCAATACCTTTCATACCATAAACGTTCTTTTCATTTTCCCTTCTGTGACTCACCTCCGTTTCAGGTTGTGAGGTCGAGGCTGCAAGAGCAAGGTCATGCACGGAACTCTGCCGACCATTATGCTGGTGTCATTGATTGTATTAAAAAGGTTTTCCAGAAAGAAGGCATCCCTGGATTCTACCGTGGTTGTGCCACTAATCTTCTTAGGACTACTCCTGCTGCAGTTATTACATTCACTAGTTTTGAAACCATTCATAGGTATTTGCAACGAGTTATCCCATCGGACAAGCAACAGCCACAAATCCGACCTGAGTCCGGAAGTCATTTCAAGCCCCAGCATTCAGGGAACAATGCTGGAGAGCTTGCAAAAGCACAGTCAAACAGGAAAAGTTCTTCAGTTCCATTCAGCAGGGACACGTTAACAGCAGCTCGTTGAAGGACCGAGTAGGCATCCTGGCCTTGCTAGTGTTGTGTATGAGATCCGAGGAATTTTTTAATTATTTTTTTTAAGTACAAGCATTTCTAACTCACAAGTGAAGGCGAATGAGAATAGCAAAATAACGAATGCTTAATTGTTGTAATTTTTAATGTAATTTAGAGAGCCCCGATCAGGTCAACCAGATAATGGAGCCAATGCAGCGTTTTCTTTGTAACGTTCTGAAGACAGTTGTTGAGTCAATCAATTTGTACAACCAAACTTCAAATTTCAGTTTCAAATGAATGCCATTGATTTTTTCTAGATCTGCAATGGAGTACTTGTTTAATGAGACGAAAGCTGACGGGATCAAAGACATCTGTGGTGAAGTTCTCTATTGTCCATGACTGTCTGTAGCATGAGGCCGTTGGAGATTCTTATTTGCTGTCTCTGATGCAATATAATGGTTCTCTTTGTTGGGCCGCGAATTGTCTAGTATTTTAAACCAAAAGCTCTGCCCTCCATCATCAAATTTTCGGAATGACTGCCTTCCTGGAAGAGTATTTCTTCCCATAAGAGGGAGGTATTGGTTGACCGTGTGGACCATTGGTTGGACGGTTTGACCTGTGTTCTTTTCTGGAGAGTTGAGAAGCTGGCTAGTGCATCGAACTATGCGGGGACCGGATAGAAACAATGAGCAGGATCCTTCCATTGAAATTCGGATATGCAACAGATGAGTTTCGTTGCCTAATCCGGGAGGCCGTAACTGGATTATCGAATATAGCACGTTGCGGGAAAGATCAACACAAATAGGCTACCCATATCGCTCCCCGAAAAAAAATGCTGTTACGCAATAACTCCACATAGTGCCTGTTAATTCCAACTGCGACTAAAATTTATACCCAGGTATGAAAGCTTTTTTTTTTTGTAAATTCTTTTATTAAGCTGTTAATCTAAGTATATTTAATTTATAAATTAAGTTTTACCATTTTTAATAAACCAAGTTTTACTATTTTTAATAACAAAAATGACTACCCCATGTTGTTCTTCAATCTAAAGACGTCGACTTATGAGGTGATAAAGACCATAAGACGGAGATCTATTGCAGTAAGGAACCATAAGACTGATATCGTGATATCTATTATCTGTTGACTTAACTGATGAACTGAAACTACTCATATTTCATACGCACATGCAATGTGCTCATACGTTGCAAACCGTCCGGAAATTCAGTGCTAAATGGATGGAGGCTCGGTTATCAAACACCAAATTCTTTTTTTTAAAAAAAAAAAAAAAAAAAAAAACTTACAGAACGGAAAAGTTATATTAATCATATGATCATCATTGGTTTACAAACAAACAAAAATGAAATACTGACAACAAACAAGAAGAATTGGAGCATCCCATATCATAGTACTCCAGGAAGAAATATTCTGGTGGAGAAGGTTTTAATTTCATTCAAACAAGTTATAAATTGGTAATGACCTATGGAATGAGGAAGATGTCTCATTCTCCAACTTTCGAAGTAGATCATGATTCCTTTCACTACAACGCCATTCAATCCCCATCATACATAATAAGTATTTCCAATCAACATTGATTCCAGGGCCATATTGCGCTTTCTGCATGCCAGTAGTTCAATTCCATTGGGTCAAGGAAGGTCGTTTGACACGCCATCTAGTTGCATTCCTTGTTGGCAGCTTCAGGATGATAACACATTATGAGAAGTATCAAGATAACCATAGCATAGGCATGACGAGAAAGCGGTGTGCATGATAGCAAGGCTTCTGCACCTATAACAATATCAAAGGTCTACTCATTGATCATCAAACCAAACCCCCTTTTTCCCCCTACCATTCTTGTCATTATGGTCAATGCTTTTTCATCATTTCTCAGGAGGATCAGTATTAGAATTCTCAACTTCGCTATCTAAAGTGTTCCTAGCATTCTCAGGTTCATTCTATAGCTGACTCCGAGGTTCCCAGTTCTGTTGGTTTGCTTTGATCGTCAGACTTTGATTTGGATCTCTTCGAACCGGTTCTTGAGGCCTTCGACTTGCTAGTGCTTGACACAAATTTCTTCAAATGTTTTATATACTCAGGATAGATCTCAAGATCACAATGACCACCACCATTTAGCCAAAGTGGCTCATACCTTTCTTTGGAAAGTTCCCAAAGTAGTTTTCCATGGGAAAAATCAACAACGTCATCTGCTGTTCCCTGAAAAGAAAAAGGAAATAGGCAGGTTTGAAATGCTTCACTGGTCAATTTTCACGAACAAGACATATTTGTCTACCTAAAAACATATTACATACTAATCCATGACTTCTGTGTTTATCTATTCGAAAACCATTTAATACACTTATACTAATAAAGCAAATGCGGGTAACAGCTGGGTCCAGATTTTTGAAGCAGTTGACCTGATTTGCACTAATGGAGGCAGAACTCCCATGTTGGACAGAGTAACAGATGAAGTCTAAAGTAAACAAAATAGTTGAAAGGAAACTACTTACATGAATCACTAGAACAATAGATTCTACAAGGGTGATCTTGTCAATATTCTGGAAAGCAAGAGAAAAAGTTGTCATCTATCAAATAAACGTGCTAATCATAAGAAGAGCATCCTAACAGCAATAACTTCAAGAAAGTTCTATCATGCTTTCCCCGTTGTATGGCTCACAAAGACATAAAACAGCTGAAACCTTGCATTACTGGGTCTACATATGGATGATTGAAACAGAGAATTTAAAGCAATCAATAGTTGACCCTCTCATAAGTCTTTTTAGCTTGCTGAATGAATCTGAACAGGCATTAATTTTCCTGATCTAGTGCAAACATCACAAGTTTGATCTTTCAAGCCGTCATGGCCCATTGATCGTCCCATCAATTTGACGTCCTGATCACCATGCAAAAGTGTGGAAAGCAAGTAGACAGTATGTTAGAGCAAATTACATCAAGCTACATTTCCACAGGATACCTTGTAAATGTCAAACCAATATGATTTTTTGACTGGGTACAGGACTCTCAAGCCAGAAAGAATGGGGCTGTGTAGGACAACAGCTCTCAAATTTGGTAGACGGGAAGCCAGATCAACAGTTGGACCACTTCCAACAGATTGACCATACAATATTACATCCTCCTCTCTAATTCCATATTGCTCAGTGAGACATGCATATGCTGCGTCGATGTCTGCATATGTGTTCTGTTCAGTGGGCTGTTTAAAGGAAAAAGACTTGGTGTTATATGAAGAGGAAGAACAACACCAATATGCATTCTCAACGTGATTCTCCCAGATGTCATATTCTTTGCATGCATGTAGATCCATACCAAGGTTCACCACTTCACCGTAGATAGAAGATAAAAAGAAAGAACATATTGTTAAAGTAGGCCATAAAAATATATATATACTAATGGCAAATTGCAACCAGATAATTGACATTATCGATATTTTGGTAGATAAAATATCTCTTTTGTCCCCCTTTTCATGGTGGTACCTAAATGGTTCAATGTCATCTTTACTCTATTTTTCACCATCTTGTTGGGGGAAAAGTAATCAGCGAGAAAACACTTAAATTAAAGACATTGATATTTTTTGGCCATTTTTGCCTCAAAGATAACGTAAGATAAAAATGTTGTGGCAAACCACCAAAGATCTCTTTGTATTTTTTCCTTATTATCAATCAAATTAGAGTGTAAAAGGAATAACTGTCCAAGCATACAACTTGTGTTTTCCATGTTCTAAATGTTAATCCATCCATTTTTCTTAATTTCTTTTGCAAGATCACTCATTTTCCTGATCTTTTTTCCAAGATATCTCTAATGGGAGTGTTAGTCGGTATCAATAATTTATCTCTTACGCTTAATATATATATATATATATATATATATATATATATGGGTTCCGCTTTTATGTAACCAGGTTACATAGAAGTGGACCCATGTATCCCTTTCAAAATCTAAGATTTTGATCTTTGATGGAAAATCTAATCTATTCATTGTAGTTAACATCATTTGTTTATCTAAGGAATCAAGTTTCATTCTAATTGAGTATGTCTATGAGCTACATTTGTTAGAAAATGTATATATTTATGGGTGAATTATAAAAAATGCTAAAATATCAATTTTAAAGTAGTATTTTTAACATCTAAACCGTCCAAAATATCATTTCTATGTGAATAAATGATTCTATGAAGTATTATTACATTCTAATATATGTATAAATAGATCTAAGTATTTTTCATAATTTACACATCAATATATATATATTTTTAAACAAATGTGGCCCTTAGACATACTTGATTGGGATGAAACTTGGTTTCCTAGATAGGTCCGCTTCTATATAATTCGGTTACATAGAAGCAAGACCATGTAGATATATATCTTTAAAAATTCTTTTTTCTCTTAATCTCTATTTAAAAAGAGCAATACATCTCCTGACAGCAATACAAGGAACACTAAGCCATCTGACCTCCAAAACCATAAACCCCCTACTAGATGGATAATTGGGTGGATCGAATCACAAGGACCATTTTATTTTAGTTGTTTAACTGCCGAAGGACCATTTCTGTTTTCCATAGTCGAAAAGATCATAAGATCATGGGATATGGGCGATGCTACATCTATTATGGACCTGAGCCTTTCAATTGTAGTAAGGACATAGGGTGTGTTTGGCAATGGTTAAAAAATGTCAAGTTAAAACTTTTTATTCTCCACAACTATCATATTTTTTAATCATTTGTTCATATTTTCCTATACAACTATCCTATTTTTTAATCACTTCTACACAAATACCCACACAACTAACTTATCCATTTTAACTTTATCATTTTTACTCCTTATCATTACCCATATCATATCACATAATTTGACAACTTTGACTCTCCAAAACTTTTCACCAAAAGTTTTATCCATTCCCAAACACACCCATAATATGTATCGCAAAAATGAGGTGGAACTCGAATGGCTGGAGTAACTGACGACCAGACCCAGAAGAAAGCAACAACCACTCAAAACAGAAAGAAAAGCAAACAAAAAAAAATTGGAGAGAAGGAGAAAGGAAACACATTCATGCAAGGGGATCCGGAGGAGGAAGATATTCTAAGGATTAGACATCTAACCTTCCCGGAAGATTGTCCATAGCCAGAATAATCATACCTACAAAAGTCATTCTTTGGAATCAATATACTCCCAAACATGAAATAAAAACCCAAGTTAAACAGTGGCTTTGAAGATTCGGTAAAATGGGTTATCTCAGAAATCTTATGAAAGCTTGGCTACCCATGTATTAAGATCTCGCTAATAACAAGGAACCCGAACTGAATAAAACCAAGAAAACAAAACCTATGCCAGAACACAATTGAAATGTGAGAGAAACAGTAGAAGTAACGTGGGTTACATCATGGAATACTTTTCAGTATGACAGCATGATCTGAAACTGCTGGGTGACAAATACAAAAGTCAGTAAATCAAAAACATTCCGCGGAGATTAGGGACAGTGAAAGTGGGTAATAACCCTACGTATAAAAGAACAAAAACGACAAGTTAAATAGTGTCCGAAGTGAGACAAACGCAAGCAATAGAATCTTAGCAGACGTTGCAACTGGTGCTCGGCCTTGTGCAAAATCTCTCTTATACATTAATTTGACCGAAAATCCTCTATGTGAGCGCAATGCCATGACAAGCAAACGCTAGACATTTAGGAAACGTTAAGAAAAATCCCACGAATCAAAGCCATAAGGTGCAAGGCTTATTTGGTTGGTAAATTACAAACAGAGTTCCCTTCTGTTTTAAATTTTATCAAAAGTGGACAGACTTGACGCCTCAATCAGAAAGGTGGTGCAGATAGTGAGTTCGCTTATGCATTACTCCAGCTGATTACCTCACAGTTTGTGGAGGAAATAATATTATAAGAGAATTAGGGTTTAGACTTTCGAGAGCTGGTTTCATCTTTGAAATGGTAATGCACTCACGATGAAATAAAACTCTAGTCTTGTGAGAAACTTATTTCACATAAAAAGATGGAAAAACATTCATGATGTCAACTTGGGATCAGTGGAAAATCAGCTGAAAAGGCAAAAGCACAGAGCATATTTTCAGTTCAGATATTTATAAAATAAAACAGCACTCGTACAAGTAGTACATTTGCGGTTATTAATAATAATAAATGTTAGACCTTTCTAGTGATGATTGACAAATGAATGTAAAACCGTTAATATTTTCCATCTCTTTGATTAAAGCACAGTTTTGTTTTTCCCTTTTTGGTAATTATGATAATGCATTCACTCCCTCAACAATACCTCATCATACGAACCGTCCATTAATTGGCAGTTCACTACAAACATGGAACTGGACATGATTACAAAAAGTTGGACAGTCCAACCTTCCTTACCTTCACAATCCAAAAGTATGTATGCCAACTATCTTTTCAACGAACCAATTTAAGGCAAGAAGTAGGTTGGAGTTTCTAACTCATTTCCAGTTCCACATATGCCAATTGCACATCATATTCAATTGGTAGTCTCGATCATTTGCTCACTAAGCTGCATAGCCCTCGTCATCCATAGAAACAGCAAGAGTCATTGGAAGTTGGAACAACCCTTCCATTTTATCAAATCGCAGAGGTAGAAGCCATTTTTAAAAACCATTGAGCAAGAATTTTGCCAGGGCATGATCTCTGACATTAAGAATGGCTGTCCGACAGCAGGGAAATTTCGCCTGCTCTCCGCGCCAGGATATGAGATTCCTGGATTCCAATTCAGAGAATTCAACCTTACCAGGAGGCAGTCATCAACGACAGCCCATCACATATCCAACAGCTACGAACAGCCTGCTCTGCCCTTCCAGGTCAAAGTACAAAACGGGCCCCACCAGCTTCTGGCAAGCAATAATCACTCAATTGCTGCTAATCCGCACTACAGTGATTTCGAAGATTTGAAAGTTTACAAACAATAATAAGAAAAAGAAATTCTCAGCGCCTGCAAAGTCCAAATTTTCGTTCGTATTTTGAAAAAAGGCACACGATTACCAAAAGAATTAGAGATTACCCCATGAAATTGACCCGGAGATGGACGCTGAGCTCCGCGAAGAGCTCAAACATCTGCCCCAAATCGGCAGCATTCCCATGCGAGTAGAGAACAGTCGCCGTGGCCTTGGGATTCCTGAAAAAGAGGACGACTATCTCCTGGCCGCGCTTCGTAGGGAGCTTGAGAACGTCGACGTCGTCGCGCTTCGGGATCTCGGGGATGTAGTACCTGCCGTCATTCTCGTCGACGATCAGACGGTAGGAGGGAGGATTTGGAGGGAAGAATGCGAATTTCGCGGCAATCGACGAAGTGACACCGCCCATTGAAGCAGCGTCGAATTCATAAATGCGTCCTTTGGAGCTTGATCCCTCAACCGAAATGCAATCTTTCTACCTCCAATTCTCTAGTGGGGAAAAAAAAAAGCCAGCTTCCCGCCTCGAATTCTCGCCTACGCAGTTTCTTGACGTCTCGATTTCTCGATTTTTCGTTTTTTAATAATAATTTTTATTTTTTACAGAGCTCTTGGTTTTGTCATCAGACGGCATTTTGAAGGAAGGATGAAAACAGAGATCAGGTGATACAGCCGAAAAAATGGGAGTTAGATCCATCTCTGAACCGTACACTGGCAAGACGAAATGCCTCAATCTGGACCGTCCATCTAGCTAGTATTATCAATATTTATCATCGCATTTTCGTTTGTTGAAATTATATGAATTTAAACGCAGTTTCTTATCCATGTACCAAATCCCACGTTACTCGAAAGGAGTCCATAAGAACGAAAATTAACGAATGATTTTTCTAAGTTTGCACGTCGAAATACTACCTAGTTCGATGCTATAGTATAGTTGGACGGACCAGATTGATTATGAGTGGACCACGCACATGATGAAGGGTTGGATGCACAGAATTAGCGTGCTAGCTGGTCCACTGGATCACGGAAAAAGAGAAAGAGGAAAGTACGCTCACGCCATGCATGCGAAAATGCCGAACGTGCGGCAGATCGGATCGTCGCATCGGGAGTTTCGAGCCGCTATGATTGCATCGCACATCTGACAAATCATACATGCATGACGCGTCGGCTGATGGATGGTTGAGAGAAGTGGATGGTGGCCCGCCGAAATCCATTCCTCAATCATTGACGGACGAGATCGATTCGGCCTCTGCCGTGGGACCCACTAATGGAGGCCGACGAAACCGTTTGGGCATTGAATTTTAGGACGTTAACGGAATTTTGTCTGCCACTGTCTACTCCAGCCTGGGCCCACAAAATGCACGGTTTTACAGTATCTGCACCATCGCCCATCCCCTTCCGTAGGGTGGATGGATGGTACATTGCTGGGATGCAACTCATCTGAGTCTATTCGCACCGTCAAAATCTTGGGCCGGTAGAAAGATGGTCACAACCATCGATGTTTACCACGTGCATTGCCGAAGATTGCAATTAACAACACAGAAGAGCTGGGCGACGTTCGCGATTTGAGTCGTGTGATAATATATCGGCCATTGAAGTGAATTGGACAGGCTCACGTGGTTGGAGTCCCTCTGTTTTCTGCACATGACACGTCTGTTTCGGAGTAGTTTCTCATTTTCTGGTCATGTCAATTTATTTCCTCATTAAGCGATGTTGAATAAAATACTGACGAAATTTTGGATACTATTTTTTAGCATGATATTTGGGTACAGTGTTTCAGCATTATTTTTTGACACGAATTTTCACGCATCATCGTGTACTAATATAAGCCCTGTCAAGACCACGTCTGCGTTAGGATATATCCAATATGAAGTAATATTAGGAAGTGATTTTATTTGGTGGGGCTAAGCAAATACACTTCTTAGTCCACTTAAAAAATTCATTTGAAAATATTTTTTTAGTTTTTTCTCCACACACTTGTTTATCTAAGCGTATTTAATATATAATCAAGTTTTATTATTTTTGGATATATGTATATATTTTTTTAGATTTTTAAATATCTATGTATTCTAAACACAAGTATACACACAGATATTTAAAAATCTCAAATATATATATATATATTCCAAAATAGTAAAACTTCATTTATATGTTAAATATACTTAGATAAATAAGTGAGTAGAGAAAAAATAAAAAAAATATTTTTAAATGAGTTGTTTGAAGTGTGCTAAATATGACATTTGCTTAGCTCGGGCTAACAGGGTCATCCCTCAATGATATTTGCAAAAAAATTCTGACACCATCAAAATCATTGGTGATCAACAAATGAAAATTAAGAAGAGTAAAGCTTTCTTCCCTCTGTTACCCTTTATTCAAACAAATATTAGACAACCCAAGTCAATTTACATATATAAGAAATAAAAATTTTTGAAAAAAAAAACATATTACTTGATATGCGATATGTCATTAATATATATTATACTTTACTTTAAACTAAAAACATATTACTTGATATGTGACATGTCATTAATATATATAATACTTTACTTTAAACTGGTCTCAATATAATTTAACACCTCTTTCTTAACCCTTTGTAATTTAATTTGACATTTTACCTACCATCTTTCTTAATCTTTCTTAATTTGATTTGACATTTTAATTACTATATTATGTACATCTTTAATTATTGTTTCATATTTTTCATTACAGTGCATAATTAATTTTACCATTACTATCTTTATTTATAATATTTACTTTTATTATATCACATGACTTTTTTAATCTATGAAAAAATTTTCTTACTTTTTTTCATCGTTGCCTAATGCACCCTTATTTTTAGCATTTCAGTTAATTATTATCAATTTTGAATGGCAAAGTCCATCTGGTAATCGGTGGAATTAGGGAACCTACTATTTTGCTTCTCCTTTGTATACTTTTCAAAATTAATTTAACATCTTTTTATTATTTAATTATCTTATTTTTTTCTTTTTCTTTTATATTCTAATTATTTTATCAAGCAACTATTATTTTCCATGATAATTTATCACACAATTATTATATTCATTCCTTTTTTACTTTTATTACATCACATTACTTTCCATTTTTTAAAAAATATTCTCATCTTCACTTTATTTCAGCAAGTTATCAAAAGGATTCAAAGTATGTTTTATATTTTTTACCCTTTATTTATTAAGAAAAGAGCTATGTAACGAAATATAAAATTCTGATGTTTTATATACATACTTTCAATTTTTTTTCTCGGAATTGGTAGACGGATCAGATTAGTACAATCGAGTGTCCAAGAACTAGAAACAGCTGGGAACAGTTTGGACAAACACAGTAACGAGGAACGCTGATTATTTACTTTCTTCGAGGAAAGGGCTGCGTCCTTCCCAGAATATACCAGACTACCCCTGACTTCTTCTGACGGAGGCAGGGGACAGCAATTATCCATCCATCTGCTGCCATAACCCAAGTTTTCATGGACACGTCAGCACCACCACTTTACACCGTAACACGCATTTTGGTGGAGTATGGTGTATCGTGTTATGTTACACACACGTTCTTTGGTTTCCAACTAGTGACCAGTGATAGATAAGCTCACCGGAGAAATCTGATTGCCCGTATTTTGGCGATTTTTTGTACATGAACTATAAGTGTGCAATGTGTCCATACGAATGGAGCAGAAAGAGATCAGATGAACAGTCCCGATCTTGGCTCTTTGATGCCCGGTTGACAGTTGAAAGTGATAAGGTTGATGTTCCCGAGCCAACTAGACACGTGACGTGTCTTGCAAAGTTTCTCCACTCGGGTGGTGAGTGCTCTCGTCGTCTGCAAGTTCCAAGCTGCTGCACCCCCGCAAACCCACAGACTGCACGCGCACACACACTGGCAACGTGTGCATGTTATTAAGCAGACGATCCCATAATATTCCAGACTTTCGATAAATAAAATCATCCTGATTTTAAGGATCAATGTATTCCATTTAGATCTGATGGATGGAAATAAATGAATTTGGATAAATTGGAATTAAACACGGTCGAAATAAAGTAAATAAAAGCAACATATATAGGTAATAATTAAAGTATAAGTATTAATTAAAAATTTATTTGATATTAAGATAATTTATCGGACCATGTAAATCCAATTGGTTGATTGAACAACGGGAGAGCATAACGATGTATTGACGTACATCTGTTGTGCCTGTAGTCATAATCTCAAACCAGTGTTTGCAGAAAAGGCATTCCCCAATTGAAAGCGATAATGGAATCAATACTTGGATGAAAACGCGCGAAGGGATCGATGGTGGCGTCGTGGTCGGACGCTCGGATGTCACCGTTCCCCGTTTCGAATCTGCTATTTTGCAGATTAGTCTTTTCATAAGGAAAGTTTTACAATTCTCTCATTGTGGGGGGTTTTAGAAATTTCTTTCCTGTGGTGGGGTTTAGAAAAAATTTCCCTCCATGGTGTTAGGATGTGAATGTATTTCATTGTAATATTAGGATGTTGTGATATTTTTCTTTCTAATATATATTTTTATACAAATGATTTAACCATTCAACAACACTTTTTTCCAACTTTACCTTTATATTTCAAATATTTTTTTTATATCTATCATGTTTATTCTACCTTTGCTATTATCAATTCATATCATTCGTATAATTTTTAAAATATTTACTTTCATACTTACCATACTATCATAAAATCCCACCAAGATACACATTACAAAACATACCCTTCATTGTTTGAAAATCTATCTCGGAAAGGTCTACACCCAAGCACATAAAAGTACTTGATAGCTGCTAATCCAGCCTCTTTGACTCAAAGGACCAGACAATGGACGGACACATATTGGAGCTAGTGGTGTGGTGGCAGTTCAAGGGAAAGAATAAGGCCATTTGGTGACATGGATTGAAACAGGGCTATGAACTTCCATTGCAGTTCAAGCCCTATACCAATTTACTTTACTAGAGAATGACTTCATCTTATAGTGGGGCACTAATGTGAGATCTACTAATTATAACCACGAAAGAAAGGGCATAGTTCCAACCACTCTCTCTGCAAGATTTTTAAAGTGTCACCACATTTTAATTATTTTTAGTAACTTTAATAATTATTATGTTTTCTCGTCATTATCTAAAATTTTTATTTAGTAATTTAATAATTATTATGTTTTCTTATCCTTATTCAAAATTTTAATCATTTAAATAAATTTTCCTAATAAAAAACCTATTTTAATAATCTTATAGCGTGCTAATAAAAACGGGCAATTAATAAGGATAGGTTTTTAATAGATAGTCATTACAGCAAATATTTTGGATAAAATTAAAATTTAGGTTTAAATAATTGATTACTTTTGGGTGATGACATTTGTTGCATTAAATTCAACCAAAAGTAATATTTAATGTAGCTATTAAAAATTTAATTGTGATTAATATATAGGATTTGATTGCATTTGAACAAATGCAGTGCATCTGAAAATTTGAATGGAAAAGGTTGTCCACATATACTACATTTTGTTGGGAGGAATTCAAACCCTGGTTAAGATATTTTTGATTTTACAACAAATACAAGAAAATAAATGGACATATCTTACTAAGAAAATTCACAGACATGTATAGATTTTCCTAAAGACGGAGAAGACTTTATCATAATTTCTTTTATCATCCCTAGACATTTCCTCCTCAGAGTGTACAATATGTATTATGATTTTCAAGACAATTTTTTACATTTTTAATACAACTTTACTTATTCTTAACCTACATTATTATATTCTCGTTTCATTTCTTCGTCTCACTTAAGTTGCTTCTTGAGTCAAGCAAATAAATAAAGTATTCATTTCCGTTTTCATATGCAAGCCATGAACTTGTTAGCCCAAGCTAATTAATAGCCTACTTAGCCCACACTTAAACAACTATTAAATTTTTTTATTTTTCACAAACTTGTAAATTTAAGTGTATTTAATATATAAATCAAGTTTTACTAAATTTAGAAATGTATATATATTTAAAATTCTTAACTACAAGGTTATTTTAGTAATTTTAACCATTAAAAATGGCTAAAATACTTTTATGTTTAAAAATGTAAAAAATATATATCTAAAAATAATAATACTTAATTTATATATTAAATATATCTAGATAACAAATTTATAGAAAAAATTAATAAACAAGTTTATTAATGTGGGTAAAAAAACTATTACTTAGCCCGAGTTAATATGATAATGTCACTTAATGTCTATCTCTCGTTTTCTCAAATACATAGGAAAATCCGTCCAAGATTTTATAAATTATTTTGACAAGCAGATAAGCGATAATAAAAGTGGAACATTATTCGATGCATCCAGGTAGATTTAACTCTATTTTTTTTAAAAAAATTTACATAACTGTTAACTTAAGTGTATTTAACTTACGTATCAATTTTTACAATTTTTAGAGATTTTTAAGTTTTTTCATATTTTTAAAAATTAGTGACATTTTCAGTAATTTAGAATTACTAAAATGCCTCTGATTTTTAAAAATTCGAAAAAATATATAAAAATATCCAAAAATGGTAAAAATTGATACGAATATTAAATATACTTAGATTAATAATTATGTAAAAAATTTCAAAAAATATTAAAAAAGAATGAGTATTTGCACCTGGATGCACCAAAGCTAAGTGCACCCGGGTGCATTGAATAATGCTCCAATAAAAGTGGTCCCACGCCTCAAGATGGTCAAAACAAAAGTGTCCACATCAATCTCGGAGCCATCATTGAATTACACACATGCAGAGCACATGTATGTCACTGTTCAAAAAATCCCCTTTGAATTTTAAAAAAAGGACAAATTTCTTGTATACCCACGAATTTTACCTTTAATTTTACTTATGGTCGTGAATTTTTAAAAATTCTTTTCATACCCATGAATTTTCATCATAATTCCACTTATACCCACGCCGTTAGGGATCCGTTAAATGGGCCGTTAGCCCTCTTGTAAAATGACGAATATGCCCAAGCTCTAATGTAATTTAATATTGTTTTACTTAAAGTTAAAGATTTATATTCAAATAATATATGATTTTATAGTTGTAAAATTACTAAAAATTCATTATAATGTGAATTTTTAGCTATAAAATCATAACTAGGGATGAACATATTTGTCATTTCCCAAAGAGTTAATGACCTCTTTAACGGATCCCTAAAGGCGTGGATATAAGTGGAATTATGATAAAAATTTATGGTATGAAAGGAATTTTTGAAAATTCATGGGTGTAAGTAGAATTTTGGGTAAAATTTGTGGCTATATAATGAATTTACCCTGAAAAATATTTAAAAATATAATTTATTTTTATGCAGTTGCATCCCCTCAAGTAATATTATGCCTCTCTCATCTAAGTTTATCCCCTCCTCAAAGGTCTAAGCTCTGCCATTGATTGCACGCATCGCAATAATCCATAACAGATATCGCAGGTACATGATATACACACGCACGCAGTCAAGCTAATGTCATATCCGCCAATCAACCTGCAAGTCGCACCGTGCAAATGCGTAATTTGCCCAACATGCATGCATGCTCATGGATTCCTGAGGCAATTAACGTTCCACCTGTCATATATGCATGCATCATGTGTTTACAGTTATTTGGTGCACGGCATTGGGTCGCTAGACGTGCTAATCATTTCCTCGTATGTAGCTCTATTTGATTTAGTCACCATTTAACAATTTGTACAAGCAGAGGCTTGAAAAGTAGAGAAAAAAAATATTTTTTAAAAAATATGAAATTAATATGATATAATAGGAGTAAATTAGAAAATAGGATAATTGTGTAAAAATTAATTATAATATAGGAGTAAAAATAGAAAAATAAGATAATTAAGTAGTCGATGTATTAAAATTTTTTTTAAAAACATCACCATCATCATCATAAGTCATTTCTCATTTAAGTAGAGTCGGCAAAAGATTTTTTCAAACAGCATAGAAGAGAAATAACTTACCATTCACCATGATTACTAAACGGTGCTTAAGGTCCAGAAAATCTTCCGTCCTAATTATCCCACTCCAAAAGAAGCTACAATTATATATCGTGGCTGAAAAGGACTTCCACTGCTGCTGCTGCATCTTTCTTGGCATTAGCTGTATCCTTCCCAGTGTTCCACACACTAAAAGTTGTGTCAATGACAAGGATTGCGACTGCTGCTGCTGCTGCTGCTGCAGTGTTTGTGGGGGTAGATGTCAACCACACTCCAAGTCCCCAGCCATGAAACAAACTAGAATTTGAAATACATATATAAAATATATAAATTTGTTCCTATGCAGTCCGCTGTAAAATAGGCCCCACACATATTAGATTGCAATGAAACTTTATACAATCATTTATCCATATAAAAATCATACTTTAAACGGTTTAGATATTGAAAATACCACTTTAAACTTAATATTTACATTAAACTATTTGATTACGTTGATTTTGCACCATTTTAAGATGGGGATCACACACATATTGGATTTATATGAAAATTGGTACGCTAATAAAGTGGACAATTCTAAATACAATGGGTGGGGAGGATTTTCCATTTATGATCATGTGGAGCCCACAGTGCATGGACTACACGGTGCAGTCGCATGCACTGGATCATATCCCATATATATATTCCTCTCTCTATATATATATTAAAATGAGATTATTAATTATCCTGCCGAGTAGCTATATATTTAAATGTATCATTGAAAGCAAGCATCTGCAACTTTTATAGTGTGTTACTCTGTTACATGTTTCTGGGCATTAAAAAGAGCTTGAACTCAGATAGTCAGACGAGCTTCCGTGTGGCTGTTTGGCCTTTATCCAAAATTTTTTAAAGCAGACATCATTGTACGATATATTAATTAAATAGATAGACATCAACGTATGATGGTTCCTAGTAGTTGAATATTCTTGTATCATTATTGCCATCATTTAAACTTCAACGACCGCGCTGGTGCCGTGGATTCCGGGCAGCGCTGTGGTCGTGTGATCGATTCCCCGGAACGAAGAAAAATTATTTAGTGGGAGCAGTGTCTCCTGTTTGGTTGTGGGAGCAGTGGTCTCCCGTTTAGTTGTTGGAAGCTGTGTCTTCCTGATTATTTGGTGGAGCAGTGTCTCCAGATTTGTCTCCTGTCTGGTTGGTTGTAGGAGCAGTGGTCTCCCGTTTAGTGGTTGGAAGCTGTGTCTTCCTGATTATTTGGTGGAGCAGTGTCTCCAGATTTATAAGAATGTCTCAAGCTTTCAATGTAATATGTGTTGAGATGTATGTAAATATATTCCAATAATAAAAAAAAAAACTAAACTTCAACGACCGCAACATACAGAGGCGTCTCAGGCATGACAATTTTTTGGAACGCCCATTAGAAATGGGAGCCAATGTTCTCACTCTGCTCCCCCAACACATCCTCTCCAAACACTTTTTTTTATGATTTTTTTACAATATTACTCATATTTTATTACAATTTAAGCCCAATTCAACTTACAATTTTCATTTTACTATTTCACACCCATGCAGACAATCAGTGGGCAATCTGATTTTTGCTTTAAAAAAAAAAAAAATCGTGGCTCCAGCCCGAAGGTTAGCTGTCGCAAAATCAAGCTGTTATGCTCATTTTCCATGCACAAATTAGGATGAGCTAGTCATCATCAGCTTGCTACAACAGCTTTAACTCTACCTTCTGTCCTTTTCTGATTCATTTCACATGCATGGTTTGGCTAGGCCAGTTCGGCCGGCGGACCTATTCAAGTCTCAAGATGTCGTCTATTTGTGCGAGAGAGGAAATCAGGCAAGGCAGGCCCTTTGCCGTACGTACGTCCAAATTACCATCGGCATTTCTTTCTCTGTTTTCAAAATTAAACATTAATTCCCCATTATTTGCATGTTGGGAGTTGAATAGTTCAATTAATCAGGGATCGTTGGCAGCAGGCCCAGCTTCGGTTTATTCCTTGGATGAGGCCCGACAATCATAGGCCTTGCTACTTCAATTAATTTGTAACTCCTGCTAACTTGGCTCATTAAATTAAAAATAAAGCACAGTTGTACTTGGGAGGGATTTAGATGGGATTTGCTTGGCTGCAACCGAGATAGAAATGCAACCCTGGCTGCCTGTCCCATAAGATCCAACCTTGGTCCATCTCAAATTAGCCAAACCACACGTTGCTTAGAGGGTATGGGCCTTGATTAGCCGCTCATGTTCCCACTTCCAGAAACTCGTCGCTCATTTTTCTATGATCCGAATCCAAAATTGAGGGGGCTTTTCTAACAAATAGCTCCTTAAGAATCCATGTTACACGTTTCAAGGTCTAAATAATAAAAGCACAATAATCTCATGTTTCTTTTTCCTGTTTCCTGATACTGAAGAAGGGACCTTCGGGGGCAAAAAAAAAAAAAAAAAAAAAAAAACAACTGTTATTGCAATTTCAGCGAATTCTGGTGGGCATGACTGGGCTTAGGTGAGCCGGAAAGTCCTCCGTTTAAGACGCGACAACACCGCTTATAAACCACCCAGGTATAACCGAGTGTAATCGACATGATGCGTCGTGACTGTAGGTCCAGTTTCGAGTTCGGACATGTAATAAAGAAAAAGTATTCACGATAAAACGTACTTGAATTTGATTTTTGCACCACCGATCTAGCTACCGATGAAACAGTGCAAGGTATGTGATGCATGTTGATACAAACTAGGGTGGAAATAAGGTTGGTTTCAACCCGAACCCAACTAACCCAACTCGAATTATAATAGGGATGGGGTAGACATTTTGAAAAGATAAATTATTTAATCACATTTGAACCGATTTGATTTTAAAAGTAAATTAGTTTAGGTTGAATGATTGTAAATCCAACCCGATTCGATTTCATATATTCGTATACCATGTAATAAATTATTGATAAATAGTCTTACATTAGCACATAATACATAGAAATTAATTAAACATTATTGATTTGAAATAAGGTTATTTAGTAATTATATCATTATGTAACTCATAAAGTGGAAGATATCTTACAAAAAGGATTAATTTTTATTCTTTCATATAAATTTATATTTTAAAATAGATTAATTAACCAAAATATTTTAAATATTATATATTTATTAACTCAATTTTCAACCTGAACTAAACTGATTTCTATAGGGTTAAAATATGGTTGGGTTAATGTTTAAAAAATATGGTTGAAATTAACGTTAGATTGGGATTTTATAAAGTGAGTTAGGATTGTATTTATTCCAATTTGAGTTAACCAGATCTGATTTATACTTTTAGTAGAAACTACTCCAAAATAGCTTTAAACTAGACTTGATCTATCAATAGGACGATTATTGAGGATTATTAATGTACGTTTTCACTCAGCTTTCATGCCTTATATGTGTTTGGAAAATAAAGGGAAAGCGTGTGAACAAAACTAAACTGTCAAAGTTTCACAGCTAGCATCAGCATTTCGATGCATGATGCTTCTTGTTAGACCATAATTTGCATTAGATAACTAATAATTGGAGGGGGTCAACAAAAACACCTCATTAATTTTGTTTATATAGATTTGACTAGGATTGGAGTAGTTTGGAAACAGTTGGTGCCCCAAAAGTAAAAACGATTAAACCATTCAATAGGTTTAATACACAATAATTACTTAGAAAAAACATCGTTATAAAATAACCATAATCTGCTAAGAAAAAAAAAATAAATTTACAATACATATAAATTTGTTAGAGCTTTAAAATCAAGCTTACGCATGTGTATATATATTTTTGAAAGGATTTTTATCTATAATATATAAAAGATTATTTGAAATAAGGATATGTTTAGTAAGATGTTAAAAAAAAGCATTCCCACCGTTACTATAACCCTTTTAGATATCATTTGACATACTAAAGTAAACTATAAATTTGTTAAAACTTTGAAATCAAGTTTGATGTGTGTATATATATGTTTTTCTGAAAATTTTTATTTCTAATAAATAAAAAGATTATTTCAAATTAAGATAATGATTTAGATTTGACACAATTATAACGTTGAGCACTAAACTAAGACTATTTACTTTCGTAAAAAAAGTATTTTTGAAAATTGTATGATGAATATAAAATGATAATCGTAAAAATATAATAAATATGATAGTCGAAAGGAAAAGATTAAAATATAAAAATAAATTTAGAAAAATAAGGTTGCTGGGTTGTTAATTTATGAATTTTTAAATGAGAACTATCGTACATTCCCACTTTTACCACTGTTTTACACGTGGGGAGGTTGTCAAGCGTCCCCTAAATAGCCATTTGTAATGGGATTACAGTTTGGACTTTGGAGGAGGAGATGATGGCATGTTGATGCGGACGCCTCGGCTGAATGGGCCCCGCGTGCCATAAGTGGATTCGGGTGCCTGCCAGCCAGCCACTCCAGCTTTTGCCAACTGCTAATAGCTATGTATCTTGACGGCGGCGCGGTCACTCTAATCCACCACCGCCGGCCGCAATCCGGCACTAAACAGAGTTGAGAACTTGAGATTATAATTGCCACTTTCTATTTCCGTGAAAAATAGGGCCCCATGAATCATGATAATTAATTAAAAATCTAAAGAAAAGTTCAAATACAAATATAATTCTCCGCTCATCACAACTCATTCATTCTAGGAATCAAACTATTTGCATTTACCACCCTTATCTTTTTATGAATATTACAATTTTACACTATAACTATGAATTCAGCTAAGCTTATAACATCTCTCATGAACTTTATTTCCTAGTTCCGACAGCACTATCATTGTTGATGACCAATTGACCATTATGTTTACTAATCAATATTCTCAAACTTTTTATTAGTAAACTTGGACTGGATTTTATTATGGAATATCATCAAGGTTACGTAATAGTATTCTTCAATTACGTCCAACCTTATCTGCATAACCAGTGAATCGATGCGAATTTTAAAAAGACTCATATTATCTAATCTTAGTTTTAAAGTTCATATATATAAAAAGATCGAGAAATATTCAAGTGCAGCTTCACTGCACCATAATTACGGTAAAGTTATCTCAAAATGAGCTCTATATGATCATAAAATTATAATTTACTCTACCCATTGCATTTAGAATTATATATTATATTACCATACTAATTGTCATCCCAATTGAATATGTGTATGAACTCCATATGAAAATAGTACAAATTAAACGTAACAAAATAGTTTAATATAAGTAATAGCTTTAAAATTATTTTTTCAATGTGTAAATCATTTGCTATAAAATTTATGTATCGATAAATGATCGTATAAAGTATTAATACATTTAAGTACATGTGAGTCCATTTTGGGCCAAATACACAGTTAATTATAATGAAGCTTCACTGTGCAAGAAAAATTCTCATATATATATAGATATATATATCTTTGTATTCATCATCTAATCTCACTAGTTGTTAAGATTAAGCGAGACACAAGCTAGGAGTATTATTACATGTCTATATTATATAGAACCGATTACTCAAAGCGAGCCACAAAATCTGGATAAAAACGATTGACACAAAATTTGATTAATCAAAAAGTCGTGAAAAGATAAACGAAATGGGAAGAGCCTAGAAATAATCTTGAAATTTATTTGGAATTATGAGGAGAGACAAAGACCACATGATCGAAAATGATGTCAACCAAACGCCGTCTTATATCTTGCTATACAAGTTGTATATCAAATAAGATAGACAGCCAAAGCCGTGTCGACCTAAAAATTTTAATTTCCTTGTTAGTTAGATTGTCAGGAAACGGTGGGGTTGGTTCAATATTTTAAGCACGAGGGAAACTCCGTATGCGCATCAAGAAAGGTGCATGGACTGGAAGGGGGCGTTTGGTAACATGTGAGTATGTGAACCATGGTTTTTTCATGGTATTTGGTTTTTCAAGACTAATCATTACTCCATTAATCATACTATTTTTCTCACTTTTACCCATACATTCCAATCATTTTTCCTACCAACTATACACAACAAACCTATTTATTACAACTATATATATATTATTTCCTATCAATTACACATTTATCAAAATATTCTCTTTTTTATTTCCCACAATCTTACAATTTTACACATTACCAAACGTCCCCGAAGTCATCCATGCAACAACTCTTCCAATTACTTGATGGATTCTGTTTGGCAGGCCAAACCTGTGGCCCCCTAAAAGATAAAACTATATTTAAAAAATAAAGACAATCACCGCTTGATCTTAACAAGAGAATATTTCTTGTTGGAACGGTGGAATTAAAGAGCCTTGTATTAGACGAAATTAATGCACGGGATTCAGCCCACTTTCCTGTTGCATGATGTGGATCCCAAAAAAAGAGAGAGAGAGAGAGAGACAGAGTTTTCGGACACCCTGCACGCATTTTCCCCTGTTGCTCTGCTAGAGCGTAGGCGTGAGAATTGAAAGAGGAATGTAGGATGATTTGCCAGTCTGCCCAGTTTTCCGGCCCAATTTGTGGAAAACTTTGAGGTGAAACGTTGGCGTATGTTAGTAGGCGCGATGCACATGTAAATGTATTACAGCTAGCAATGCGCGTATTTGCGATTGGAAAAATGTTCAATGCTCTGACTATTAACAAATGCCAAGCACATTCATCACAAAAAAAAAAGGAGAAGAAGAAAGAAAACAAATACTAAGCACGATAAATAATTGATTCTGATTTTACTCAAATATTTTTCAAAAAAAAATAGCGGAAGGATATTCTTTGCACTGGATAGCTTGCAATAATTTAAGAATTCAAGAGGGTGGACCAAACTCCCGTTGCGCTGGCTTATGCAAATTTGGGTATTGATTAGAAAAGTTTGTGAGAGGAAGAAGTCTGGGTCGTTTAAGTATGATTAGAGGCGTATGAGCGTGGAGATAATCATGGACGCAGTCTTATAATCAATCAGGAAGATCGATAGCAGGCGCGGCTCATGTGTGATGAACCAATCTACGTTCGTCGTGTTACAACCATACATGTGGTGGGCCCGTCGTGATAAGACTAGAGATGGACGGAAGGAGTAGTAGCCGATCGGATGGACGCGCCGTTATTCTGGTGGGGGAGTGGTGCCATTGTGCAAAGCGGATGGGTGGGCGGCCGACGTTCATCTTGAAGTTTGGAAAAGCTCCGTTGCCCAATACCACCATCTCCGGCTGGAATTAAGAGTGTAATTGGGGCTCATAAAACTCAAAGTTCACTTCGACTCTAACCGTAATCTTATTTTTAAAACATCAACCTTAACCCTAACCCTATTTATAAAACCTAAACTCTAATCCTATTTTTGAAAATCGGATTCTGGTTGAGTTTCGGAATTTATGTTGATGAATTTATATTTTATTTAAAAGTAATAAGTTTAGAATTTAATATAAATAAATAATAATAATAAATCATGTAAGTAAACATAATAATATATAATTAAACTACATATTTTTTTAAAAATAGTAATATAAAGAATATTTCTAAAAAAATTTAACATCAAAACTAAGAGAAATGAAGAAAATTAGTAAGTGTAAAAGTAAATGATAACAATAAAAGATAAATAAAAATAAAAATAATATACAATTACAATATGCCAAATATGTATTCAAATATAAATGTAATAACATAAAATATGAAGAATATAAAGAAATATTGTTTAAATAGTATGTATATAATATATTTTATAATAAATATAAAATAGAAAATTGGGCTCGAGTTATTCGAATTTAGGTTCACTTGAACTCTAATCCTATCATATTTGCACACCTAGTCACAATGTCGAGCTGCACACCTAGTCACAATGTCGAGCGAAGGCAGAGCACAGATGCTCCCTGCTAGCAATTGATCCTCTGATTGGGGATGATCCTCGATACGCAGGCATCAAAAGTGGGGTGCATGACCTGACAACACTGACGTTACCACCACGCCCAAAAGCTAACATCAGCATCATTTCATCTGCAATTTGCGGCTGTCCCTGCCCCCCCTATTGATCCCATTGGCTACATTTTCATACTTGCATTGAGAATTTACGATGCGACATGATTAGAGTGACAGAAACACGTGGTTATCCGCAGACGGTGGAGCATCAGAGCAGAGCAGCGCAGAGCAGGGTATGAACGTCAATCCTAGCCGTTTTGCCTGCATTGATTGTTCGTACCATTCTTTTTATATAAGAACTCGTACCATTCTTTTAATATGAAGCGTTATTAGTCGAAATAATCCGGATTATTAGTCCGACCCCATTACCATCAATGCTCCGGGGCCTCAAAAGCCTCAGAGTAATGCACAGTAATGCACGCAGTGCTTGCTGAATGTCTTGGAACGTGGACTTTCAGCTACCGTCTCAGACCAGGAGACGTTTGGTAATGTAGATGATAGAGGACGGGTAATGTAGATTTTGTTCGGATTTTTGAGATAGGTGGAGGAGCAAAAAGTAAATATTTTAAAACTTATATAATTGATATGAAATGATAGATGCAAAGTTTGAATAAAAATGATAATTGAAATGAAAAATAATTGGATTATAAGGATAAAGTTGAAAAAACAAAATTGTTAAGTTGTTAAATCATTTGTGGGTCAATACTTAGGCTGTAAATTTTCCACAGATTCCTATCCTATACACGTACATTATTAAATAACATCTTAGTGAGATTTTGAGATGAGTTAGGCAGTGAAAAGGATAATATTTTAAAAATTATGTGATTGATATGAAATGATATGTATAAAGTTGAAATAATTAAGATAATTGAGAAAGATAAGTGATTGAACTATAACAGCAAAATTGGAAAAATAAAGTTATTAAGTTGTTAAATTATTTATGGCAGAATGGATAAGATATATTCATCATAGATTCCCATCCCCACCTCATATAGTCACATATATATATTACCAAACAGAATTTGTTCAGTTGTCCAAATCCAAAATAAATACAAGAATTTGTTACATTGTAGCAATATTGAAAATGGGTGACTATTTGATAATTCAACTCTTACTGTTAATAAATTTATATTTTGTTCATTTACAATTTTTGGTTAAATGCTAATATCATCTCAACAGAGCAATGACATAAGCAATTCCAAGCTATACCATGAACTTGTGTTCCTTATTAGAGAATTTTTGCGAGGAACTTAATGCATTGATCAATAAATTTTGGTGGGAATAAATGCCAAGAAAGAGAACAATTAGTTAGTTATCACACGAGAGAATGTGTCATTCAAAATGCTACAAGTGGACTTAGATTGAGAGATCAAATTTCTTTTAATCGTACTTTCCTAGCAAAATAATTATAGGGATTACTAATTTTCCTTGATTATTTATGCCATAAAACAATGAACAAACAATACTTTCCTAATAAAAGCATTTGGGAATACAAAGAAAAGACAATGAAATCATATACTCAGAGAAATATTATCAAATCAAGGGATATAATGCAATTGGGCTACAAAATGGGAGAGATGATCTTTTTTTCTTAGGGAAAATTATCACAAAGGTGAGTTTCTTACTAGTGGTTACCAAGCCTATTATAGATGATGCAAAAGGTGAATATAAATGTCATCAATCAGGCTATTAGACAATGAAAGAAAAATGAAATTGTAGTACCAACAAAGAAAAGGGATGGAGGCTTATTGAAGCATGACCTACTTTTTGTCCCTTTACAATTTTCATTTAAATGCTAATACCATCTCTTATTTTGCTGTCATCATTATGTATAATTTTAAATATATTTTTCTATTATACTATCTATTATATAATAATATCTTTTGAAATTATTATTGGCCCAACAAGAGAAGGCTGTTCGAAGTAAAAGGTTCAACTCTAGTCATATATTTCTAATAGAATATGTTAGAAATAAAAGAAATATTATCACTTTAAATTGGTAACACATTTGGGTTTTTCGGTGTCGAATTTACAAGAATTCTACCTTGACCATACTATTTTAGCTCATGTTACTTGAATTGAAACTTGAAAGGGAAATTTTTCGATTTGGATTCGAGCAGGTTCAGGGCAACAGGATGCAAGTTGCACTCGACCGTATTTCAAAGCTGGGTAAAAATTTTAGAGAAATAATCATGTTAGCTTGAGCTAAACAAATACCTCGCATAGCCCACATCAAAAAAATTTATGTATAACATTTTTTTTTTGTTTTTTCATACACTTGTACATGTAAGTGTATTTAGGGTGTGTTTGGGAAGTTGTAAAACTTTTGATGAAAAGTTTTTTATGCAAAAGTTATTAAATCAGTAGAAAATGATGTGATATTGTAGGGGTAATAATGAGTAAAGAGAATAAATTTAAAATAAATATTTTAGTTGTATTGGTAGTTGTGTAGAAATAATTGAAAAGTAGGGTTGTTGTATAGAAAGATGTGTAAAAAATAATTGAAAAAAGGAGTAGTTATGGAGAGTGAAAAGTTTTAGATTGAAAAGTTTTAACTTGACGAGTTTTGCAAATTGCCAGACACACCCTTAGTATACAAATCAAGTTTTGCAATTTTTAATATATGTATATTTTTTGAGATTTTTAAAAAATTATCGCAAATGAATTTTTTTAAATAGATTAAGTAAAACATTTGATTAGTCAAAACTAATACCATCATTCCTCAAAATTTCACGCGGTACAGAGCCGAAAATCTACTGGCTTTCTGGCAGGATTTTTTTGGGCCCTACTAACTATTGCCATCAAAAGGGAAGTGGACCGCCAAAAGGACGCTAGTGAAACTGGTGGAGTCCACGATTCGATGATTACAGTAAAAAAATCAGACCATTTATACTGACATGGCCACTTGCTGTTTACGTTGGGACTCTTTGGACAGAAGCAAGAATTGCAATTCAAAGGTGATGATGATGCTAATAATAATAGAATAAAAGACCATAGAAAAATGAAACATATATAGCTTTTTTTTTTGAAACGAATGCATAATAATTTGTGCAAAAGGAAAAAAAAAAAAACTGAAGTGCAATTATTTTCACTCATATATAACTAGCTATACTTGGCTGGCAAGGTAAACCGATGATCCGAATAAAAATATCTAGATTAACAAGACGGAAGAATTGGTACCAACCAAAATAATTTCTCTACTCTAACAAACATTCACTACAGCATGGCAAATGAGGCTACTAATTCAATACGAATGTCCATTTCATTTACGAGCACGCAGCAACAACTGACGCAAAAAATAGGCCATTATTGCTGCTGTCTGATTATGTCGGACATGGCTACCAACTTGAGTCTCCCTCAATGTCGGTATTTTTTTCAAGCAACATTTGGCACCCATTTGGACAGCATTGGTTGACTTCCTTCCAACACGTCTCAATTAACCATGCGTAGTTCATATCCGTCCATTTTCTGTCTTCGAAGCGGTAATTTGTACATTTCTCGACCAAGGCACGTAATAAATAAGTAAGGTAATACATGCATTGTTTCGTTTTTTATGGCTTCTAAAGTATTTCAATGGTTCAGATCGCCGATCCGTCCAACCAAGCCGACCTCACGGGTGAAGTAAACCGAAATTATCAGTCGCGACGGAGGGAAGCGTACCTCTTTCTCCCACCTTTGGGCTGCACGTAGAAAAAGGACTGGAACCGCCCTGTTTTATTCCCAGCAAGGCCAAAAGCAAGCCCTCCTTTTTGGTAAAAGCAGCCCTTTTTCTTCAAGCTTTGTCCAGCTGATCTGGTTGGGTATCGTAAAAATGAGGGACCTTATGTTGCAGATATTGTAATATGTTTTCTTTATTAATAATCCTTACAGTTCATAGTCAGTCTTCTCCAGATCATCTCTCTCCGCGTTCCTCCCCTGCATTGCTTCGTAGCTTCCTCTCCTGTTCTGCTCCAAAGCCAGATCTGCCGTCTGGAGCTGGAGGCTTCCCAGCTCTGATTGGATCTCCCTTGTCCAGTCTCTGCAGCGAGGTAGTTCTCCTTGCTCTTTATTGGATTTCAGAAGCATTCTACATCCTTTTCTTTTCTTTTCTTTTTTTTTTTTCATTCCGTGGACTAGACGCTGTTGGCGATTTGTTTCTTCGGGCGGAATGCGGATCAGAGGACGAGTCTTTCTGCATTAGATGTGATTCTCCATAGGCCCTATGACGTACGGCTATGGATCTGGGAGTTTCTGTGCGTTGGGGCTTTGGTGCTATTGGAAATCAGTAGGTACAAAGAGATGCCACCGAAGGATTCGGACTGAATGTAGATTACTTCGATGGAAGAAAAGTAGTCGTTTGGCTGTGCTTTGTTCCAGAAATCAGGCCGGTTGGTCATGCTGGCCACGGATTCTCTTGCATTTGCGGTTCATCTGTCGAGGATTCTAGTCCTTTTAGTTAGTTTCTGACCAACTATTTCATGGACTCTTGCCTCATGAACGGTACGGGTTGCTCGGTTGTTGCCAATGGCACGGGCAAGATCCTTTATTTATACTTTATAGTGGCTTGCGCTGGTGACAACTGATAGCGGCAGCAAGTTTGAATCGGTTTTCTGGTTTTTTCTGAAGGAGACTCTTTTTCGTTTTACTTGACACAAAAAGATTTTTGATTTCTATGTTTAATGGATTGGATTGCTGGCTCTAGATTTGATCTTAACATGGGTCTTATATGACTCTCTGGTGGTGTTTGTGTGAATCGCAGACAGGGCTGGGTATGGCGGCGTCTGGAGATGGTAGGCGTCACCGTAATCTTGTGCCTCTTGCGGCGTTGATCAGCAGGGAACTGAAGACTGAGAAAATGGAAAAGCCATCTATTAGATATGGATGTGCTGCTCAGTCACGTAAGGGAGAGGATTTCTTCCTAGTAAAAACAGATTGTCAGAGAGTACCCGGGAACTCATCTTCAACGTTCTCTGTCTTTGCTGTATGTCTCTCTTCTGCTTTTCCTCTGGTTGTTTATTTAAATTTGTTCCTTTTTTTCTCCCTGGTGCGTGGTGCTCTTGGGGGCTCTTAAACGTGTTTAATTTCATGATATTATCGGCTTAAGTAGAAGCCATTCGAATTCTACTTCAAATGAAATATAATCATTTCAAATTAAAAAATAACGAAAGTTGGATGAGGAATTTGTAACGAAGAACAGCAGGTTGGAACCGTTTCAGATTTATTTTCTTGTCCTGTATCTTTTCTTTGATGTGCATCATTGAACATGCATACCTGAGACAGTTACAGTGTGCTGCTCTTTCTCCTCTTTCCTTTTCATTTTATAATTTCCAATCTATGGGATGATACTTGATCACAGTTCATTGCCGAAATTGCTATATTTTCTTGTTCATATTTAAACCCAAGCAATGTGACATGCTGATGTTTGCCTTTTCTGTTTTCGCCCTTTGCCCAACTATGTAATGGTCAGTGGTTCATTACCTGATGAACTAATTTTCAGATCTTTGATGGGCACAATGGGAATGCTGCGGCAATATTTACCAGAGAAAATCTATTAAATCACATTTTAGGGGCACTTCCTCGTGGGCTAGGGAGGGAAGAGTGGCTTCAAGCCTTACCGCGAGCACTAGTTGCTGGCTTTGTGAAGACAGACAAAGAATTCCAGAGGAGAGGTATGACCTTTTGCGTTGTTGTTGTTCCCAGGAATTGGTTGCTGTAGAATTAGAAACACAGGAAATTCAACATACGAGGCTGGTCCCTTCTTCTTAAATTTGGCCAAAAGGCACCTCCATAGATGGTAACCTGACAACATGTTGGCTATTGATCTTCACGTGGATCATCTGTGCACTAAGTTCTCCCTTTTCATATGTGGAATGGCTAATGAAATTTCACAGGTCAAATGTTTTCATATATGTTTTACTTTTACCTGACAAAAATGTCACTGATAAGAGATTCTTTAACAGACGTTTATTTTTAGACCTGACAAACCCTGTTTCTGGACATCCATTTGTAAAGACTTGGTCTTTCTAATCTGTAGGGCTTTTCCATTCCAGCTGATTCCTGGTCGGACCTGCTCGATGAATTTTTTACCCACCTTGTGGTGTTTTCGGACTTGCAGTTGATTTGCTAACCATGTTTGCCTGTTGCATTAGGGGAAACTTCTGGGACAACAGTTACGTTTGTGATAGTTGATGGTTGGACTGTTACTGTCGCATCAGTTGGAGATTCTCGTTGCATTTTGGATGGACAGGGTGGTTTTGTTACCCTCTTGACTGTTGATCATAGGCTAGAAGAGAATGCAGAAGAGTGGGTAGCCTGTCATAATTTCTGCCCTCTTTTTTGACCTTTCGAATATTGTGTAATCCTTCTGTCCCATTGACTGCAGGAGGGAGCGTGTGACAGCAAGTGGAGGTGAAGTAGGAAGGCTGAGCATTGTTGGAGGTGTAGAGGTCAGCTGATTCTTAGTCATGTTATTTTTTTAAATATTTTCCTAGAATTTGTGTTTCTTATTGATGCGATACATGCAAATTCACATCCCAATATAAATTGCATTAAATAGTTTGCCAGCATTGCACTTGTGCATAATCACTTTTATGCATCTGGTGAAACACCTGTAACAATGTTGCAAATTGGTGACTGGAAAGCAGAATCTTGCTAGAATTCTATTTATTGCTTAATGTGAAGCATTGGTTATAATCCTGTTGCTGCATGTGTGATCTGGGCACTAATGTTTCAATAGTATTTCTGAATGTTAACTCTGTTGCCAAAAAAAAAAAAAAAACTGTGATGATCAGAGTTGTAATACTCCCCAACCACCGGAACTGTGGATATTTGTCGATCCTTTATGCATCTGATTGCTGTTGATCATGTAATTTCGTATGTTCTACTGCTAGATTACATCTTGTGTATAAAACTCTTGCAGGTTGGTCCCCTACGTTGTTGGCCAGGGGGTTTATGCCTTTCTAGGTCAATAGGAGACATGGATGTTGGGGAGTTTATAGTTCCAATACCACATGTTAAACAAGTCAAGGTATCTCCCTGTGCTATTCTCATTTGTCCTAAATTGTTGAAAATAGTTTTTTTCTGTTTCTTACAGAAAATTCAAAGGAATTGCGCTACAACACAGATTTGGCTGGACATTGTTCTCCATGTCCTTTTCATCAGAATTAACTTTTTTTTTTTTTTTTTACTTGTTCATTAGCTATCAAATGCTGGTGGGAGGCTTATTATTGCATCTGATGGTATCTGGGATGCACTATCATCTGAGATGGCTGCAAAAGCTTGCCGAGGGTTACCTGCTGAACTTGCTGCTCGTCAGGTTGTGAAGGTGAGTTATCTAGCTGTTTCTCACACGTTTATTGTTACATGTAGTAGTTATGGGTAAGTCTGAAACTTAGGCTACTTGGGATTTTGGTACAAGGACCACAACACATACAAATTTGTATAGTTACATGTTCCTGTGTAAATTCAGTGTAGATTGTGTAATGCCTGAGTTCAACCCTATCAAATTTGGGTTGAAACTAAACCTAACTTTTGTAACATGTAAAACGTCTCGAAACCTTGGGTTTGGGTTGCCTAGATCTGTGTCAAAAACTATCACGAGATGCTGCAAGCCCAGCACCCTTATGTACTGTGTGTTGAGATCTACCTAACCCAGCACACCTTATGGTTGCATCAGTAACTTGGCATCACTAATTGTCTCTTATTTTCTATAATCTCATTTGTAGGGAAATTTTGTTATGGACTGGTATTGTTATGTCATGTATATGATAAGTCATCTTGTATGTTTACTGGACTTCTTTGCCAATTGTAAATTTAGGAGGCATTGAGGTCGAGGGGGCTCAAAGATGACACAACCTGCATCATCGTTGACATAGTCCCACCTGAGCATTCAGTACAGCCTTCAACCCCTCCAAAAAAGCTGAACAGGTTTAGAACACTTATATTCCGGAAGAAGTCACGTGACTCTGCAAGTAAACTCGCAAAGAAACTATCTGCTGTGGGAATTGTGGAAGAACTATTTGAAGAAGGCTCTGCAATGCTTGCAGAAAGGTCACTATCATTCACCCTATCCATTTATACCTCGATTTTAGCTTCCTGAAATTGATTTTAATAATGCTCAGCATTCTGTTTTTACTCTATTTTATCTTCTATGTCGGTCATTATCATCTTTTTAGTAAATAGTATTTTGCATATGAGTTTTAACTTTGGACTTCTCTTCAGTATTAGGTAGTAGTGCATTTCAAACTTAGGATGTGGATATAACTGCATTTTGTATCAGAAAATAGATAGGTGATTGTTGTCAGCTTTTGATTCTTGGCTTGTATTTTCCAGTGGTTCTCTTCAAATCAAAACAGTAATTGGCTTTCCATTCGAGGCACTTAAAATATTCCTGTTAAAAACTGCTCATGGCTACTTCAAAGAAGTACCCTTGTAATTATTCCAAGTTCTATAGTCACTGACAAAAGATACCAACACTTCATTGCCCCGCCCGTTCATGTATGCTTCAAATTCCGCTGGCTGATTGTTCTTTTTACTAAATGTTCTCCTCCTAAATTGACCCCGTATCAAGCTTCTTACAACTAATTGCTGCACTTTGTAATCAGTTCAGCTCTTTTGCTGCTGTATATATTTTTCAATACTTTAATTTACTTGAGTTCAATGTGATTGGCTATTCCTTTGTTATTGATGATCTCAGGTTAGGGAATGACTTGTCTGCCACTCAGTCAACATCAGGTCTCTTCACATGTGCAGTTTGCCAAGTAGATCTTGCTCCAAGTGAGGGGATTTCTGTTCATGCTGGGGCTATCTTCTCAACCAGCTCAAAACCGTGGGAAGGCCCCTTTCTATGTGCAGCATGCCGAGACAAGAAAGACGCAATGGAAGGAAAACGCCCCAGTGGAGTTAAAGTGGCATAAAGGTCTTAACTCCACACCATCTCATTCACTCTCATTCTTTGATTGAATGCCCTACCATTTTTGTGGGTGGTGCATAATTGGTTGAATCTTTGGGGTGTAGCATCCATGTATGTAATATTTGCAAATAATGCGCGTTGAGTCTGTAGAATTTGTAGTTGGAGTTGCCTGGTCTGAGTTTTCAGGCTGAGCAGTGAATATTTGAAAAGACTAAAAGAGGCAAGAAATCATTTTGTTTTTATGGATTTTTTAATCTTCGCAGAAATTTGCTGATTACGTGCTTCATGTGCCTGAGTTTCTGGTTTCATTAACATCCGTTTCAGTTCACGGCATATCCCGGACGCCAGTTAATGCTGGATTATCAAGCACTAGGATCAAGGAGAATGAAGATTTCCCTCTAAATCCCAATGATTTAACGCGTCTATAAGAAGAAGATTTTTTTTTTTTTTTTTAAAGCTGAAAGAGAGAAGAAATGCTATGACGTCCAGGGATCCATTCGGTAGCCCATAAAAAGTATTTTTTAAAAATAATGTGCGGGCCTTATTCAGACTGTTTTGAGTGTAAGTTGGCAATTTTTGAATTTTTAAAAATAAAAATATCAAACAATTTAAAGCGATCCCATTTAGTAGCCATACGAAATGTTTTTTTTTTTAAATAATGCTTTATTTAGACTTTCTCTATGAAAATTGGTATTTCTGAATTTTCAAAAAAATTAAAAATATCTAACAAATTAAAAAACTCTTTTCATTGATTTTTAAAATAAAAATAATAAATAAATTCACAAAATCGTAAATTTTACGACTCAAGATCTACTGAGGTTTACATATACATATAAAAAATATATATATTTTTTGACTGCTTACGGGGACCATAGGGAACCGGACCCAAGAATACAACGCACGCGCTTCTTAGTGGCGTGATTAAGATAATGATGGGGAAGTACATACTACATAGTAATGAAAAGAAAGAGTATAGCTGGATATTAAATGTCACATCGATTTTTTTTTTAAAAAAAAAAAAAAAAAAAGATTAGTAAAAGATATCTTTTTGTCATTAAACTGAGCCTTAAAGTGCTTACATGATGCTAATCAGTGGTCCATTGTCAGCCTTACGGTAGTGGCTACTAAGGCTTTTGAATGGGACGTGACAGTCTTACCATGAAATGGACGTGCACTGAAATCCTTGGAGCCCTCAATGCAGGCGCACCTTATATTGCGGTACAACCAAAGATGGACCCATTTTCAGTTTTTCGCTTGCATAGCTATGGCCCACCGTAAAAGAAACAAAGCGGCCTCGCTTACATTGCGTATAAATGGGTAGAGCCATTCGAGCCAGTTCCAAACTATGCATGGTTCGCTTTTTGGCTTCTCTTGAAAGAACCTTTTGAGGAAAGGCAGGCCTGGGATCTTGATTTCTCTAGGAAAATTGGAATCCCAATCAGCATTTGCTAAGATATATTTTTTAAAAAATAAAAATATTGAAAAGATAGATTTTAATGTAAAAAAAAATCTACGAGTCAAAAAAGGGCGTAAACAAGGAGGTCTGTATTCCAACTTTACTAATTTTATCCAAAACGAGCATTTGGTTTATTTTTTACTATTTTATGGTTACCATCCCCTCGGAAAAGATAAATGCCTGGAAACGATTGTGGGGTTGAAGTGACGGGTCCATAATAGACTAGAAAGGCGTAATAGAATTGATGCAATTAGCCTCTGACATAAAGCAATTAATCAAACGGCATTTATGGGCCTACCGTGGCAGAAATTTGTATAAGAAAAAATTTCCACCGAAATGACAATATTCCCTCTAGCTTTTGATTGGCCAATTCAAAAGTTTTCCCTGAAAGAATTAAGGAACTCAAGATACAAAATCAAATTTATAATACAAATTTGACATTTTTGGTGTCAACAAATGCACCATTGATCAACTCATTGGAGAGAAAGCACTTGCAGCGCGACAATCCCAGCGATGAGAATCAAAACCTGGAGACATTTTTTGCAGATTTTGAAGAGAATTTGGATTCGGAATCTCATTGCAGATGAGTTACCAAAGCCAGGTTGATGCAAAGAATCTACTTGCCTGTGTTTGAATCAATGTTGTCAAAACTAGATCAGACTGAGGAATGGTAATGCTTCTGGTTGGCTGGATCAACTGGTTAAACTAGAAACATCTGCCGATTAAACTGGAAAAACCAGGAATCAGTTGGCTAACCAGTTGGAAACCAACTCTGGTATTGATTACACTGGTTTAAATTCATCCACTATGGGCTGTATCAGAAAACCAAACAAAATGACCGTACAATATTAGCTGGTTGATCACAGTTATCAAACAACAATTAGAAGATGTTTCGTTTGTACAGTTTATCTATTTAGGGTTATGCTTCCAATCAATTTGATAGAGCATGAACAAGTGGGTAAATGGAATACATATGGGAAATTGATGTGTACTATACAGTATACGATGGAGTTATTTATGAGAAGAAATGATAAAGATTTATGCAATCCAACATGAGTCAAGACAGTGCTTACCGTATCCTCTTTGTGCCAATTGAGGATCAGGACAAAGAAGTTCCATCCCCAGTGGAGCACATTCTGCTAGATTCAGAGCTTTACACATATTTTCATTTGTCCAATTCCTTGGTTCTTTCTTCTAGTTTTCTCTGCAAATTTCAGCAGTTAGACTTGGAATGAGGAATTCACGACTTTATTTTATGAGGTGAGAAAGAATTGAATATCAGGAAAATATGGAATCTCTGATTCTGCTGACTGTTAGAACAGATGCTTCTTATGGTGTTTGATAGCTGCCGATTGCTTGGTGTTTTCCATATGTTTTCAAACTGACAGAGGTCCATCTACGACACACATGGTGGATTCAATACCATGGCATCTATATGCAGCATGAAACACTTTGAATTATTATAGAGAAGAAATCACTAGCACTTGTAGCAGGTTCAAACTTCTTTAACTAGTTTGAATCTTGAAAGAAATTTCAAGGGGAAGTGGAAACTGAAATAATTGAAGTAGCCTTCAAAAGCATTGTTGTTTTATACCTTTTACAGAAGCTTTTTGAGTCATATTATCAGGTAGCCAGAAGTTGCCTTGGTTGGCACTTGATTCATCAAGTTTCAATGAGAACAAATAAAATGTTGACTAAAGAGATTAAAAAAAAAAAAAAAACAGAAAAATCAATGAGACTAGTTTGATAAAGAAAAAATTTCGAATAAAGTCCTGGATTCACCAAGAATATACAATAGTTACAAAAAAATATTAAAACAAAAATTACTAGAAGGGAAAAATATTTTTAAAACAAGAAACTAGTAGTGTGTTTGGGAAGTGATAAAACTTTCGAATGAAAAGTTTTTGGTGTAAAAGTTGTTAAATTAATAGAAAATAACGTGATATGACAGGAATAATGATGAGGTGTATAGAGAACAAATTTAAAATAGATAGGTTAGTTGTGTAGAAATGACTAAAAAATATAATAGTTGTACAAGAAAATGTAAAAAAATAATTTTAAAATATGATAATTATAAAGAGTGAAAAGTTTTTGTTAAAAACAAACATGCCCTAGAATTACTTTCTTGACAAATATTAGTCGAAGTAAAGCATTTGAATTTTTGAATATTGATACAAAGTGTTACGTAAAATACATAGAGAGCAACCATTAGGATCATCATTAGCACAAAAAACAATAAACTTGACAGCTCATATGTTCAATTGTTCAATGTATAGGATGTACAATGCATCAACATCACAACTATTCGTTCCTCTACTACAAGTTGCTCATGCCTAATCATATCTTCCATATAGAAAGTGAAGGAAACTCACTAGCTTGTGTTGTAGCTCCCAGAGAGACTGTTGTCTCAGATATGCAAAGTACTTCAGGCACTGAACAACACAAAATAAGATTTTATTTCAGAAGCACAATTTGTAGATCAATTATCTTATCACAGGCGGAAGGATTCCCAATCATAATGAAAGGCATAATGTAAAAATAGAGAGAATGGTAAAATTACTCCTCTTCTTTGCATTTCTATTGACTGCTGCAAAGCTTCTTTTTTGTTAAGTAGGTTTTCAGTCGGTTTCTTTGAAGGACGCTTGTAATTTTTCCCCCTGTGAATGATTATAGCATGGCCTTTTCTGAGCTTCTCCACACGTACCAAAACTCCACCAGTCTCAATTTCAAGCAATGCTGATGTGTTCATAATCTGTGAGAATGCTTTCTGCATTGTAACTACTTTCACAACTTCTCTATGTTTCCAATGCTGATGTATGCTTTCAATTATCCCATTATACACACCACGTCTCCCTGCATGAATTGACAAATCAGCAGGAAAACAGTCCAGATTCAAGAATGACCATAGGTAACAAGACTATTCAAAAATAAAGTCAGGACATTTTGGCACAGGATTTTCTGACATCTGAACAAATTAAGAAGATTGAAGTACATGAGAAACTATACTATCCACTTCTTGTTCCATGTGGTCCATGGTTGAATGAAATATTGCATAATTTTTTGCCACAGATGAGGATGGCTATAAATTACTAGAATATGGAATCTGCAGATATTGATGGATGTATGAAAATCTGCAGCTAAAATGTGTACCATGAGCATGAAAAAGAAAACAAAATAGCTGGGACAATATTGATAACACAAGATCCTCTGTCATAATAACAAGCTAAAAGGCAATAAATTTGTCATTGTATCCCAGAAGTCAGCTATACTTCTGTAAGCTGTGCCAAGCACATTTTTACTCCGTACATTATACAGAACCATTCCATCCCTTACCAAGCAATAAGGTTTCATCCATCTTTCGACCAAGACTACTGAAAATTTGCTTTTCCTCCACAGTTAGAATTTCCTGATCGGAAGCTGGATCTGTGGGTTTCAATCTGAAGCTAAGCTTTGCCAGCTGTTTCTCTGATTTCTCTATCTTCGCCTTAAGCTGCATTCCCACACACACACACACACACAAAACAAAACAAAAACAAAAACTGTTAGTTACTAAAATTTGGAAAAATTTGGCATCTTAGAGTTACAGGTTCCATTTAGTAGGGAATCCCATTTCCTTATCCACTGTGAATCCCATCTGGCCGCAAACTTCAGTTTCCTTATCCACAGTGAATCCCATCTGATACCACACTCCAATTTCCTTAACTAGAGTGTATCCCATCTGATGGCACAATCCAATTAGCTTTATCAAAATTTGACAGGAGGCAACCTGAGTTATCGTTACCTCAATAGGTGCACCAATCAGATGGATTGGAACAAACTACAACAATTAAACAACTTATGACAGGTAGTTCTTGTTCTTTCTGTTGTTGCTTTTGCAGTTCCCTTTTCTACCATTTAGAAGCAGGTACTCAAAACAGGCCAGCCAGTGAGAGATTTTTAACAATAGATAATGAATATTGGGGTTCATTGAGCGTCTGCTCTTTGAAGCTCTTTGAATTGAAAGAGAAAAATTCTCGAAGTGCTCAGCACAAAGAAGACATATTGCCTGATTTGTCAAGATTTGAATTATGTCCTGCTACTCTACATGAAATATGGCCCATGGTTGTTTCATCCAGATTGTTGATACTGTACTCATTGAACTTCCAACTAGAGGCAGGTAGGTTCTCTCTCAAACCCCTAGTAGAGCTGTAGAGGTTCCTAACCTTAATCAGTGTCAAACTGTCAATGGATATATGATTATGGAGAACTATTGATAGTTTGAAAAGAGACAAAAGATTTCCAAAGACCATCAGGTTTGGATTATCTTTGGGCCATTTCCTGTCCATAAGGTAGAACCGTAAAAATATTCTCAGTTGATGAAACATGAGTCTAGTAGCCATTCAGAAACAAGATAGGTTCTCTTGCAGGATCATAATTTCACTTGAATTGGATGATGTACTCAAGATCTTACAATGAAAAGTTTATGCTCTTGCTTTCTGAGTTCCTTCTCCAATCTGTTCTTTTTAGCTTCAACTTGAACTTTTGCTTCCCAATTCTCATCCATTGTTTGCAAACATTTCTTCTGTATATCATGAAATTCTGAAACAGTTCCACTAATATTAGTGCTGGGTGATATGTGCTCCAAAAAACCAAATGATTCAGCTGCCTTTGATCTTGCATTTTCTTCTGCCAATTGCTGAATTTTAAGCTTTGTCTCCCTCTCGGCAATTGTATGTGCCACACCAGGAGGAAGAAAATCCTTTCCTCTGTAGAATATGATAAAGAACTTGTTCCGTAATAACAGAACTCCTCCAGTGAGATGCTGCATGCATTGGTTTCCATGTGAAAATAGAGCACCAATGTAACAAGATGTGTCAGCAGAGAAAATAATGTTTGCAATTCTTTTTAGAGATTCAGGGGTTTCCCATCGCTTGGTGATTTCTACTACTACTATTATTCAAATTCTAGTGATTCTTAACCACCATTAAATGCAGTTTTTTAAAATATGTTTGACGATTCATTGAATTGTGTGTTGTACAATCTTATCATTTTGGCAAATCATTATCCCCATTCATGCCATTAAAAACATGTTGTTGATCCATATGTCCCTTACGTGTCTTACAATACAAATAACTTGAAAGAAAAATATAAATTCCCATGATTTTGGAGACCCGCAATCATGTCTGCATGCAACCCATTCTTTTTTTAGGTGATGTTGACTGCCTGTGTAACGTATCCATAACGGCGTGAGTACTGTTGGTATTTTAAGCATAATTCATGAGTATAAGAGTAATTTCTGAAAGTTCATGGGTATATTTGGAATTTGGCCCATAAAATAAAACCTCCCATATAGGTAAAAACTAAGTAGCAAGTATAGTTGTTCAGCATATAAAAACATTGCATGCAAGTACATTGACAGTTGAAACTGGCTCTAATCTACAAGTTTTGAGTCTCTTATTTCAGCCAAAATCCAAGCCGACTTACATGATCAGGAGAACTTGGAATCTTTTGTGAGCAGGATGTTCTTCAATTGCCTAAACGGACAACTGATAGCTTAAAAGACCATTGAAATTATACAATATGCGCCCCATGCAAGATATCTAATACAAATATACCAACTCATTATCACCTTCTAGGTGAAGAACTAAAATGATAAATTACACTTACACATGCATAAGGTTGTTGAGGCATGTTAAAGCAAATGCACTTCACAAATTTAGGGGAAAATTATCAACTTCCAAACTATAGTGGGCCCTACAAAAAGAAAATAAAATCTGGAACACTGACCCGTGTGTGTTCCATTAGTGCTCAAAATCTTTTGGTTGTTCTAATGATGGGCAAGTTCCAATGCTCTACTCAGTGTGATCTCTTGATACTGAAGTTTACTGAAAAAGGTTGTGAATTAAGAACAACTGAAGCATGAATCATTAATCCAATGAACCACAGCACCAGGGTTTGCATGATTGGTTTATGGATGAAAGTCTCATATAGATTTTATGCTTTTTAAAAGAGCAGGGAAAATATCTCCTCCCTACTCTTACCATTATAAATGAAATGAACTGCATAGAAGAACTTGCCTTGAGCTCCCATGCCATTTGTGCATTATCTGTATTTGGAATGCCCCACTTAACTGCAATTTTAACTATAGTACTTTTTTCCCACAACTTCAAGATAGCGGCAGCTAATCCTTGAAGTTTTTTGTTCCTGCCTGTTGCAAAATAAGAATTCCACAAAAAAACTGAAAAAATGCTAAGCAACTGGTCTTATGAGAAAATATCTATGCTCTAGTAACTACATGTCAAGGAAAAAACTACTTGATCTAAATAGCATCTCTAATTTGTGTTGGCCTAGTTGGATCAACATGCTGAATGCAGATAAAAAAAAATGACTCAATTATAGTTACTTCAATATTAAGTACTATCCCTTTCATCAACATAAATTTGTATATATATATATAGGGGTGTTAATGGTCATGGTCAACCCGTTAACCCGCTCGTTCAACCCGTTAATAAATGGGTTTGGGTTGGGATTTTTGAATAAATGGGTTATGATCCGCCAACCCGTTCAACCATTTAATTAAATAAACGGATTAGGGTTGAGACTTCGTAACCCATCAACGCGTCCAACCCGTTTATTTAACCCGTTCAACCCGTATAACTCATTTAATATAATATATTATAATATATATGTAATATTTATAACAGGAATTGGCATTAAAGAGATGACTTGAGATTGGAGTTGATGTTTTCAAGCCAAAATAAATTAAATTCAGATATGTTAGCTTCGAATTATTTAATTTATTTAAATTTACATACTTTATTAAAGATTTTTAGCATGAAAATTAATAACAAACACAACCCGTTAACAACCCGTTAACCCGTTTATTAAATGGGTTGTAAATGGGTTAGGGTTGATGTTTTTTAAATGGGTTAATAAACGGATTAGGGTTGAGATATATTAAATGGGTTAGGTTTAGGATTAGGCTCCAATCCGTTCAACCCGATCCGTTAACACCCCTATATATATATATATATGTATATTAAGTACTATCCCAATAAAAACAATTAAGTACTATCAGGTTACTTCTTTTTTTTTTTCCCAAGTCTAACTTGAAAGTTATAAATGGTCCTCACTGAGGTAGTAGTCTAGTATGCAAGGATACCAACGATTGGTAAAGTCATCATTTAAACTAGCGACTGAAGTTCCAGATGACACTAAGCAAAAGGGAATTTCACATCAGTTAAGAGGCAATTACCTAGGACAAAGTGAGTAGGTAAGGGCCGAGCAAGCTTTCGCAAGTATGTCAGTTCATCGTCAGTCAGTTTTGGTCGCATGCGTGGAAGGCAGAGCCTAAAAGGAGGCCTGAAGCCTTGAACCACTTCTGGGAGCAAGTCTGCATCTACTGGAAGGGGCTTTGGGTACCACCAATCCACAAAACGAGGGCCTAATCCATCCAGTAACCTGTCACCTTCCCTCTCAAATAGTGTTCTGTTGATTGACACAGCGCCATCATTTATTTCCATAATGCCTTTTGTACCTGTTGATCCATCTTCAAACAAAGTAGTATGATTTTCAGACTTCATGCTTGCAACTTGCCTCGCGCTAGCAATATAGCAGTGTTGTGAAGTAAATCTTGAAGATGCCTGATGGTGATGGCCTCTATAAACAACTAAAGTATATCTCCTTCTCCAAACAACCAATCCACCAGTCTTAGTCTGCTTGATCACCAAGAGAAAGATATGAGCTTTTCTATTCATAGGTAGCATAATGGAAATAACAAGGTAGCAAGGACATAGCTTCTTTTAGCCAATAGGATGAACCACTCAGAGACGCATTCAGTCATTCCTCCTACATCATGGTTGCTTTTGTTTGGGTCCAGGCAATATTCTACACAGATTGCCACACCCGAAATTCAAATTTACGAGATTGTCTTACTTTGATGCTTTTAACTATTAAACAGACTCAAACATTACTCCATATGCACTAGGGTTGTAGTTTTATTCTCTTGAGACTTACACAGATGACATCTCCTCAAACTATTGGTTCGCCATTTCATTCTAAATTGGCGAATTAAATTCCCACTTGAAAATTTATAACATTTTGCCAGCTTCAATTGGTATTCATGTATCCTGATTCACTTCAAATGCACATAGAAGTTAATAAAAGGTCAAAAATCTCAAAACACAAAAAATGCAGAAGTTTCAACCTCCACGATCTCTTGCGCTCTATCCATATTCCGACACAACGGCAAGTCGAATTTCAACATCACGAGCTCGCTTCTTGTCCACCTCTTCCTTATCTCCTCCACCACATCCACACTCACTCCAATCTTCCTGACGTTCAGCCACTCGCTCATCTTAACACTCTCCGCTCTCAGCCTCTCCAGCTCGGTTTCCGGAAGGCTCAGTTCCGCCTTCGTCGGCACCTTCTCTTTCTTCATTCTCGGAAACACGAGCTTATCTGCTCGAGTCCACGGCATCCGCCGCTCGCGACCGTCCAACGATCCCAACACTCCATCTCCCAATGGAAATTCGAACTTGAATTCAGCTTCTTGTTCGGGATGCTCGTCGTCAACATCTGGACCGTCGAGTTCTCGAAGCTTCGTAATGCTCCGGACGATCCCCTTCACCACGTGTCTACTGCGGCCGCCTCGGACCTTCTCCGTCAGCGAGCGATCACGGTCGTCGGATTTCCGGTCTCGATCCCTGTGGGGTTTCTTCGAGAAGTCTATGATCTGCTCCGGCGGGCCGACAAGCGGGACTTTCATCCATGGGGGAGTCGGCATTTTGACTTGCGTAGCGGAGCTTGGACCATCGGATTGGCGTGGGCCGGAGCCATAAGGTGCAGTTGGACAGTGGGATGGCGGGAGATGGGAAGGGAGCGGGAGCGGGAGCGGGAGCGATAAAGGCATTGAGGGGGATTTTTTGGAGGGAGCCTCTGTTATCGGACAGCAGGTGAACGGCTCCGCGATCCAAATTTTGTAGAGGCCTATTTGCAAATACCTCCAATAATTTTGGGATTTTACAATTTCTGTCCTAAACCGTTAGTTTTACAAAAATAACCTATTTACAAAACACCCTTTGTCTGGATTTTACGAGTTACGACATCCCTAACATCTCAGCCAGTTAAAGGTGTTTTTGCTTCATGAGTAAAGGACCTTGTTGCTAAATCAATATTTATTAATTAAAATATACAAAATAACAAAAATAGTGAGGATGAATTCGTAGTCCTGATTCAATGTTCAGTGAAACTTTGGCACATTTGGGGTGTAAGTAGGGGTGAAACTTGGTGCCGGGTCGGTCCGAACCCGCCCGACCCGACCCGGTACCAAAATCAAAAATGAGTTTTACTTTTAAGATTTTTCCAAAATAGACCCGGTTTCAACCCGACCCGTAGAAACCCGAATCCAAAACCGGGTTCGCACCAATCCGGTACCAAAACCCGACCCGGTCCGAACCCAGTGTAATTTATATAATTTTTTTTTATAAATTATACATTTTTTGTAATATTAATATATAGGTGGTTAATTGATTTAATATATATTAGTCAAATGGTTTAATTTAAGTGATTAATTGATTTAAATTAATGAATAACTATGATTTAATGATTTATAACATATAGTTAATATGGATATTTAAAAAAATATATGAGGGGTAGCCGCACGTGTAAGAACTTGACATTCGAAATACAAATGGAAATCAAGGGAGAAATTACTTGGAAGTCTTCGAATAGTTTTTTAGTTTTTTTGGAAACTTTGGAGACATGAACTCATTTGAATTTTGAATTTATTTAAAAATGGATGTAAACTTATTTAAACTTGAGATTTGTTTATTCATCATTTTAAATTTGTATTGCAATTAAATTAGATTGGAATGTTGAACCATTATGCTTAGTGTATTTAGATTTAGTTGCTTTGAATAACTGTTATGTGGATTATGTTTGAATTTGAGTTGGCATGATAAATCTATTTCATATTATACTTTCTGTTAGTATGAGAAATCTGTTAGTTTGAATTTTAGATTGTAGTATAAATTTGATTCATATTTTAAGTTTATTGGTATGACAAGTGCTCAATTTCTATTTTAGCAATTTGTATGATAAATATTCAGTTTGAATTCAATTTCAACAATTTGTATGATAATGTTTAGTTTCAACTATAATAGTTGGTATGATATGTTTATTTTTTATTTGCTACACTTGAGTCATTTCCATTAGCTATTCGCTACACTCGACTTCATAAACACAGGTATGTATATTCCAATAATTTTCTTTTAGATTACAATTAAATTAGAAAAAAAAAACAGTTTATTAGTAACCCGAATTCTAACCCGAAACCAAACCAAAACCAATGCAAACCCGGTTTGAACCCGGTCTGAACCCGGATTAAATTCTTAGGGTTTGGGTTTACTCCAACCCGGTTGGCTTAGGGTTTGGGTTTACTCCAACCCGGTATAACCCAACCCGAGTTGCACCCCTAGGTGTAAGACCCATCTTTTATTTTTAAAAATTTTTTATGAAATTATTAACCTAGATGTATTTATATATTAAGTTTGATCATTTATAGATATATCTATATTAAAAGAGGGATTTTAGTCATTTTTACATTATTAAAATAGAGATGCGTATATATTTTTATTTTAAAAAGAGAGTTTTTAGTCATCTTGAAATCACTAAAATATTCCTTTTTAAAAAATTATAAATATATATATACATCTTCGAAAATAGTAAAACTTAGTCTATAAATTAAATATATTTAAATTAACAATTTTATAAAAACTTTAAAAATAAAAAAATAAGTTTTGCTTCCAAATGCATGGCATCGTGACTCAAATTCATTAGCTACACGTTCAGTCAAGAGATTGAGTTAAACAACTCGCATTGGATTTTGTTTAAATAGAAAATTAATGGGCACTGTGTTCACCGCTATGAATTTATTAGATATTTAGATGTGACCAAACTTTTTGTTGCTAAATTTTAATTTAGTTGCATGTAGGGGTGCAACTTGGTACCGGGTCGGTCCAAACCCGCCCGACCCGACCCGTTACCAAAACAAAAGATGAATTTTATTTTTTAACTTTTTTCAAAATAGTCCTGATTTCAACTCGGCCCATAGAAATCCAAAACCAAAACTGGGTTCACACCAACTCGATACCAAACTCCGACCCGGTCCGAACCCGGTGTAATTTATATAATTTTTTCATAAATTATACATGTTTTTTTGTAATATTAATATATAAATGGCCAGTGTATCAGTAGATCGTGTAAGTGTGACCAAAGGTGCGTTTGTTTGGAGCAAAAAAATGTCAACCAAAACTTTTCACTCTCCATAACTATTCTATTTTTTAATTATTTTTTCACATTTTCCTATACAAACTACCCTACTTTTCAATCATTTCTACACAACTACCCATACAACTAACCTATCTATTTTAACTTTATTCTCTTTACTCCTCATCATTACTCTTATTATATCACATCATTTTCTATCAATTAGACAACTTCTACTTCAAAAATTTTTCATCAAAAGTTTTACCCCTAACCAAACACACCCCAAGTAAAAATTGAATAACGAGCAATCGAGCATGCACGACCGCCCGTACGAATTAAAAGTAGATGTAAACTTATTTAAACTTGAGATTTGTTTATATTGTCATTTTAAATTTGGATTGCGCTTAAATTAGATTAGAATGTTGAACCATTATGCTTAGTATATTTAGATTTAGCTGCTTTGAATAATTGTTATGTGGATTATGTTTGAATTTGAGTTGGCATGATAAATCTATTTTATATTATACTTTTTGTTAGTTTGAATTTCATATTGTATTATAAATTTGATTTATATTTTAAGTTTATTGGTATGACAAGTGGTCAATTTCTATTTTAGCAATTTGTATGATAAATATTCAGTTTGAATTCAATTTCAGCAATTTGTATGATAATATTTAGTTTCAACTACAGTAGTTGGTATGATATGTTCATTTTCTATTTGCTACACTTAATCATTCCATTAGCTATTAAATAGAAATAATCAACTAGTCATAAAACTAACTAATTTGTCATTTATTTGTATCTATAGGGTGCTAAAAATTGCTTGCAGAGTTCATTCAAAGAATATTGCAGAATACTTTGAAAGGATGTTGCAGAATTCAGCGTGGGGCTTAACTTCATAAACACAGATATGTATATTTCAATAATTTTCTTTTAGATTACAATTAAATTTGAAAAAAAAACAGTTCATTGGTAACCCGAATTCTAACCCGAAACCAAAACCAAAACCAATGTGAACCCGATCCGAACCCGGATTAAATTCTTAGGGTTTGGGTTCACTCCAACCCGGTATAACCCGACCCGAGTTGCACCCCTAGTTGCATGTGGTATTTAATATTTTCAAATCTTATATTAATTATAGTTAAGATTTATTACCATTTACAGCCAATTTTTAATAACTTCATTAAATATTTCTTTCAACTACATTTGATGTGAAAAATGATTGCAATTAGCTAAAGGTCATCACTTGGAAGCAAGCAAATATTGGTATCTAAATAATCAATTATAGTTAAAATATATTTCATGCAACCGAATATATGGTATATGCAACTAAAAAATTAGTTGCATGAAACTAAATTGGTTGTAAAGGTTTTCTATGGATTCTCGAACATCCTTTTTGAATAATTTTTTTGGGTATTCATTTGTTTTGGCCAAATTATATTTCGTGCAATTAAAGTAAAAGTATGATTTAATGCATTGGCACGCACGTAGACGTTTGAAAATTTTAAAACAGAAAAGGCTAACAGTTTACTAGCCCGGCTCTTAAGGATGCCGAATACATTACAATTAGGTGGATGAATGACACTAGTTGTCTAAAAAAAAACTCAAAAAAAGTCAAAGCAGCTACCCATTTTCTTAATGACGCTAATTAGTTTTAAAATATTACGTCTCATCGTGTCAGCGTACCAGTTTTCTCTTGACAGGAAGGCGGTGCAAACAATTGGGGTGGATGGTCCAATTACCTGGGACTCCACAAAGTGATTGATCATTTCCCCGAAGAACAACCACTAAAAATACGAAAAGGCATGCAAATGAGTGCCGCTTTGATCATTTACCCCTGAAAAACTAGGAAGACAAAAGGCATGCAACTATGTATGAAACCATAAGCACTGAACAGGGACGAAGCTGGAAACAGAACCTGACCTAAATTAATGGTCTTGATTGCAAAAAAGCGATTCGGTGCCTTATTTTCAAGGCATCCATTGAGCCTACATATATATATGTACACGCATATGTGTGGGTATGAAACCCACTGTTGTGAAAGAAGATGTAGAACAAGTAGAAAGATCAGAAGCTAATCTCAAACCCGTAGTGCTTGCCAAGCAAACAGGTTGCCATTCTTCCTTTCGATCGCCTCTCTCCTGCAAACTCCGAGGGCGGCCGATTTACACGGGAGGAATCTAACAATCTACAAGATTTGTGAGCAAGTATCAACCTCTAACCTCGCCTGAAGTGGGCTATGTTTGCCGAATCATCGTCGGACGACAGATCTGAATGGTTGTATGCACTGGGCACTTCCACGTTTCCGTTCATATAATTCGGCGGCATCCATTCGTTGTATCCTGGAAATCCGCCTTCTGCCACTCCGACGAAACCTTGATTGTGGTGCACATTCGACGGGATAACGTCGTGATGAGATCCAAATGCAGCCGTTGCATCATCTGGAAAACGATATAAGATGCAACATTCAGTAAATTCCCTCGCAGAACCGGAGAACTGCGAACACAGAGGTCAGAACAGTTTGGGCTGGGCCTAGGTCGAACATCTTGTTAAGAGGAGGATGTCATTTATTTTAAGAGCAATATTGTCGAGTAATTCCTAAAGTCTTTTTACCCCTAGAAATTGTGACTAAAACCTTTGTCACAAGTGAGTCCTTTCCGGCCCAGCACATTTTCAGCCCTACATCTCCAAATATAAAGATGTAGAGAAATTGCAAAAAAATAAAATAAAATAAATTCTAGTTACATTGTAGAAGAGCGACGTCGCTCGGCAATGCATCAATCTCCTCCAGTGTAGACCAATTATTGTATGCATCTCCTGCTAAATGGTGGATATACGCCTGCAAAGATGACATGAAAAAGGAAAATTGGTCATTGATAGAAGCGATACAGATAAAACCAAATCACCATTTCTGTTCCCCAGGTCTCCTACCTTATGCATTGGAGCGAGATCATTCAGTGGGTACCGCTGGCCATCATTCACCACGCCAACCACCTGACAGATGGGATTCAATAGGACTGTCACTTGCTGATTGCGAAGTAAGTAGAGCTTGCTGCCTATGTCGCACGTCAGCGCGTGCTTAATGGTGCTTTCCCACGTCTTATCTGACATCCCTCCACCGAGAATCTGAAAAGAATGTTTGGGTGATCCGTTCAGAGCTTACATTCGTGGAATGTTTGATATATACTTAATTAGGCCGGAATAGAGCACTTAGTTGGCCTAAATGGGAAAATTAAAATTGAGACTACGTACCTTCCGCAGATGGTTGGGATCGACCGCAAACAGTTTCAGGAAATCTTGCACATTTCGTATGCCGGCATCAGTCAGCTTCTTGTGGAAAGCTCCATCTTTGCCGATCCTCTCCAGACGCCACACATCATCCTCCAGAGCAGGTGGGTAATGCTTCCTGTACACTGCATGAAAGTGTAGAAATTTTATCTATCTTTCTTTATAAGTAATCTGTATCTCAAATATTTGAGTGTCTCAGATGTAGATTCTTCCCAATGACGGATTACAAGAATTCTAGCTATACATAGCAACCAAAAACATTAATTTGATTATCCGAATCTATAATATTTTGTTCAAAATAAATTTGATAAATATTGGAACTTACGTATGTGGTTACCTATAATTAAGCTTTTGAATTAAATTTTTATTCGGTGCCTAAGAACATAAGCTGTGTCATGAAGTCTGTGGAGTGATTTTTTTAAAAAATTTTGGTTATGATATGACCTGCTAAAGTAGAAATCAAAAGAAACTATTATGCCTGAACCAACAATTCCAGCTTGCCGTAGCTATGGTATTCGATATATGCCTAAAGCTGGTGGTTGGACTCTAGGAAGGAGACATGTAGAGGAAGAGTTAATAAAAAAAGGTACTATAGGTAAGTACAGCCACCCTGGTAAGATAAAAAGGTTAACTGAAAATTTAGCTAGATTTAAAAAAGAAAAAAAAAATTGTAATACGAAAGTGATGCTATCCTAAAGGAAAAAGGGTGCCGTAGGTGAGTCTTGATAAGGTAGGGAATCACTACGGAGATGAGTAATGGTTTTTAGTAGTAGCAAGAGTCACCCGAAAGAAAACAATTCCATTCACTTTTTTACTGCTGATTAAGTTTCACTGTGGACTTATTTTACATTTTCAAAGATGTGATATATACGTACTTTACTGTGAAGTTATGAATTTTAAAAGCTTGACTTAGACCAAGGAACAAAATGTGGAAATTTTGGATCGCTAATGATTGGAATTCTGCTCAGCCTAATATGGACCTTCTTTGAATATTTTATCACTTACGATCTAATATAAGCTTGAAGATTTTTATTAATTAGGGACCAACAGCCAAAGACCGTTGATCATTATCGAACAGTGGGCCCTGGAAATCAGGCCAAGGAAAGTCACGCATTGATCTCCGCCGACAATCACTAAACGCCACGTACTCAGTCAACAGTCAAACAAAAAGTAATAAGCAGGTTAATCCTATCTCAATTACAGAAGCAGACAATTCAAGAGTCAAAAGAAAACCAAGTCAGTCTTGCATGTACCATCGACAGCCTAGCAAATATCGTTCATTCATTTGATGGGCCCCACCATCTGCCCCGACTAAATTACTCCAGCTACTCCAAAATCCCAAGTTGGTACTAAATGGCACACTTGCAAACCACGACTTGCGTTTTAGATTATCAACTAATTAAACTAACAAAGACATTAATTAATATACTTAATTTGTTTTAACTAAGTTTAGTAGGTTGAAGTTACGCGCGCTGTTGGAATTGGAAATGATTCTGGATTCATGTAATAAAATGAGAGATGAAAAGAGGTTGATGACGGTGTAGCTAGAACACTTACGCTCGCCACGATGATCTCTAATAGAAAAAGCTTCCGTCTTTGCTTCTTTGATCCTCCTTCCCTGAGAACTCTCTTGAACAACACGGGCACCGATTCGGAATTTCCTGCTTCGAATCCAACTAGAATTATCTGTGAATTCTATTTCTCCGACGACTCCCACGCCATCTCTGATGGTGATCGACACATCTCCGGCGAGCAGCGGCCGCCTGCCTTGCCGTTCACGGACTATATTTTTCTCAAACTCTTCCTGTGTCCAATCTTCAGAGTCTCCGGCAGGGAAATCGCCGTCTAATACGACGAGCTCTACCTTGATGGGGCGACAATGGGTAGTCATATGGGCTGTTCTCCCACCACTGGTGTCTACGAGGATAATCCTAAGTGCGTTATTCTCCTCGTCTTCGACCTTGCTCCCTGTGAAGAGAGGCAGGGAGAGCTTCTTGCTGAAGCTGAGCTGTAAGCTTGATTCCCCTAGTGCTGGAATTTTTATGGAGGGCGATCTGGATAGAAAGAAGATACGCAATGGAGAGAATTAGGATGCATAGAAAATAATACAGGCCCGAAAAAAAAAAAAGAATTCAATGCACGAACTAAAGGAAAAACCCGGCCCCCACGGATTACATATTAACATATATGATTGCACAAATTAACAATGTAAAAAATTCGATGCACGAACTAAGTAAAAACCCGGCCCCCACGAATTAATTATTAATATATATATATATGATTGCACAGCTACTTATTAAAATATTATATACCTAGTCATAACGGAGAGCGCTACACGCGTGACACCGAGCTCCACCTCTTCTTTGACCTGAGAATATGCACAAGAACACCCAGAATTAAGAGCCCGAGAAAATGAAAGTAGTCCGTACCAAAATGCATAATATTTCATGTCAGAATTCGATATATTTACACGAAATTATCGTATAATTGAAAAATATTGGGCTCTTTTTATTTCATGGGGCTTGCGCTAATTCCTCGTAGTCGGTTTTAGATTAAAATGATTGCATCTCACATAAGTACGACAGGTTTTGGTCAACTAGTATGTATGAGAGAGAGATATTTCCGTTTATCCACCACACGACTCTTGAGGACATCTAAAAGCAAGAAGAATTCTTTTAAAAGTTTCAACTTGGAATATAGAAAACTGAAAGTAGCAGGCACAAGCAATCCAAGCTAGTATAACTGAAGACTTTGATAATGATGAACATAATATAGAGAGATATCTTACATCAAAAAAATATATAGAGAGAGAGATAAAGATCAACACTCCAAACGTGTGTGTAGACTTTGAAAGTAGTAGCTGATTAGGAATAATTCACATGTACTCAGATAATAAATCTTTGACAAGTTGCAGGTCTGGACCACATACCACCCTCCGAAGCAACGGCTCCAAGTTTGCACAAAAGCTTTGAAAAGATTTCATCATCACAGCTTCTTTAATTACACTGTCAAACCAGCAAGGAAAGCCGATGGATATGAGTATCATTGCCATTTTCCCAAAATTGCCTACCATAAACAGCTATCTGTGTGATGCATGTGGCTCTATCTACATAAAATTTCAATAACACAATAAGATTTCTGTGGACCAGCCAGTTGTATTATAATGGGCGCGTAAGAGTGAGATCTGGATATCAAATTAAGAAGAAAGCGTTGTCTCATTAATTTTAAAAAATATTTCTCTCATTAACACAGTGGTAACAAAGGTCTAGTTAGATATCAAATTCGGATAGATGCAAGCATCTGCAAACTCGTATTTTGTCGGGTTTACAAGATCAAAACATCATTTGGTTGTCATATAGATAAGAATATTTTGTTGAAGCAATCTAGATGTATAACCAAAAAGGGGGAAAAAAAGCAACAAAGAAAAATATGTATAATTTATAAACAGAAACGTTATTGCACCATCCAATTCATGTGGGAGAAAAGTATATCCAATGGACAGTAATCGATTGTTGGTTGTTTCAGCCAGCCGAAAAAAAAATTAGCTGGTCTTATTGGCCACCCAAATCTTATCAACATAAAACTGATTCAAAAACCCCGATATGAAATCAACCAAGAAAACAATCTGTTCTTTTTCCAAAAAAAAAAAAAAAGGAAAGGAAAGAAAAAGAAAAAGAAAACAATCTGTTCAGAGGTAAACTTGTTACGGACTTTGCCAGTGATGGCGTTGTTCGCATTCGTTTCTCTTCAGGAGCAGGATCCGAGTCATCTCTAGGTGCATCATCAAAGAGTCTTTTAGCCGCCATTTCGTGGAAATTAATGGACAAGGAGGGGGATAACGCGCAGGGGGGAGAACGATGAGATGGGAGAGAGGGATAGTGACGAGAAGGAAGGCGGTGTTGCAGCTTAAATAGAATTTTCGAAGCAGTTAAAAGGATTAAAAAAAAATAGAAAGAAAGTTCAAGGAAGGGGATAGGAAGCATCCGGGGAGCATTTGTGATGCAATGCCCGTTGACGTCATTTTGCAAGTCGTAGCTCCCGGCCCTCCTCCCTCCCACTCTCTCTCTCCGCGTTACGGCCGGGTACCTTCCTTCCCTCGCGACGTACCATCTTGCACACGCATTGCCTCATCGAACCCATTCAATACAAATATTAGCAGATCATAACAAGGAAATATAATTAATTAAGTAATTTTTTTCGCATAGAATTGCGAAATTTTAGATATTTTTTAGATCATGGATGGTTCGGATGATTTAGGATGTGTAACAGGAACCATGCAATTTTTGATGGAAAATTTTTTGCATAAAATTTTTTGAACTAATAGAAAATAATATGATATAATATAGGTAATGACAACAAGTAAAAAAATAAATCTAAAATAATATGTTAATTATATTGGTAACTATATATAAATTATTGAAAAATAAAATAGTTATATAAGAAAATATGAAAAAAATAATTAAAAATGTGATCATTAAAAAGAGTAAAAAAAATTTAATTGAAAATTTTTGGTTTGAAATATTATTATGGCATCCAAACATGCCCTTACTTTTGTTTTAACATCGTGCTATGATGATATTGCATATAGTACTATTTATGTAGATGCTTAAAAAACCAAAAGAATAAAATTAATTAATGTGAAATAACAAGATAAAAGGGAAATACTTGTCTAGCTACTAGCCTCGGTCACGAAAGCTATTTTTATTCTTTTATATTTTTATATAATTATACCTATGTAAAATTTGATAATTTTTTTATTTTTTCATTTTTTATAGATCCAATCCATGTCATTTTAAAAAAAAGTTTATAAAATTTCACATCAGTATAATCTAAATAAGGCCAACACTTCTATGAAAAATAAAAATAGTCTCTTAGTTGCTAATGCATTAATTTATAGATCACCTATGACAATATGTCATAAACAGTCATGTTCCTTTAGTATAGATGTCACTGGAAGTCTTTAATATTGTTATTCTATTTTAGTGCATTTTAACGATTAAATTAATATTCATTTCCTATTGTTATATATAAAAGTATTAGATTATGGAGAATTTTGTACGGTGCATAGTTGGGAAAATTTTATACAAAAAATTGTTAAAAATAAAAATTAAATATGATATAATAAGAATAATGATTGAAAGTAAAGAAAATATTGAAAATAAAATAAATGAAGCAGTCGTATGAAAAAATGTGAAATAATAATTATAATATAAAAGCAATTACTGTAGAGTAGGATAATTAGTTACTTAAAAGCATCAAATCATATCAATCGAGTCTTATTAAGTTAGTCGGGATGATGAGCAGTAAATCTAATATCCCGTGTTCGAATCCTCCTGAAGTGGGTAAAAGTGAGAGCTCTGTATCCATATATTATTAGTGGTGGAAGCTTATATGGCCTTCCCTATAATAGGTAGAATTTATAATCTCTATGCAAATAGACGAAAGCTTGTTGTCTTACTTATATTTAAGTGTAACATGAAATTATGTGATATAATATTGTATTAATAAAAAAAGCATCAAATCATCTAAAAAAGTAAGCAAAAAGGAGTGGGTCAATTTTTTCCCAATCTTTTTTATTCAAAATAAAGTTTTCGTATAATCCCCAATTTGATAAAAATGATAAAAATCGTTATGCTAATATAATCAAATTATTAGATTTATATATCTATTTTAAAGTTATTAATTCAATATTTACATCGTTACATCATTTTAATAAACCCATGAGTTAATTTAAATAATTTTCATTTTTTATATATGATTATAAATATTTGTAAGCAGTCTAGCTCATCCAAAACTTTGTTTAAAATGATTTTTAATAATATAGTAAGACAAGTTATTATATTTTTTTTTATATCAAGTAAGACAAGTTATTTTAATAAAATAAACAGATTAGATTTTTTTATTATCGAAAGTGAGCCAAAACCAAATAACAACTTAAGTGTAATTGGAGCTAGAGAAGTACTCCCTTTAGGATTAAAAAAGTTCTCCGATAGCATGGATGGTTTAGATCATGACATTGTTAGCTTAAGTTGAAATCGTACGGTGGATGGTTTAGATTATGACATTGTTAGCTAAATTGAAATCATATAGTGAAACTGTCAATGGCGAAGTGATCTACCGGGAGTGACGAATATACCTGAGTGCATTTAGCTTTAGTGCACCAAGGTGCATTTCACCCATTTATTTTTATTTATTTAAAATTTTTAATAAAATTGTTAATCTAGGTTTATTTAACATATATATCAATTTTTTACTATTTTTGGATTTTTTAGATCTTTATTTTTAATTTTTTAAAATCAGTGGCATTTTCGTAACTTATGAATTACGAAAATGCTCCTTTTAAAAAATCAAAAACAAATATCTAAAAGTATCTAAAAATGGTAAAAAAAAAGTTATATATGTTAAATACAATTATATTAATATTTTATAAATTTTTAAAAAAATAAGTTTTTGATATCCAATACACCGAAGTTAAGTATACCGAGATACACGGAAGCTAAGTGCGCCGGGTGTAATGTGTCCCGTCCGTGATCTTCCGTTGATTGATAGGCTGCGTCTCGTCCACCCGTTAGGGTCCACGCTGGCAAACTACACGTGTCAATCCAAGTCCCAAAAACATACTCGTTGCAATGATCCCCGGCACGTCGCGATATTCGAGTCGGGTCTGAAGAGAAGCCGTTAAAAAATGCACCATTCACCTTTCATTTTTAACCGTCCATCTAACAGCAATCAATTCTATTGTCTGATAATAAAATCAGGAAAAAAGAGCATAGAATGACACAAATAAGCACTCCGTCATTTTGGTGGTTGGATTTGAATGAATGCCGTACGATCTGTGTATGATTTTTGTGTTGTGCGGAGGTAAACGCACATTGGCAACGGTTACTTGGCAGCCAAGCCTCCTTTGCGCCGCTGACGGGAAGGGGAAAAAGACGGCTCCGGTAGTATCAATGCACTCGGTTGCATGCATTTATTTATTTTTAATTTTTAATTTGTTTACATAATTATTAATTTAAATTTATTTAATACGTATATTAATTTTTACTATTTTAAAATTTTTAAAATTTTTAAAAATCAATACTTCAATCTACTCGGTGCATATAACCAGCACCTGAAGAAGACACGAGAAGATTAAGACCGTATTGGTTCTCTTTCCCATCCTTTATCCGCTGACGGTGGCGTTTCTGTCTTGCCACCTCAGATGTACGTATATGTGTAAAAATATATATTTTTTGCAAGCTTCCATTAAATTTCAGAGGATGAGCGTCGGTCAGGTTTGGATTCTTGAGAGAAAAGTCTCTCAATTAATTTATAAAGTTGGACGAGCACAACAACTTAACCTCTTAGTCACCTGCAGTTGTCTTTTAAATACATGTGTGACCTGGGCTACAGAGAAAAACGACTGAATTATTGAAGGAATTCTCTAGGTTGACTTGAGTCGGTCTTTTGAATTCTAATTATATTTTTAAAGTTTTAATCCAATGTTTATTTTTAATTTTATATTTCAAATCTGAACTCAGCTCTGAATTAAACAAATAGAAATCGGTTTGATTTAGGTTGTACAGATCAAAGAAGTGTAATCCAGGAACAAGAAAGAAGGTGAGAAAGAATAATGAATAGGGAAAAAGAAAACGGGACATTTCGATTTCTTATATATATATATTTTTTTTAATCAAAATGTGTATTACTTCATTAACATCACGAAAGAGTTAACAAATTTTCGTTTATATTATATCAAAATATGGATTTAAAATATTCACGACATGTATTAAAATTTTAAAATATTTTTTAAAACATGATTTCTTGCATATTTTTATTGTAGGAATTCATGTCGGAATTTCTTTAACGCATATTCTATGCAAAATACGCTTTGAAACGAAGAGAGCAACAGAATTATTTATAATTAATATATCTCTTCGTATACTGAGTTCAAAAATAAAATATTTAAAAATTTTAGTTTTTAATTTTTTCTGTTTTGTGCCCATCTTCATCTCATCCCAGTATGCATGACTTTTTATGTTAACCAACACATAATATTTTAAATTTTTACTTAATTAAACTAATCTTAAAAATATAAAATTATATTAAGGGACAAAAAGTGACCTCTGTGTTTACTAGTAATATGGTTGCCTAGTAATGTTATTTCAAAGCAGTAATGTTTGATTAATGCCTACACATTGTATGATCCATGTCATGTCAACTGACAATAGTATCTTATTTAGTAAATCTTTTATGATTATTTTTTCATCATATATTACATTTCATATGAACATAGAAAATCACATGGGGTTAATCAAAATCACACCAGTGGCACGTGTTCTTATTAGACAGTCTAGTTTATCTATTTATTTATTTTTGGATTTTGTAATTTTTCTACCTAGATCAGAGACACTTCTAATTCCAAATTTCCTTTAGATCTCTTCTACAAATTCGCATTAATTTTGATTTTTGAGGTACATTAAGAAGCGACAAATCTAACAATCGAGCTTGGCATGAACATTCATTGCTAACAAGCTGGCAAGAGTTCAAATTGTTTTTCCTCTCATTTGCGAGAGCAATAGTCTCTCGTTATGAGAGCAATCGTCTCCTTTTCTTGAACTTGATTTGTAATAATTAGATGGAAAAAATAAAATATTATAAAATATATTTCTAGAATAGAACAATAAAAAAGTGATGAATCTTAATAAGTTAGTAAATTTTTCATGGAAGAATATAGTATTCTTATCTTTGCTATGTGGGTGTGTCATTCCTCACAATGAGACGAAATGAGAATCTCGTCTCTTGCTAACATTTTCTTCACTTTTAAGTTTTTCATATAAATTTTTTTTTTTTTTTCATGTTCAACGTATAACAATATTTTTCTCATCCATTCCCACAACCTATCCCCGCTCCCATACAAGAATTCGTTTGGTTATGGTTAGCACATCAGCATTTTTCTCCGGCGGGGCCAAAAGGGCTGGATGATGGTTGTACTATTAATGTTTCGTGTGCATCAATTATCAACACAGCCAGTGCCAATCTCACGCCACGCCAAATGACTGTTTTAATTAATCTCAATTTTAATGACCATCATTAGAATACAGCCAATTCACTACAATACCGAGGGGGGGAAATCATGTTTTATATATATGACCGCCAACAGCAAGCAGACAACGCCATCTATAATCACATACCTTCGTATTTAATTGGACATGCTCTGCACGTACGTATTTGACTACTCGCTATGAATCTATGATTATCTGAAATTTATTTTAGTTTGTATTATTCACGAATAATTGCATTCTGTAGAAAACGTTAACTCAGACCTTTGGAATATAATTTTTATTATTTTTGATGCTTCATGAATAAAATAATAATGTATTGGTGTCAACAAATTAAACACCATGGGCAAATCTACAGGTATATTAATTAAAAAATCGATTATATGCATAATAAATCACCTAATTAATGTGCTCACTTGGATTCATACAATGATACATATACAGATGGACCTCAACCATCTTTAATAAACAGAAATAGAGTCCGACGACTTCCATTGACCTCTCGTTTCTGTTTTTTTTTTTTTTTTTTTAAATATTAACCTATCATGCATCTGATTAGTCCACCAATATCCTTACATCATGCCATACTGAATCTAGTCGTTCTTGACCGGGTCTTTGGCTCCTTACATTCTCCATTTTCATTGGGTTCGCAGTAACTACAGTCATGTATTTTGATACGTATAAAAAAGAATATTCCCGGCGAGGTTGAAGATTTTCCTTTTTCCCCCACTAATAATGATACCAGTCTCACTGATTGTTAGCATGCAACCGACCATTTTGGATAGCCGGAGAAGCGTATTTCCTATCCATCCACCGCAAAGGAAAATTGGCTGATTGAGCTATCCACAACAGCATCCCCCCAGCCCTTCAATTGTTGGTGGTGAAGATTTAAATTATACATCCATCATCAAATCATCAAATCATAATCAAATTTTTATTCGGTTGCCTAAGCCTCTATCTTGTGCGGGATTTGGTTTTTGTTATCCAATCACATGCATTTGTTACGAAACATTCACAACTAGTAAATCTTTGACAAATAGCTTCAAAGTAAATAAATAGTTATAATAAATTTACGTGTTTACATTTTCCAGAAATGTTTAACAAAAAGTTTATTTTGCTGGCAGACAATTGGAAATTTGCAATAATAATTTTTGTTGGTGTACTTACATCACATCTCATTTTGTAATCTTACAACCAAGCCCTAAAATTTCTACAATCATCTAGAGAAAAAATCACGTGCTTCTAATTACTATAGACAACAACACACTCCCAAATTTTCAAAAGAGAGATAAATGCTCCCACGTTGGGGAAAATTTGCAACAATAATTTTAATTCTAAAGAAATATATTTAAATTGCTAAAGTTTTTTTAAAAAAAATTTGCTAAGATGGCAAATCAGCTTTGGAATGGGTCCGCCATATCCTAACTTGAAGAATATCAATTTGTCTCACATATATTCATTTATTAAAAAATATAAACATATTTTTAATCTTATTCTCGTTTTTTTTTAAATTCTCAAAGTATTTAGGATTAACTATATTCTAATTTAATTTGAAAATAATGTCATTTAACATATAAATTTGAAATAAAGGAATCTTTAAATTGAATAATATTTAAAAATTTTAAAAATTCAAAAGTGACCTGAATTGTTAACCCAAAACATTAGTTCAAGTTACAAATAAAATTTTTAGTAAGGTATATTTTATTAATCTATTTTCATAAATTTGTTAGACTATCTATGGTTAATAACACTTTTTGTAATAGTTAAAATTATATATATTTTTACTCAACCTTCAAATTTAATATTGATATAATATTATACTACAAAAGTATATAAATTCTTGAACTACCGTACTCTACTCATATTTTTTATCTGACCCGTTACTTGATATCAATTTATCCTAATACCTATTAAAAAAAGTGAGAGTCTAGACCTTACCTATTAAAAATAAAGTGAGAGTCTAGACCTTATCCTAACTTAGTATTAAAAATAAAATCAAATAAAATTTTTAAAAAATGACATTAAAGTTGGGTAAATCTCAACTCAGTGTAACTCACCCCAATTCTCACCCGTATTCTTATTATAATTTCTCTCCTTTTTACTCCCTAACACCCTCCCGTTATTGCTATCGTTGGCGGCTAAAAATAAACTTTTCCAAAGTGGCATTGGTCACAGCTTGGATTGGATGAGGTTGTAAAATGAAAAAGTGGCGTTGTGCGTTTAGGATGGAAAAAATTGTATGATAAATGAAAAAGTTGTATTAAAAATTGAAAACAAAATGTTATAAGGAATGATAAATTTTATCCCACCATACCATCTAGGTTACGAGGAGGTATGGAATCATGGATTATGGAACACCAATCAATTAAGTTTTAAATTTCAAACAGAATTATAGAAAGGAATCCCTGGAGTGTCTTTGCCATCTGTAAGACTGTAATGATACACGGTTCGACCCGAACCCAAAAGATCAGCATCAGCTGGGACCTCTTTGTCTGGCCAGGATTTCGTACCAATATATGTAATGCAGATGCAAATTTCAGGAATGTTCCAAAATTTTATAGCCCAGACAAGGCCGGCAAAGAAGCAAAATGGTCGTGAAAGGAGAAGAGAAGAAGGCTGTCAAGTTTCTCAGCAATCTATTTCACAGCGGAGTATGACGGCACCCTATTGGGTACGATTCCTTTTTTGGGTCAATCTCGATCTCAAGTCATGAGACTAGGACGTAAAACCGATTCGGTGCTTGTCGCTTGCATGGAGGAAATTTCCGGGGGATTTTAAATCGAAACACGTATACAGGTGCACATCGTAATTAGTGGATGATGGGGCAGACCAAGAGTCTCGCTTATACGCATGCAAGACTGTCTGTGGGCTAGCTCTATCTTAGATGATTTTGTCCATGGTTTACATCGTTCTCAAAATTAAAAGTTATTTAAGAATAATTATGAATTTATTAAAAATAATTTATTTATTTATTAGAAGGGCGCGTAAGGTCTCAAATTAATTTTTTGATTGGTCAATATTTAAAATGTCTAGAATATTTATTCTACATGGATTAATAATTTTATATGATTTCCTAATATTCTAAAACTTTAATGCTTAGATTTAAGTAATTTTTTATGGATATTTTATAGTCATCTCAACTAATATTACAATAATTCCTAGAGATATTTTAACGATTTTCATATAACATTTAAACAAATAACTAATAATATTCCTATTTTTCTTATTCGGGAAGTACTCTCATGAAAACAAGAAAACTTTTACCATCACTACTCAATCTGAGTAATTTTTAAATTTGTAATATTTTATACATTTTTAGAAAATGTGGAGAACACATATATAGGAAAATGATCATCTACAATTAATTATGTAACCTAGTCATAGAAGTGACACTCATGTATATGTACGGACAAGACTACCACTTAGATTATATTCAAAATTAGTAAAAATTTAATTTATGAATTAGATATATCTAGATTAATAATTTTATAAAAATAAAACAATAATAATAAATATGTTTTTAGCCCAATCTCTTATAGCCTCATTTTTACCCGGTGCAAATGATCATGCGACCTTACATAGCTACCATGTTGCGTTAAATTAATTATTATTGCTTGCATTTAGTCTGGACAACCTTCAACTTGCAGCCAGATGATCATCATTATTTGCAGGAACTAATATGAAATTGGGGCTGCAAGTAACACTAAATTTTAGCTACCTACATGCTACCATTTTTCAAACAGTTTAGTATTTGTAAACGAATTTATGTTTTACGTAACTAGAAAATTGGTTGGATTAATCGACATTTTTTATGGTGAAACACTGTACATAAAATGTTTTGCTTTATTAATAAATCTCGAACGGTATAATTTTTTTTTTTTTTTTTAAAAAAAAAAGAAGAAAAAAATTACGTCTTCACTCCTGGGGTATAATAAACCGTCAGAAACAAACGCGTAACGGGGTGTGGCCGGGGCGTTGAGGTCGAGAAGTTTTCTTGATCCCCTGCATACGGTCCTTGTTCTTTTCAATGCATGGACTAGGCCCACACGCTTTGATGATCGTTACGATTAGAACAAAATGTTTATATCTTTTTCACGTTGTGATAGGGCCGCCCCCTTCAGATCAATGTCTTCAGGACTTTTCACGTCTTATTTCATGACCAAGGCTCTTCTTCTAACTGCTCCACGCCAATTACGTGTCTGGTTTTCGTGTTAATTAACGTTTCCATATGTGAATTTTATTTTCAAGGAAATTTTATTTTAAGGTTTAGGAATCGGAGGAGTTGGTAAGAATTGACTGTTGAATAAGTAATGAAATTGTACAAGAAACCAACCTTAACCTCTCACGAAATTGTAGTTTACAAATCCGGCTAGTGCTGTGCGAAAAGCAGGAAACAATTATTCAGCGGATGAATGCACTCTCGACCACCTAGGTTCTTCATTCTTCGATTATAATTGTACTGGAAACTTCATCCCTTCCCACTCAGCATTTTCTAGATAGAGACAAGTACGTGCAAATGAAACTAATTAATATGAAAAGAAATTTCAAAAAGGACGAAGAAGCAGAGCAAGAAAGAGAGATTGGAAGGATCAAAAGAGGTGGGACCCAGTTATTGAATTTCAACGGCGAGGAAACTTCTGTGGCAATTTCAATGCTGGAAACGTTGCTACTTTGTCAAGCACATAAAATTAAGTCTCAACAAGTGGCAGGAATATACGAACGACGAGTCAGCATGAGATTAAGCAGTATCATGCTTCATGGTCTTGTCCATATCAAAATCTCTGGGTTTGGTGGAGGCCTTCTCCCTCCCTATTTTTGACCACTTAGTTTCAACTTGTCTGCAGTACCTGGTGGGTACTAGTGTCTGCATAGCCAAGCTAATTTGTTGATTGTTCCCCTTACCACACGACTAAATTGACGTGTGTATTAATTTATGCTCTTTATTTATAAATTATAACTTCGCCTCGATTCTGTTCATTTCCACCTTACCTTTGAATGCCTCGTCAAACAATGCTCAGTTACTCCAACAACCACTGCTGCTTACTTCTCTTATATTTTCATGTCTTTCCTTCCAAACGCACCTTTCTCCGAATCACATTAATTTATTACTTCCATTATTTTTTGAGCCTCGTCTTTCCTCCGAATTCCTTCCTTCTAAAGCACACTAGTTTATAGTTCCATCACTTTTGGTGCCTTGTCATTCATTTGCGGTCATATGAACATCTATCATATACTATATATGGTCAATTCTCCGGCTGAATCGTGACGACAATGCATGGAAATTACAAAGATTTCCTTCCCCTTGAAACGGTAAAAGAAAAGACTTTCCAAAGGTAGGCGACATGCAGTGATGCAACATCAATAGGTGAGGGACCTGGAGGCTTGCGGCTATAAGAGAAGAACAAGCACAGTTATATAACGCTGCCTTCATCTCATACGATGCATTGCAGATATATATATATATTCAAAAAACAAGTCCATTTCTGAGAATGAATTTATTATTATTAATTTTTAAAATCCAGTTACGAACAAGACTAACTAATATCTATTGATTGGTATATTATTCATAACATTTTTTTTAATTCGCATTTGAGAAATAACCTGATTTTTTTTTCCGTTTTATGTTTGAACTCCCTTTGAGTAGATACTCCTATTAGTACTTAGTAGCACCTGGAAATGGAATTAGTAACTTCTGTTAAAAGAATTCCCCAATGGGCATTTGTGGGTAAACCAAAAAAATGGAAAAGAGAGAGTGATTCGATAGGAAGATGATGTATATAGGTTTCTTACAAGTGTCCCATGAATAATGGAGTCACGATCTATCATAAAAGACCAACAAATAGAAGGACAACGACCTGGATTTTTATATATAATATTTGGGCGACGACTAGATGTGATAGATTTTTCTGCTGCCCACATTTTCATGGTGGGCGCGCGTTTGACTTGCCACTGAGAGGCCCGAATACTAGGTGCCTTCTGCTTCCAAAAATCGGTTGACTTGTTTTGATACTGTTAGCCTGTTGGTCTGGGCGCATTGATATATTTACAATTTTTAATTTTTATAAAAACTTAGACCCAAGTATATTTAGTTAATATCCTAAATTTTATAATTTTCAGATGTGTGCATATATTTTTCTACATACTAAAAGGTAACAGTTTTTAGAGAGAACATTACTTAATTTTTAGGAATTTGAAAAAATGCTTATACATATATATTTAAAAATTCTAAATTTTAGTATTTTTATTTTACATTTTATAATTCGACCCGCATACGTAATTTAATCCAAGCTCTTGGTATGCGAATCTGATAATATTGTTCACCGAGTAGATACTGAGGCATAGAATAGGAGGCATTTTAAAATTTAGTATGTTTATTAAACGCATTTGGGCTCGTAATTTAGTATCATAAATTCATAATCTTGTTCTGACAATCAGTTTGGGTCGCGCAGACGCGTGCATGCATCTCGCAGCGACGCAGACGGCAGGCTATTCGCCCGACCAACCCTAGAACCGCGTGCAAATAGCTTTAAAGTCACCCCGCGTGATGAATTTTCGACCCTCAGATGGACGGTTGAAACCTAAAGACACGGATTACAATTCACCACGTGGCGACAGGATTCACCGCGTAGATCCCCCCACGCGCCTCTTTGAAGGCCGGTAGGCCCATGTAATCAACGGCCGCAAAGGCTCCAAACCGATTATGATATTGGCAATATAGGATTAGTATCATATTTCTCGCGATTTTAACGATGACGGCTGCCTTTGGAATTTTGAGAAGACCATTTTCGGCATTTCATGTGGCCACATTTTCCATTCTATTTATTCTATTTGTTATTATTATTTATTCAAAAGTACTACTAAAAATCATAGCAATCAGAAATTTTATGTGGGTCATGTATAAGATAAAGATTTTTAATGAGTTTATATTCACTTCAAACTGTACTTATTTTGTGACCTATATAAATTTCTTTTAAATTAAATTAATACACTATTAATTGAGTAAAATATTTTAAAAACAATGAACAATGGATCTCTTAAAATGGTACAAACGGCGCTCGCTTATTGTGATAGATATATGTTACATTTATATTCAGAACTGAAAATATAAATAATAATGAAAAATAAAATTACTGTGTGTTAAAAGATAAAAGTACTTTCGTCGTATGCTGAGAAAATTTCGAAAATTCTAGATTGAATGTCGCACCGGCTCTGCCCGCCCTCTATGACAACCATCATCTTAGGCCCGCAGTAGAGTGATGAGGTCCATATAAATGGACAGCAAGCTTCAAAAGCCGGAAAAATGGACTTTTATTTGGAGACAACGGCCCCGTTGTTGGCCTGGGACAATTAGAACATTTGGGTGGGCTGTGAAATGGGCTGGATGAGTACAAGTGAGAACACATGGGCAGTATTTAAAGCATTCTTTTGGTAACGGGTGCGCCAAGACGTTGTAGCGGTGCAAGGCACGGGCGATACTTGATAACCCCATCCCCCAACGAGAAAATAATCTAATATCACATGTACCAACAGATTTTTTTGTTGGTATTTATAGTGACAATTGATATTACAATCTAGCACATTCATAGCCCTCACATTATTGAGAAAAATTTTCTATAAGCACTCACTAAAAGAAAAATCTATTAAAACCCTCATTTTCAGGAGGACGGTTGTAAAACCCCTCTATATTAGAGGAGAGAGTTGAACCCCCCCCCCCCCCCCCTGCATCTACTGTATTATCAAAAGCGTCAAACGAAGCCCTAGTCCGGCTCCCAACGAAGCGCAGATGAGGCCGGCCCATGTCTACGTTGGCTGAAAGTGCATAACCGGCCCGTGTCATGCGAACATTCCGCGTGATGTCGGAGGGATAAGTACTGCTCTGAGACTGGCTATAGGCAATTTACAATTTGCGCTGAACCGTTTACTTGCAAAAAAACGCTCGCAACATGCATTCGTAGAGGCGTGCCTGGCCCAATATTATGTGAACCAATGGCCCACGTATCAGATACTAAACTGACAAGAACAGATCTTACACTTACCTTAGCCAAAAGGCCGAGAAAGGGATGCTTTGCAGCGTCTCTCGGCTGCTCTTTCATAGTCGTCGTCTCTCCCGCGTGCTGCTCTCGAGAAGCGATGTGGGAAACTACGGGAGGCATCTTGGTGGGCTCGGACTTGCCAGCTCATTAATTAGAGTTCAGGCGACGGTTGCCTTTGTGATAGGCATGCCCACGAGGTAAATGATACGAGCATGCTGATGCTTTAAACATCAGACGACAAATGGTCGGAAGATCTTGTCTTCCAAAGCCTTCATTATGTCAAACGGATAATATGATGGCGACGGCTTTGATTTCTTGGATGATCAACAAAAATAAATAAATAAATAAATAAATAAATAAACATTGGACGCGCTGACATGCACGGTATCATGACTCTGCTCTGCTGCCACTTGAAGCAAATGATCGGGCACTACACCTTCAAGCATGCCAGTCATGATGATGATGATGAGAAACAAGCTAGGAGCGTAGTTATTTTACAAAAGCAGGAATTAAGAAGAAAGAAAGATGGACCCAAAGGCTAGGCACGATGCGATGATGGAGTTTGATTTTCAACTTTCAAGGCGCTGCCGGGGACCTGGGATTGGATTCCTTTTCACGTCTCGGTCACGACATCACTAGCGCTTGGAAATCCATTTTCCACGCGGACCGTGTTCGAACCATTGGAAGGCAGAAAATTAAATTGAGAAAGAGAACACACGTCCACGCACGTTTCACGGTTTCAGTGCTCCAAATCCGGATGTCTTCAGAGCAAACGTTCTCCGCTGCCCCACTGTTTTTTTCTTTTTTGAAATCTAAACCACGCATGTTTAATATATAAGGTTTAATTAATATCAGAAAATTAAGAATTTATCACATACTTTATTTAGCAGAAGGGAAAACAAAAAGCTTAGAAGACTGTGTTTCAAACTTCGTCACTCAGCCATATTGAAATCACAAGATTGGTAACCAACTATGCTACCACAACCCAAATATCACTAATTTCTTAAAAGGTTTAGGAGAACTCTCTCCGAATTTCTCCCATGTGCCCTGATGTGTGTTTATCTCAAAAACCTCATATGTAATTATAACTAATCCAGGAGGGATACCCAATAGTTACGCAAGAGCTATTCCACTACAAGTATATTTGCATACGTAGTGTATCTAAGTGAGATTGTATTTCCTAGTAAGAGTAAGAATATGAAACCCATTACGGGTGTATGAGAATCTCAGTCCTAATATAATTCCAACAATTAACGATAAAAATTTTATTATAAAATATTTGTAATATATCATAAAGAGAAATGAGTCTGTTAGTTCGGGCTACGCAAATGCCTGACTTAGCGTACTTCAAAAAAATCATTTATAATACTCTTTTTACTTTTTCTTCGTGTACTTGTTTATCTAAGTGTATTTAACATATAAACTTAGTTTTACAATTTTTGGACATAAGTATATATATATATTTGAGATTTAGAATATATTCACTTCCAAAAATGGTAAAATTAGATTTATACGTTAATATATTTAGATAAACAAATGTATGAAAAAACAAAAAATATTGTGAATAATTTTTAAAGTGAGTTATTTGCTTAGCCCAGGTTAACTGGATCGTTCCTCTACCATAAAATATAATTATTTTACTAAATTTATAAAAATTGGTTAAAACTTTGCCATCAAAAGTGTAGTTTGGTGATAACAATGGTGACACAAAAGCCACCGATCCATTGCCCCACATGTGTGTGAAGTGTTTTACTGATTCCGCCTAAGTGAGTGTGTTTTTACTGGTTCCATACCGATGTGGAGGTATTTGTAAAAATCTCTTCATGATATGAGAATTGAATATACTTGATTATAATATAAGATGCCACAATGTGTATAAATATTAATAAAAAAATATATTAAAACTTTTTACATCGATCATGATGCATATATATCTTCAAATAATTTTTATTTATAATATACAAAGCATCGTCAAGCAAGATGAATAGTTGCAATTTCCCACAATTAACTTGGTAGGGCCAAAACTAAGCAATTTCACGTTCAAGTGAGGTGGAAAAAGTTTCCATTGAAGAGTTAGCCACATTTATACGAACAAATATGGATCAATTACTGAGGAACTCATCGTTTTGAGGGAGGGAGAGCATGGTTGTTTAGACGAAGCAGATCTATGATGATTATGAACTATTATATTTTTTATTATTTTTTTGATTGGTATGACTATGGACTATTATATCTAAGTTTTGAAACAAGGGAGTGGAATGAAGTTATGTACGTGACTTCCTAGTTCCATATTTTAATGTGCGGTACATCCAAGTTTTTCAAGTAACTTCATCATTTTGTCTTGCCTTGACGATGATTTGAAATCTATTCTACCTATTAAATTATAAATTATTTATATAGCTAGCAGAAAAAGTCACATTCAAAATAACAAATGTACACGGAATTAATTACAAATCACATAATTAAAATAAATTCTTAATCTAAATGTCAATTCTAAATTTATACGTTCAATATTTAAATTGTTTAAAACATTATTTTCATATGGATAAATAATTTTATAAAGTATTATTATATTACAATGTACAAGTGAATTAATCCAAACATTTTTCATAATTTACATATGAATATATATTTCAAAGCACGTGTAATTAAGAGAAGTAATCCTATTTATCCAGGCTGAGCAAATGACTTATTTAACTTATCTTAAAAAATTTATTTATAACATTTTTTATTTTTCTTTCTATATTTGTTTATATAAACGTATTTAACATGTAAACAAAATTTTACTATTTTTGGATATGTGTATATTAAATGCTGCAGACGGAGTAGGCTTCACCTCATCATCAAGATTGGCTAAAATAGATGAGTTTATGCTAAAAACTTCAACGTGTCCTGGTCACTTAGAAGCTTAACCTTTTAACACTCCCTTTTTAATTATTATTTAGGTCATTGCAATTTGTACATTAATTTATTACACTTGTTATTTAAAAATAGAACTGCTAGCAAGGCAATATGGCTGGAAGTCTAGAACATCGTCTTTATCCGCATTTCTAGCTCGGCATTAATTAAAATGGGGGATTAAGAGCCGGGGCAATTACACGTCTCAGATTTCGATGATCAAATATTTTAAACCATAATTTATAATCCGAAATTAATCCAATGGCAAACGATCATGTTCGAGCACGTAACTAGGCTCAATGTGTAGTGACCGCAGTTGATCATCTACGTTGCTGGCTGCACTGAAAAACCACCGTGGATTGTGACATGGGTATGGACAATCTGTAGATTTTTATAATCTGAAACTTGCAAGAAGACAAAGCCGCAGAGCGCTCAAAGAGAACGACGTGGCTTTCTTCCAGATTTTAATTGTCCAGGCCCTATTATGAGACAGAGCTCCTCACGTGCTCCGATTTACAAAAAATAACTGACACTCCTTTAAAAATAAAATTTGCACCCGCTGAAAGTGAAGTAATTGGAAATGGCGATGGATGGCACAGGGAGATGCACTCTGTCTAGAACAGCTCATATCGATGAGCCCATCCCATTTTCTTTGTTTTTTTTTTTTTTTTTTTTTTTTTTTTGTCAATGCAAAACAGACTACTCGTTAAATAGCCCACGAGTATCGATACATAAAACCCAATCCAATTTGTGAATCCTCTTTCACTGCAACGAATTTTTGTTATATTTGTCTAACTTTTTGCAGTGAAATTTTAGTTTAAAACTCAATTACTAACGTACATCAATAGCCTGTTACGGGAGAAATATTGGAAAAACTTTCGCGAAGTATGTGAGAAATTATTGAAAATGCAAGAAAGTACTAGAAATTAGGGTGAAAATTAGTAAGTATTTTTGGAAAATTTTCTTTTATAAAAATTTTTATTTTCTCAACATCATTGACATTATGTATCAGGAGTTGCACACGATGTTCCGTGCTGAGCGCTGTGTAAGATGGTCCATGTGCATATATATATATATCGGAAAATGCTTTTATTTTTTTGATGAAAATATCAGGGAATACCTTTACCCGTAGTAACTAGTAACTAATTGTGTTTCATGAAAGTAATTTTTTTAGTGGCATATAACGTATAATTTATTACATTAGAAGTATTTTCACTGCAATCAGTTATTCAGTACAAATGCTTGATTGCTTTTGAGTATTGACATTTGATTAAATATAGTTATTTTGTAGTAAATATAATAAAAAGTGATGTTTAAGGTAGCTATTAAAATTTAGTTGCCAGTAGTAAGTAATAAAACTGAGGTGGGATTAATAGCGTATCAAATGCAGTAAATTAAATTTTGGTTGCAAAAAGCGACAATATATAATAAATTTTGTTACGGTGACCCACGTTGTCCGTTGGCCATGTGATGACGCGGACTATTATGTTATCGATACTCAAAATCCACATAACACATGCACATGGACGCTAATACACTCCCAAGATAAAATCTCATGCTTAGTTTATTTTTTAATCTTAAAATATTTTAAAATTCTGAACCATTTATTATTTTTATATCCGTGTAATTTATTCATGATTCAAAAAATTACTTGTATTGCAAATTCTCGTATAATATTTTTCCAAAATTTTAATAAGTATACTTTTATTATTAAAAGATACCATTTTTAAGATATAAGTTTACAAAAAAAAATTTTTAGTAGCATCATAAAAAAAAGGTGTGTTAACATGACAATAGTTTAGATTTTAAAATAAATAATAAGGATAAGCATGAAGCTTGGATGATTACATTAAGTACCGAATCATTACTATAAATAAATAATATTAAATAAAAAATATATAGACATATGTTTTATCGAGCTTGCTTTTATATAACTAGGTTACAAAAAAACAATTTCATGTAACATTTTCAGAATTTAAGATTTTAACACAATGGAAAATTCCATTCCTTATATTGTATATAGTATTATTTATTTATCTATAAAATCTAGTTTTACCCAGAAGAAATACGTGCTTAGTTCGCATTTGCTAAAATTAAGCATATTCGTATGTAAATTAGAAAAATACTCAAATTCATTCACATGTGTACAAAAATGTAATAACACTTTATATAATCACCTATTTGCATAAAAGTAATATTTTAGATTATTTAGATGTTGAAATACTACTTAAAAATTAATATTTAATATTAAATCATTTCATTATGATGATTTTATACATTTATAGGTAAGACTTATACATGGTTATACTAAACAAATAAAGTGATTTTCATGATAATATAAAAGATAATCTGCAGATATACCCACTTTGTTTAGCCATAATGATAAATATACCCACTTAGTTTCATAAATCATAAATAATTTTCACATAGTTTGACCATAATTGTAAATATATCTATGTCGTTATAATGTCGTTACGGTGTCATTACTGCACTATTGCGACATGAGTATATTTGTAAAGATATGTAAACTACGTAGGTATATTTTCAAAAACTAAATATACTTACTTAATCTTTGAAATTGTAAATATACCTGCGTAGTTTGTATATATTTGCAAATATACTCATATCGTAACGGTCTGGTAAAAACGCTATAATGGTATAGGTAAATTTACAATTATGATAAAGTTGTTGACGTTATTTACAATTTCAAAAACTATATGAGTATATTTGTAATTATAGTCAAACTAAATGAATATGTTTATCATAATATATAAATAATACTAAATATAATAGATATGACAAATTCTTTATTAACTATCAAAATATTAGAAAAAGAGGATGTTGCATAGAAGATGAGTTTTATAAAAAGATCTCGGATAATTTATACCTATCACTATCATTGCAATATATTTTTTCATAATATTTTATCACAATTTTAAGCCCAATCTGTCAGCCCACGTATGCTCGGTTAAATAGGATGCCAACACGGATACAATGGTTGATTAATCAAGACATTAAGATGAGAGCAGGTGTGTAAAGTCCTGTTTGATCAGAATTAAGGGGCACAACGAGAATTGCCCAATTTCATTTATGCCATTGAACGTTACTGGCGACGGTTAATTGAGATTGGAAGGAAATTAACGTTTTTTAAGAGACCGGTTGTCAGAGGATCATGCACAGTAATCATGCAAATGAGACAACTCCTCTCTCTCTCTCACTAAATTCCAAACACCAACGGTTTCATTTACGGGAATTCGCAAAAATACCCTCCATATTTCTAAATATGCTGCTCTTTAGTTCTCTTTTGGGCCAGCTTTAGAAAGCTAACCATTATCCGGACGCAACTGTTTTGCAGCCCGCGGATAAAAGCGGGATTAGTTGCAGCTCCAGGAGGTAAAGGTGCACATCATGAAGAAAAAAAATCCCAACCGTTGGCACGATGGGTCTAGAAAATTTCCGTCACTGTGGAAGATTAGAATTCCAGAAAATTTCTTATTGCTTGCTTTTCTAACTATTCATCGGTGAGAATGAGAAGGCTTTACATACGATGGTCCATGTGCATGCCGCTGCATGTTCCCAGTCTGCGAGTGTATCAGTGTCCTTCGGAGTAGCTTTCCCACGTGTCAGCTACTGTCCGCGGGGCACCGCTTCTGCTATTCCACGCTCCCGCGGTACCATGTAGAATGGTGGGACTGACCTGCCAGTTTGCCACCGCGGCATGACCGGAGGCAGCTTCTCATTCCCCACACGGGAGGGCGCATCAAGCCCGCATTTAAAGCTTTACGCATGATACTCGGAGTGTCGAGTGTCGACGCATTTCATTGCTGACCGGCGGATAACAAAAGAAAATAATGATACCATGAGCCGACTTTAAGGGATTTGCATGCGTCACATGCCCATTAAAACCATAATAATTTTGCCACCGAGGTAATAACTCGTTGGTAATAGGGGTGCAACTTGGGTCGGGTAGGTCCGGGTAGGGGTCGACCCTACCCTTACCCTATTTTAAAAAACTCTTACCCTACCCTATTTTACCTCGGGTTGGTTCGAGGCATACCCTACCCTATTTTTTTGAGGTCGGGTCGGTTTCGGTTTCGGTTCCAAATTGGTTCCATTAAACGATTTATCAAATTTGTTCCAAACATTTGCAGGAAATTCATAAAACAGTTAACAGATGCATGAAACTTTTAACAACAAATCAGTCAGCCATTGCCTATGTAATTAATCTGTTCTGGTTATCCTCATCTCAATCTGCAGGCCCAACTACTGACTAGACTAATCCAAAGTAGGGGTGTTAACGGATCGGGTTGAACGGGTTGGAGCCTAATCCTAAACCTAACCCATTTAATATATCTCAATCCTAATCCGTTTATTAACCCATTTAAAAAACTTCAACCTTAACCCATTTACAACCCATTTAATAAACGGGTTAACGGGTTGTTAACGGGTTGTGTTTGTTACTAATTTTCATGCTAAAAATCTTTAATGAAGTCTGTAAATTTAAATAAATTAAATAATTCGAAACTAACATACCTGAATTTAATTTATTTTGGCTTGAAAACATCAGCTTCAATCTCAAGTCATCTCTTTAATGTCAATTCTTGTTATAAATATTACATATATATATTAAATATATTATATTAAATGAGTTATACGGGTTGAACGGGTTAAATAAACGGGTTGGACGGGTTGACGGGTTGCGAAGCCTCAACCCTAATCCGTTTATTTAATTAAATGGTTGAACAGATTGGCGGATCATAACCTATTTATTCAAAAATCTCAACTCAAACCCATTTATTAACGGGTTGAACGAGCGGGTTAACGGGTTGACCATGACCATTAACACCCCTAATCCAAAGTCAAGATCATTAGCCTGTGTAATCAGACCACAATGAGTCTCCCCACATGTTTGTATAAGTATTTTAGCATGTCATTTTAGATTGAGCTACTCACTAGATAAGCGGACAAAAATATGTAGTGAATAAGGCTCCCTAGATAGATGAAAAAGTCAACAACACAAGATCCTAACGGAGGTTTCTAGGTAGACTCATCACCAAATCACAATAGCAACTGATGTTAAGGCCAGAAATACATAGGAATCGGAAAATGGGGCATAGAGGCAAGCATCCTCTTCACCTACCATAGATCTAAGGCGGCAAACGACCGATGGCGAGTGGCGACAGTAGACAAGGTGGAGGGCATCGGCGACTCGACGTTCCGACGATGGCGTTGGAGAAGAGGTAGGCCGCAGGCGATGGCGTCGGAGAAGATTCCGGCGATGGTGTCCGAGAAGAGGCAGGCGATGGCATCGGAGTCTCGGAGAAGAGGCGGGTGATGGCGTTGGAGAAGAGGCAGGCTGCAGGCGATGGCGTCGGAGAAGATTCCGACGATGGTGTCCGAGAAGAGGCAGGCCGTAGGCGATGTGTCGGAGTTTATTCCGGCGATGGTGTCCGAGAAGAGGCAGGCGATGACATTAGAGTCTCGGAGAAGAGGCAGGCGATGGTGTCGGAGAAGAGGTGGGTGATGGCGTCGGAGAAGAGGTGGGCGATGGCGGTGGAGAAGAGGCAGGCGATGGCGCGATGGCGCGATGCGGATTTGGGAATTTTTGGGCGCAGAGAGAAAAGCAAGCCGCGAGAGGAGGGACGACTGACGAGCCCGCAAAATCGCAAACCCTATAATATATATATATATATTTATTATAATAATATTATATGAATTCGGTTCGGTTCTGGGTACCCGTCAGCTGGAACCGACCCTACCCAAATTACACCGGGTATTTTTAAACCGGAACCGAACCGACCCTACGGGTAATCCTAGTGGAACCGAACCTACCCTATTTCGGGTACCCATCGGGTCGACCCGTGGGTACCCGACCCAAGTTGCACCCCTAGTTGGTAACTTGCATTGCTGCCACAGTGCCGACGATGTACGGGTTCGCCGCGGCGTCTGGCTTCGCCGTGTCTTTGTATGTGCGTTTACGGTACTTTTTTTTATTTTTATTGGTATATATTTTACATACATATCAACACACATTATACTGAAGATTTGAGACATTCTTACAAATATGGGGATACACACAACACCCTCAAAGAAATCTGGAGACACAGCTCCACCAAAAAAATAGAAAGACATAGCTTCCAACAACCTACCGGTAGACAACTTGCTCCCACTACCCCTCATTTCCACTGCCTCTCATTTTTTTTCGGTCGAAATCCCGAAACGGGATTTGAACCCACACCAGCGCCTGCCAAGCTTCTGCCGGCCAGCCGGTGACCAACCGAGCACGGCTTGATTGGTTGCATTTACGGTACCTGAAGTTAGAAAATATTATTAGAATATTTGTTAAATTTTCAAAGAGAAATTGTAAGAATGTTTTAGGATCTTATAGTAATACCACTTGAAATGATTGGAAAATAGATACCAATAAAAAAACTATAATAATTTTTATTCATAAAGGCCGTCTTTTCAAATTATTATTATTTTTAATGTAACTTTTCGAATAAATTTGTTTAGAAACTTTTCGCATTATTTTAATTGTAAGATAAAAAACCACATTTTCCCTAATTTTGAGCCATCGCCCGTGCAATGTGCATAAGTTTTGAATGGAGGCAGAAAACATCTACTCATGGAAGAAACGTTTCGACATTCCCACATTTTATCTTGCAATTGACGAGGCCAGGAGAGTACAGAAAGATCTTTCAATCTTAACCGTCGGATGGGAAGATTTCAAGCCAGGAAAGATCTCCATCGCGAGAAACCAGGGCCCCTGCCGCGCGCCAATCTTTTCACGTTTCCGAGGACAAAGGGCTATGCTTTCTTTCCAGCTCACCGTCTCGCTTTCTTCCGGCACCTTCAGGGGCCGTTTTGGCATTTCAACCCGGCCACTTCGATGAGAATTCCTCGGTGGCGCTGCAATTTTAACGATTGGCCGCGGTCTCATTTCCAATTTACTTATTTACCCCATCCCCCCAGAGCCGTACACTGTCATGTCTGCTCCCGCAAAGTTTGCGATGATCTTGGTCGTTCATCTTTCTAAAAATATATCGATGACAATATCCAAGGTCCTGGAACACGAGCTTTCGCAATTAATCCGGCCTTCTCTCTTGAATTAACTATTGTAACCATTAAATCAATTCACGAAATGCACAATCCAACATTATACATTACATTTTTTTCTTCGCCCTGCTCTTATCGAGGATATTTACATTCATCTCTATTCATTTTATGATTTTATAATTTTTTATTCTGTAAATCTGGATTTTTATTTCTTAACATTTTTCAGGAAAACAACCTCGCCATTAACAACTCCCAAACTTTCTTAATAAAGTAAACAATTTGATACCAATGGAGAAATTTGTTAAAACGAGTGTTCTTAAATTAATTTAATAAATTATTTAATTTGAAAATTTAAAGTTTAATTGGTTACATGCTCACTGTAAAGTGTAAACGGAGTCCGTTCATGAATAAGCATTTCTGTAAAAAATTTTAGGTTATATGTAAGAATTTGCAAAATCATAAAAGGCAAGGAGGTACAGAAATTTTACATTAACGGTTTTGATCTATCCCGCAGAAAGAGCATGTTAACGATGAGGCGTCGGACGGAGGGCCACATCCATCCCACCGGACACACGACCTCATAATAAATTAAATTAGAAGGTCCCAAAGGCAAACGTGGCCCCTCTCTCTCCCCGCACCAGCCCTCCTGCGTTCTTACTCCTCAGTCCAGTCCAGTCCAGTCCTCTCCTCTCCTCTCCTCTCCTCTCCTCTCCTCCGTCGAAAGTCGCAACCAAGAAACCGCGATGCTGAAGAAGAAGAAGAAACACTCTCTCCATCTTCTCTTCCTCGTCCTCTTCCTCCTCGCTCTCCCTCTCTCTTCCGCCGAGGCCTCTGCGGATCCCGACGCAGAAGCCCTCCTCGCCTTCAAATCCGCCTCCGACCGTTACAACAAGCTTTCCTCCTGGAACCAAACCGCCGACATCTGCACCTCCTGGTATGGCGTTTCATGCTACCAGGGCCGGGTGTCGCGCCTCGTCCTCGAGGGCCTCGGTCTTAACGGCTCTGTCAGCCCACTCACGGCGTTGACGGGCCTCCGCGTCCTCAGCCTCAAGAACAACCACTTGGCTGGCCCCATTCCCAATATCACCAATCTAACGGCGTTGAAGCTGCTCTTCCTCTCTTACAATGATTTCTCCGGCGATTTTCCGCCGTCCCTGCTGTCTCTTCTCCGCCTCTACCGCCTAGATCTCTCCCACAACAACTTCTCTGGTCAGATTCCCGCCACCGTCAACCGTCTGGTGCATGTTCTCACCCTCCGGCTGGAGGAGAACATGTTCGCGGGCTCGATTTCCAGTCTCAACCTCTCGAATCTCCAGGACTTCAATGTCTCAGGAAATAGGCTTTCTGGAACCATCCCTAAATCCCTGTCTAGTTTTCCAGCCTCTGCTTTTCAGAGAAACTCAGTCTTGTGCGGCCGGCCGCTACCGGCCTGCCGTACGATAGTCAGCGATCCGAGCCGTCCAGATAACGCTGTTACGTCGCCGTCGAGTGGGCCTCCTTCCGTCGTCTCGTCGTCCCCGAGCTCGAAGCCGGAGGTGACGACAGCTGCGCCGGGAACCCACCGAGTCAGGGGAGGGAAGATGAGTCGAGCCGCTCTGGTGGCGATCGTGATGGGAGATCTGATTATTCTTTTCCTCGTCTCCGGGCTTCTATTCTACTGCTTTTGGAAGAGCTTCCGGAGGTCCAGAAGCGGCAGGAAGGGATCGTCGTCGAGCATTTTAGAAGGGGAGAAGATCGTGTACTCGTCGAGTCCGTATCCGCCGTCGCAGGGCGGAGCTTTCGAGAGGGGGAAGATGGTGTTCCTGGACGGATTACAGCGTTTCGAGCTGGAGGATCTGCTCAGGGCGTCTGCCGAAATGCTTGGAAAGGGTGGGTTTGGGACGGCCTACAAGGCGGTGTTGGAGGACGGGAATGTGGTGGCGGTGAAGAGGCTGAAGGAGATGGTGTTGGGAGGGAAGAGGGAGTTCGAGCAACAAATGGAGATTCTGGGGCGTTTGAAGCATCCCAACATCGTAATGCTGAAAGCTTACTACTACGCTCGGGACGAGAAGCTGCTGGTGTATGAATACATGCCCAACGGGAGCCTGTTCTCATTGCTGCACGGTACGTTGGAAGTGCTATGTGATCCCTAATTCATTTCCTTCCGTTGCTAACAATGATGGGTCTTGTTTAGGTCATTCAAACCGTTGATCATATCGATTTTCGGATTGCCTTTTTGTGATCCTCGACAACGTTATTGCGGGTTTTGATGAAATCAACGGTTTGGATCGCCTTCTTGTCAACTTTGTGCTTAGCATTGCGGTGGAGATTTGGGTGCTGGAAACGGTTTTCCTAGTTCAGAAAATCGCTAGCTGACCATAGGTGGTTTTGCCTTCTTTTAAAATGATATTTGCAACCCACCGGGGTGACAGACTCGTCCATACCTTTTCTGATTTGAAGGATGATTGTCTTGGATGGTTTTGTTGCCAAAGCGGTAGGAAACAGTTGAAAAGATGATTTCTAATCTCCAGCACATAAGCCTGTAAGGGTGTTAAGAGTGGCGCCCCAACTCAAAATCAGATGAGATTTTTTGGTTTTTATCTAATCGCAACCACTCTCTGTTCGCTGGATAGTACGCAAGATATCTTTACGTAGTTCTCACGTTTCCCATTGATTCCTGTTGCAATCCATGACTTCCCCCGAGACTCCAGACTAGAGCTGACAAAATAGAATAACCGAGAATTAGTTCCTGTTTGAGGTTTTTTTAAAGTAGAATTTTTAGGATAAAAATTAAAAAGGTGAGAGATCGCTAGGTGATTTTGATACATGGACGAGAGGATTAATGGAATTCGATAGGATGAACTTGAGCTTTTCCGCGTTCTTCATCTATGCTCTAGAGAGGGGAATAGTATACTTATTTATGATAAATTACAAACAATGATAATGTGATAAATTTTAGTTGTATAATTTATATAAGTTAGGAAAAATATACAAACAAATTTTGAATGTCATAAACTTTAATCAATCTTTTTCTCCATTCTTAATCTTCCTTGAGTTTGAGTAAATCACCATCTGCCCCTGGATTTTGGGTGGTCCCCCTTGGGCAGCTTAAGGTGCTGTCCTTTTTAGAGGCTCACACTGTCCCGTTTCTTTCCCAAATAAAGGTTGCCTCGATGAAATGGAAACCAGCCTCCAGCTTCCGGCTTCTTTTGGGTGCCAGGGATTTTGAAATGGAAAATACCCTCCCTCGGCTTCCATATTGTAGATAGCTCCCCCTTAGGCCCACTTGTATTCACCGAAACACCTTGGCTTTAAGACTGCCCAGCAAACACAGCAGGGCTGAACATTTATGGTTTGCAGGGCCTATAGGTGGAATTGGGTATCTTGGTCTGTTCGCTCGTCTGGCCAATGTTAATTTCTTGGGACCAGCAGTTTGGTGGCAACAGGTTGTCAGTTGGATTTGTGTATTTATAATTATAGCTATCTTTTGGATTGTTACCGAGATTAATCAGTATTTGGTTTGGACCATTTCTTTTTTTTTTAAAAAAAAAAAAAATTAATTATGCCATTGATATTACTGGCTATTTTGGTTAATGTCAACAGATAATATCTTATTTCAGGAGAATGTACCTTCTTGTGTCGTTCATAGCTTTGTTGCTGATTAGTATTTCACGATTTCTGCTGCTGCTGCTGCTTCTTCTTATTATTATTCATTTTCGTATGGCTTGACAGGGAACAGAGGTCCTGGCCGGACACCTCTGGACTGGACAACTAGAATGAGGATTGCTGCGGGTGCTGCCCGTGGAATCGCTTTCATTCACAATGCATGCCGTGCTCCCAAGCTCTCCCATGGTAATATAAAATCAACCAATGTGCTATTGGACAAGGCTGGCATTGCCCGCGTATCGGATTATGGGCTTTCTGGCTTCACTGCTGTGACTCCAAGAACCAATGGCTACCGAGCTCCTGAAATCTCCGATGGTCGAAAATGCTCCCAGAAGGCCGACGTGTATGCATTTGGGGTGCTGCTGCTTGAGCTGCTGACAGGGAAATGTCCATCATCGCCTGACAACATGGGCAATGGCACTGTTCTGGATCTTCCAAGGTGGGTGCAGTCCGTGGTGAGGGAAGAATGGACGGCAGAGGTGTTTGATCTGGAGCTGATGAGGTACAAGGACATTGAGGAGGAGATGGTGGCAATGCTGCAGATTGCTATGGCTTGCACTTCGGTGGCACCTGATCAACGGCCGAGGATGGGCAATGTAGTGAAGATGATAGAAGAAATTCGTGGGGGTGGTGGGGACCTGTCACCATCCCACGATTCTTTCGATTCTGTGTCTGAGTCGCCCTCAGTGTCAGAAGATGCAGGTGGGGTGAGTCAGTGATGAAGAGCCTGCCATCAACGCATAAAAGATTAGTTGTCGATTATCTCCATTTCTTTGGTTACTGAACTAGGCCCATTCCCTCTTCTGGGTTTCGAAGAAATTGGTGCTTCTAGTCTGTTATCAAAAGATGGAACAGGAACACGATGGGCTTTTTCCTTTTTTCAGTTTGTGGTATTGGAAGTGAGATGTAAAGATTCAGCAAGGGAATTGAAGGTGTGTGTGGTCGAAGCACTGGACATATCCATCTGCTGATCATTAGTACTATGATGTCATGGAAACTGATGATTAGTACTCCACTTATGACAGTCAGTAACGACTAGGATGCATGTCGATCGTAGCATTCCTCCCTTGCAATTGCCGCACATCAAATATTGGATCTCGTTATCATTGATGGTGCATCGTTCGCAAAAATTGTGGCGGATTTTAATTTCTGAAAAATTTACCTAGCGTGTTTAATATAAATTAATAATGAGACGCATGGAAATTTGGCTGAGCCTTTTTAAAACTTATGATTATTACTTTGTTTTGCCTCCAAAGCAAAACGGCCATTTTTTTAATTCCTCAGTGCGATGGGTAAACTTTCTCACCCGAACGCATGACGTTAACCAAATTATCGAGCACGCATTAAATTTTGACCAACTGATTGCATTTGAGCATGTTCCATCATAGTAGTGGCAAGATCTCTTCTTTTCTTTTCTCGCTCTTGTTTGTGCTTGTTCGGTTGTTTCTCATGACCGACCGCCTTGTTTTTTTCTCCTTTTCGATAAATGCATCGGTCGAACACTACCGGTGCAAGTTTTACGTGTCAATGAATTTAGTTGGCTGTCTGATGGGTCCATACCAATGTTGGTCAACCATCTTAAATGCGTAGCCTGTCACCTGTGCCCATGTTGGCTCACTCGAATCACCAAAGCCACGTCCTGCCTTCCGTGCTGGCAGTTACAGCTCGGATGTGGCGCACGAGTGTCACTGCAACACCTACGGCTGCGGGAACATCTGACATGTAGAGTGGGGCCGGGGTGGGTGTGTTTGGTTGTCCACTCGAGGGATGCCTGCTTCTGCTCGAGTTGTTGAGTAAGCACGTGCAATACCCCTTATTTCTTAATCATTCGGTACCGAACATGGCTTCTGGACCGCATCGTGATAGGGTCAGTTAAACAACTACTTAGGTAGGTACAACTGAATTCATATCAACTAATTGTATGTAATGAGATATGAATGAGACAAGATTTTTAATTTTTAATATATATTTTTTTTTTCATTCTCAATATAATTTTTCATTTTCAAATACACCACCGCCCTTCTATATCCAAATCTATCTTATTTCGTCTAAATCTATGATCCTGAATAGGCGGCAACAAGCCATGGATGCATGTATTCTGGGGCCACTTTTCAGCTGCTGACAACGTTAACGCGACGATTCTGTGATTGAAATAAATTGCATCCGCTGAAACAGAAATGACTGATAAGTAAAAATCGTCGCAATATTTTTATTGCATGCATCATAGCAGTCTTGCAAGAAAGTGCTCGACAGTGTAGATCCGCACGGGTTTGGAGCGCTTGGTAGCTGGTATACTGGGGGCAAGCGCGTCTGGTTAGCCAAATAGCATGCCATCCTGGATAAAAGCAGGTGGGGCCGAGGCTGGGCACGGGCCAACACAATCCAATCTGCAGCCCGCGTAACAGTAGTACTGGTCCACGGAACGAAAGGCTCCCGCAGCCTAGTCAATGCTGGACATTTTGCAATCAGCCCAGTCAAACGGCCCATCCAAACTGCATTAGGCGCTTTCCCCACAAGTTCGGTCCATTTGCCCACAACTGAGAGAAGGCCTCAGACAGTTTCTGAGTCTGAACACCGGACCCGCCGCATTGTTGCCCTTCCCCTTAGGTAGGGATACCATACGAAAAAGAGTTTTTCCCATGCCCGTCCATTGTAGGAACCCAGACACAAATCCTCATGTAATGTAGCTTTTATCCTCACATGTAATTATGGATTTTGTTTCGCTGCAACTTCTGGGCCTATCACACGTATGTAAGTTGTGAAATTGAAATGATCCAGATTCGACAACAAAGCTTAATTCGAATTAAGAATATACCGATAATCAGTTTTCAGTGCACGCAAACGCTTTCTCATCTTTTCATAAACTGCATGTATATGAGAAATCGATCGGCTTAAAGCGTAAGTAAAAAGGTCTTCATCTCAAAGGTATCGATCTATGAAAATGCAATCTAGCTATTAATTTCTATTAATTTTTTTTTTCCTCGTTCAACCATGTAAACCAGTCAATTCTTTAATACTTCTCAACACGTGTGGAGTTCAAAAATAATAAAATAAAAAATTCACACAGTGTAACACTTTATAATAACACAAGAATCTTATTAACAAATCCGCACCTTCCTAAGATCAAAGGTCGACCATCAATGAGCCCTCTGGATCTCCATGGCCGCTCAGCCACATTAACCAACTTGTATCGAATTGATGGGGCCAATCCGATGAATAACAAGAACGGTAGAGAAAAAGGCTAAAAAGACGACACCCCGCCAAAAAATTTTAAAAAAAAAGGAAAGAGAAAAGAATGGGGTGACTTTATCGAGAATTTTGGCTTTGTAAAGGTGGGGCCCAGACGATCAAGATTCAAAGAAAGATGAATGGTCAGGATCACCTGGATGGATCAATCAAACTCATCATCAGATGATGTCCAGCGCTTTGGGAGCATACCTCAACAGCCGGACCAGAGAATTGGGCAAGAACTTCCTGGCAAACAAGAAGCAGACTCTGGTGCTCCTCCCATTGTACTTGCACTGGGCCCCACTCCTCATCCTCTCCAGCAGCTCCACCGTTACCTCCCTCCTCCCGAACCTCGCAGGGTGGGGCCCGCCCTTTGACCAGTCAACCCAGGTGAGGCTTCTGTTTGAGTTGCGGCGCCAGTGGTTGACGCTCACCATCGTCGGCAGGTAGTGCTCGTCCACGTAGCACGACGACCTGCAGTGCCTTGCGAAGACGGCGAAGTACTTCCTGTCGGCTACAACGTCGACGGCGAGCCGGCGGTCCATCTCGAACCACTGGGAGCCCTTCCGCCACTGGTCTAGGCGGACGAGCGGGCGCATCCGGCTGCTGTAGCGGCCGCGGCCGGTGGGGCCCGGGTTGTCGTAGGCCTCGACGAAGGTTTGGGTGGAGTTGGTGAGGTAGGCGTAGACGGTGGAGAAGTTGAAGAGCGGAATGCAGGACTCGGAGAGCAGGACGAAGCGTTCGTTGGACAAGTCGAGGAGAGCGTTGGCCAAAAGCCGCCGCTCCGCTTCCAGCATGTTCAACTTCCCCCATTGCACCACCTTCTCGATCAATTCAAGAAGCCACATATATAGTTCAATTCAATTCATCCAATAAGCCAAATAGCTAGCTAGGGAACTGAACCAACCTTGCTTGGGATTCTTCTTCCATAGAAAACAGATTCTTTGGGGACTGTTTCGTTGTAGGACGGGTTCGAATGCACGTAGATGGAGTAGAGACCTTCATTCCCTCTGAAGAACTTCTCCCACAGCGGGGCCAAACCCAAGGGCCCCCTCGTCAAGAACATGAAGGCCACCTTGGGAAGCCGTCTCTGAGGGTGGCTGCCGGACCGTCGCGGGACCATGGATGCGCGCCACAGCAGCTCCTCGTCCGACATGTCATGAGTGAGAGATGGCGGCCTGATGTAATCTTTAAGTCCAATGCGACCGACGGTTTCCGACACATTTTTTGGGTGATCAGGAGCTGGTGAAGATTGGGAGGAAGATGTCGAGGCAGAGGGTGGTGGAAGATACGTGAATTGGGGGTTTAGGAGACTGGGCGGAAGGCCTTGGAGATAGGAAGTAGCAGCAATGCCGAGGGTCAAACCAAAGCCGAAGACGAAGAAATAAGAGAAAAGGTTGAGAAGGTGTGAGTGAGAGTTGAAGAGGTTGATGATGGAAGTACACGGTTGCTGCTGCTGCTGGTTTTTGATCATGTTGGCGTTTTAATTCGCTCCTGTGGTTGGTTACATGGCTAGCGCTTGTTCTTCCAACTGGAGTCGTTTGATGTTGCTGTGGCAGTGTTTTATTTGTTTTAAGAAGTAACTATATATAGCGTGTAGGATTCTCTACCGAAGATGCCCCTCAAAAGTACAGAATTTTACGAACCAGCTACCGTCCCCGTTGCAAATTCTCTGCCGCTTTTGCAACGAAAGCATGGAACGTTAATTAATTAGATACTGGTCATCCTTGAGCGCGAAAGGAATTGGCCATCCCGTCGAATAGACGTGTGTGCCAAGTGCGAGCCTCAGCTCGTACACGCGTGCCGAGAACGGGGAGAGATCGAGATGCTTATCCCACCGGAAGAGGAAGCTTATTGCAGCAGGCTCAACAGCTTTGCTGGAAAAGAGGATTCCGGCCAATGGGATTCTTTAACCCACTTACGAATGCAAGGATACGTGGCGTCGCGGCTGTTCCCTTCCCTCATTACAAGACTTCGTTCCGCAACAATCTCCAAAGATTCCCCTTTCCCAAGGCCACGTATCAAGTATGATATGTGCATCTCCCCACTCGCCTGGTGCTCACTTTGGTTCGTCTTGCACACCACACGCAACCCAACAGGTTAGTTGCATCTTCAACGGACACGCCGCTATCCTCTGATGATCAATCCGAACCGTCAACACCAATCGTACGGTCATAACCATTTCGATTTTTCACTACAGATGGACGATTGCCATGACTAACTATGATACTCCGGCGGACTTTCGCACACGGTCCAGGGGTTCTCTGTCACTTTCATGATAAAAAACAAGAGCAAGCTGAGAGGTTAAGAACTACCATGTTACGCGACATTTTTTTTAAAAAAAGGGGCAAAAGGCTTTTCTCTTTTTTTTTTTTTTTTTTTTTTTTTTTTGATGGTTAAGGCTTTTCTCTTTTTGTGTTGTTGTTGTTGTTTTTTTTTTTTTTTTTTGGGGTCAAGGTACCAAAAAAAATCGTTAGGAAGAACATGACATTTTATTTACTGAAAAAGGGCCCCGAAATCGTTAAAGGCGGCAAATGGTGACGCTACATCTGGATGATGGGAGGGGAAGGCGAGTATATCGTTTGACGGATCTCTCCATGCCCTCTTAGCGGTAGAACGCGGTGGAGGCTGCAAATGGTCACGCTACATCTGCATACAGTCGTGGAAGATGGCAGATATATCTGTTTGACATTTTCTTCTTTTTCTATTAATTAGATTGAAAATGGGTTAGATTCCATTAAAAACCCGTCCAATTATTCTTTCCCATGTATAATAATACGATGACAAAAGAATAAATAATTAAATTGTCAAGGCCTACTCATTTATTCTTGATGTACCACGCTACAATCAAGTAAACCATATTAGGGGTGTAAATCGGGTCGGGTTGACTCGGGTTGAGACAAATACAATCCTAACTCACATTGTAAAATCTCAACCTAACCCTACTTTCACACCTTAACCCAACCCTATTTCAACCCACCTCAAATCGGTTCGGTTCGGGTTAGAAATCGGGCTAATAGATTACACATATTATCAATGTTAGTTAAGCTTTTGTTCACCCAAATTTCTAAAATAACAAAAAAGCAATGATAATTATAAAAAAATAAGTACTAAAAAGTTCTACGTAACTCAAAAGTGGAGGATAAGTTTTGTAATTGATTTATTTTTTTGCTTTTGTATTCTTTGAGCAATTGATGTCCCCTGCAAGTCAAAAAGTGAAAGCCAAGTAAAAGTATTGCAGTAAATTTTGCAAAATGAAAAAACGAATATCATAGTCTTACTTACATTTTTAGTTGGCTTCCAATAAAAGCTACAAACATCTCAAATTCCCAATTGACCTGTTCGTTATTTCAAATCACCAATGCAAGCGAACATCTAAACAACCTATTTACAATGCAATATAGGGTATGTTTGGTAATTGAAAGAAAAAGTCAATTAAAACTTTTCAATCTAAAACTTTTCATTCTCTACAATTATCGTATTTTTAACTATCATATTTTTTAATTATTTTTTCACATTTTCCTATACAACTACCCTACTTTTCAATCATTTATATAAAACTATCCACACAACTAACCTATCTATTTTAACTTTATTCTCTTTATTACTCATCATTACCCCTATCATATCGCATCGGTTGATAACTTTTACTCTCCAACACTTTTCATCAAAAGTTTTATTCATTACCAAACACACTCATAACCAAATAATCCAAATATAATTTCACAACTAATTAACCAAATATATTTCCAAACCAAATAAATTCAAACAACATTTCACAACCAAATTGTCAAACATATTTTCAAACTCCACACAATTTTATTTAAATATCCAAACAACATAAATGAAATACACTCTCATAAAAATATCAAAATACATATCTTATGAAATCGGGTTGGTTCGGGTCGGGTTGACCGACCCCTTAACCCGGCTCAACTCGATTTTGAAAATCGGGTCGGGTTGAACCCGATTTTCAAAAAACCGAATTTTCAAAATATCAACCTAACCATGGTATAAATCGGTTCAAGTTTATGCGGGCTCGGGTTGAACCCAACCCTATTTACACGCCTAAACCATATTACAGTAATTTAGACTGCAGGCGCAAACTAGAGTTTCGCGGATCACAGTTTCGAATGTAAGGGTCACATCCATCGAGGAGTACTTTTGGCATATGGATTAAAAACTAGTGCCTTTTGAAGCAGCAGTGAATAGACCGGTGCCAAACCGGGGTGCCGAAGGGAATGGTGAATCCTTCCTTTAACCCGTTTATAAATAAATTTGGGTTAATATTTTAAATAAATGAGTTATGATTTGTCAACCTGTTTAATCATTTAATTAAATAAATAAATTAGAGTTAAGATTTTATAACTCATCAACCCGTTTAGTAACTTATTTAACCCATATAACTTGTTCAACCCATTTAATTCATTCAACCCATTTAACTCATTAAAGTTATATATATATATGTAAACCCCTTCATTATTTTCCTTTTCTAAGTCTTTATTCAGTCACTTAATTTTTATTTTTCTACTGCTGTCATAATTCTATTTTCCCGTTACTACCCTATTTTCATTTCCCCTACGCTGAAAACACCCTGTCGTCTCTCACTGCGAAATCATTATCTACTAGATTCTAGGCTTTTAGATTATTTTCTATACAACTCGTTAACAACTCACCAACCTGTTTATTAAATGAGTTATAAATAGATTATGGTTGATGTTTTTTAAATGAGTTAATAAACAGATTAGGGTTGAGATATTTTAAATGGGTTAGGATTAGGATTAGGTCCAACCCGTCAAATCTGATCTGTTAACACCCCTAGTCGCACAACGCAATTGTTTTTCATGCTCAGTGATATATAGTTTCATTGAATCCAAATCAAACATCAATTTGTTTACAACTAACTTAATCTATATGAGGCAAAAGGCTTTTCTCTTTTTGTGTTGTTGTTGTTGTTGTTTTTTTTTTTTTTTTATTCCGGGTCAAGGTACAAAAAAACATTGTTAGGAAGAACATGACATTTTATTTACTGAAGAAGGCCCCCAAACGCGTTAAAGGCGGCAAATGGTGACGCTACATCTGGATGATGGAGGGGAAGGCGAGTATATCGTTTGACGGATCTCTCCATGCCCTCTTAGCGGTAGAACGCGGTGGAGGCTGCAAATGGTCACGCTACATCTGCATACAGTCGTGGAAGATAGCAGAGACATCTGTTTGACATTTCCTTCTTTTTCCATTAATTAGATTGAAAATGGCTTAGATTCCATTAAAAACCCGTCCAATTATTCTTTTCCATGTATAATAATACGTTGACAAAAGTATAAATAATTAAATGGTCAAGGCCTACTCATTTATTTATTCTTGATGTACCACGCTACAATCAAGTAAACCATATTACAGTAATTTAGACTGCAGGCGCAAACTAGAGTTTCGCGGACCACAGTTTCGAATGTAAAGGTCACATCCATCGAGGAGTTCTTTTCGCGTAAGGATTAAAAACTAGTGCCTTTTGAAGTAGCACTCAATGAGACCGGTCGCCCCACGCAATTGTTTTTCAGGCTCAGTGACATATAGTTTCATTGAATCCACATCAAACATCATATTTTTTTACAATTAACTTTATCTATATGAGGCATAAAGAGAAAAGGAAGTCGATATGAGCTCGCGGGATGCTCCTGTTGTCTTTGCAATATGATTTTCTTCAAATCAAGGGTCGATAAAGTAACCATTCCTCAAAAGTAAGATTTCAAAAATTGTTTCCAAATTTCAGATCCCTTTCTACAAAGCTTTGCGACTAACCTTGGATGCGTGATTCTGCATGCGCACATGAAATACATAAGACATTAGTTCAGGCGGCTGCCTATTAAGAGCCTGCTGCAATGCTCTATGAGGTGACGGGGTCGCGGATGCGGGCCAGGGGGAGCCGCAACAAACAGTGGTGGGCATGGCTGTAAGAGCGTAGGTGCTATGAAAACATACAAGGCCCGAGAGGCCTATAAAAAGGGGGAGGGAGAGCTACTGTAGTTCTTGTTGCAGTCTTGGTTGTCTAATAAGATGATATTCGATTGGAGTTGTTCCCTCCATAAGCGGAGCATGCTGATCAGCAGGTGGAGAAGCCGCAAGTGCTTGATCCTCCCAGGGCAGGGTCGCACCAGAAGGCCACATGGAAGTTATCATTTGTTCTGCATTGCCCACGACAGACGAATGCAGAAGACCTGAATGCTTTCGCCACATAAAAAAGTGGGAAGTACCTGAAAGAAAGATGCAGTGCGGTGGGCTGCATCTACACGAGCATCAACAAAGTAGCAACTAGCAAGTCTCCAGAACTTTGAGCAGATGCAGCAGAAGGATTTTTGCCAACTCGAATACATTCCACATGAAATTTGATGGAATAATATAGCCAGAAAATTACATTTTTCTTTACTAATTTCTCATTTTCCTTCAAAAATGGGGTGGATTAAATGTAGCTACAAGGCCCCAACAACAAATCAAACATGTCGTCAGGCGTTAGAAGGGTTGTTCCACCAACGATTAATTCCACAGCTGGTCTGCCGCTCTCAGATACTGCCTCCCATGCTTCACGGACCTTCGAAATACAAAAATAGTCAAATGTAAAAGCAAACCAGAAACCAGTTGAGAACTGCATGTTTTTCTTGGTAAATAGGCATGTGAATTTTCAAATGGACTGACACGGCTGGTTGTACACGGAGGCTGGTTCCAACATTTAGGGGGACCTGACTATTTGGTCGACCATCTTGTAGGTATATGGAAAATTGTTTTGAAGATACTAGAGGCAAAGTTTAAAATATCAAAATTCGGCATTTAGGATCCATTTGGCAATTGGGAACAGGGGAGAGAAAAAAAATTCAACCACTTTCTTCACGCTTTTTGATGCACTTAAACATTTTAACTACTTGACTACCTTACTTTTTCAATTATCACATGTATTTCTAATCATTATTTTACAATTTTTCATACAGCTACTCTATTTATTTTATTATTCTTTACTCCTAATAATTATTCCTGTCACATTATGTCACTAACACCTCTACAACATTTTTCCCAACAAATTTTCTGTCCATTCCCCCTTTATTACCAAATGTACCCTTAAGATCATCTTGTGTTAGAGACCGATTTAGGAAGATTTGTTTGTAGATAATTGAATCTGGAAACTCAAGCTGTAACAGAACAACAGTGGAATGTGGACAGACTCAATGAACACAGTGGATGCCTATGGCTTGAGTATTGCTCAGGACTCCCGAGGCAAATCTCTATGCACATAGTAAATTGTACCAACTCCTTAGTTGTCTGTTGGCAGTTTTCTTTCTTCATTCATTGCGTAAGAACATTGAAACTTGCATGTTTTGAAGACAGGTTATTCCAAAGGGAAAACTCATCCATATGGAAAGCCAAACTCGGTAGGAAAACAGAGACAGGAAAGAAGAAGTGGGGCAGAATTTTATAAAGAAAAGAAAACATATAGTGACTTTCTTGATTTCTTTCCCAGTTTATTGTGGTCCTATAACAAAGCATAACATCGAGCACAATGGGATTGTCACCCCTTGGATATCCAATAGGTTCTACACGTTGAGCAAACCCCATGAAGTGTGATATTTCTAGCAAGAAAAGAGATGTCAAGACTCTAGAGGATACTTTTGTATAACATTTTTATCATTTGGTCTTAAAAGTTTTAACAAAAAACTGTGTCTAACATCCTGAGTCATGAAACTTGATGGGCACAGTTATTTCAGGCATTCTTAGGCACCAGAGCTGGAGTTCACCTAGCAGTTAGCTCCTCCCGATATGCTTAAGCTGATTCTATTTTCTGTTAACTAATATTGTGCAAATATCCATTTGATATTAAAAATAAAGAGATCATGGGGACACAAAGTGAAAATGAGTGATGTTCCTAAATCTAGGAGTTTATAAATTCAACTTCAGGTTTCAACCACAAAGTAGAAAGAATCAGACCTCAGCACCGTTGATGCCTCCTACAACGAAAACAAGAAGCACACTTTGGTTGCCCAACTTCGGTTTTGCCTGAAAGAGAGAAGAATTCAAAGATCAACATACATAAGTGATTACATGCTAAGCCCCATATAACAAAGACGATTGGGAGGGATTTTTTTTTTTTTTTTTTTATTTTTTATTTTTTATTTTTTTATTATTGAGGGAAGGGTGGATTTAGATGTAGGACAGTGAAGCTATTCCAATTGTCACAATTAGGCCCCATGTTACAACGCAGACAAGTCCTCTTTTCTTTTTCTTTCATTCATTATTTATATTGTTTTATGGACCTAGTCAGTGCCCACCGGATTTTCTTGGACCAAGTAAAAACAGGTTCCATGTACAAACTCATAAGAATTGAATAGAGCAGCAACTCTTGTATTTCGATGAAATAACGTCGATCTGTTAATATGAAGTTCAAGATACTAAAATGGGGCAAATTCCAATCACTACAAAAACACTTAGTTCCCCTTTGCATCAAACATCACGCAGTGAGAACATAATTCATGATGGTTCACACATAAAGATGAATGTGGCTTTAGCACTACTCAAACACAATAAATGTTAGTTTGTATAAGAACGAGTAGAAGGAGAACGCTCACTTGTCCAATGCCAAATCTTCCAAACCCACTTTTAAAAAACCGCCCTACTGCAGAGGAATGGTACTCCAGACCCGGAATATCATAGTTCCCTAACACCATCATAAGAAGCTTATACAGTAGCCCTTTTGGGGAATAACCATCAACACCAAAATTACTTTCCACAGCCAACAATCCCTCCCTGGAAATTGGATTCCTTCGCTTCAAACTTGATAATTGGTGAAACATCTTGAAAACATGCTCCACCCGATCTCTCAATTCCAACCTTAACTGCATGTCATTATATACCTGCTCACTACTGTGTTCCGTATCTTCATCATCCCAACTACCCCACTGATCATCGAAATCAAGACCACCAGACTGACCAGACAAATCTTTCTGAGGATCCTCCAACTTTGCCTTTCGAAGATTCTCCTCTAGTTCTTCCTCTAAACCATGAAGGAACTGAAATCTTGCTGCCAGTGGGTTTTCAAGGATTGCATCAACAACTGCTTCCTTTAATGAATGCTCCTCTTCCCAAGAGAATGGCCCGCCAGAGCCAGAAGGTGCAAAATTTCCACCAGCTAACATGTATCCAACAATAGCAAGAATAAGTGCATCACGGAAGGAAAGAAGACCATGCTGATGCTCATGAGATCCTGCCAAGACACTTTTATGTATGAGATCCCGAATTTGACCTGAAAGGTTCTGGCTATCTCCAGCACCTATGCTCAGTATCTTTTCTGCACCAACAAATGCATCCCACCTAGAACAGTGAGGTTCACTTAGTGCAATCTCAGCTGCTGTTGCTAGCTGAATAATCCCTTTGTTTCTTACTAAAGACTCCTGGTTTGAAGTCAGCAGTTTAACCATTGCATGAAGCTCTGATGCCGTGGCAAAGCCAGAGCGGAGTTTCATAGTCAATGGTATCTTTTCTTTGCGTAATGTTTCTTGGAGCCATTTCCTTATCAGTAAGGCTCCATCTTTTGTATTTCGATCCAGAATTGCTTCCAGGTATTTTGCGCCCTGATAGTTGTCAGTGGCGACAAATGAACCACTTAACACACTGAGAATGGCGTGTTTCATACTCCCATCAGTTGAATCTTCTGGTTCAGTTTGGGGAATGCTTGAATCCCAACCTGACATAACAGCTTCAAGGCTTTCTAATAACTTAATTCCACCTGTTGCAGGTTCATCACTAAAAATTCTTCCTAATGGGATACAAAAATCAAGTGGTGCCTGATTTAAACTCACTGGAGTATGTTTGTTCTGGATCTGTGACCCCTTTGTTTGTGTAGCCAAGGTCATTCTTTCCCTGCGGGGTAGAGATGATAACATCCGATCAATAAGTGAGTCCCCATGGCAACAGGGTGTCATGAGATCAAGAGTACGGTCAATCAGCAACAGACCAGCTGATCTTTTGTTACGCCTACCGACATCATAAAGGCTCGACATATCTGTCAAGATCTTTCCAATTGTTTTCGACAAATCACCAATAGAAAATATTTCCATCTTGAGATCCATCTGCATGTTTTTTTGACAGAACAATTAAGTTATTAGCAACTCTCACAAAGAAAAATCATAGACTGAATGGCAAATTATTGTGAAAACAACTAAAACATCAAATAGAAAATAGGCTCCTCTATCCATCCTTCGACACCTATGAGGGCCCAACGGAAGTGGCTTGCGGCTGTTGTGGCAGAAATCCCACTAACTGAAGATGCAAACAAATTCCTCCTCGGATGTTGATCAGACCAAAATTCAAGCATGCTCACATCCAACAGAAGAAGCCAATTGACTTGGCAGGATCAATTAATCAGAGAACGCCCGGATCACACATGAACGAAAATTGATATGGACAAATAAAGTTTTTCAGTTGTCCAAAGATGTCGTAAATAAAGGTTGACCAGAAGACTGTAAAACAGTCCTCATTCGAAAGGTCAGGAAATATAGAGAGACAAGGAAGTACCTTGGCTGCCAGATGATAAAGAAAATGAGCTGTTTGAGTGGCTCCAGGAGGAATGTCCTCACCATCTGAAGATGGTCCAGTATTTATAGGAGGTAGTCCAGGGCTAAGAGAATCTTCATTCTCAGTTGATAGACATGATTCAGCAATAGTCCCTTGTGAAGGTAGAACAAAAATCCTTGGTGTGAGAGGGCACAAAATCATTGGAAAATGATTCACAGATACAACCAATTGTTGCCGTCCATTTTTTGGGGAACTTGTCATCATGCTCTGTTCATCCACATTTCTTCCGCTAGAGGTAGCAATTGGATTATGGACATCTTCTTCACTTGAAGACAAAGGTGACCAACCCTCACTTTTGATATCCAATCTTTCCTTGCATTTGCCTCCTGGTGATTCCCTAGACTCACTAACTGATGCTAGAATATGATCCTTTGTTCCTGACTTCCTACCAATCTCTTCATAGTCTTGTAGAAGTAATGCCTCATATTCTCGAAAAGCATCTGGTCCTAGTGGTGAATCAACATATACAGAGTGTGCCATCTGCAATTACAAGAAGAAAACAGCAAACGGTAAATCTCGAAGTGCTAACAAAAGATAAACCTCAATCAAGTTGGACGTAATAGATAACCTTGTCTGTTCTGAGACAAGTTCTGCAAAAGAAGCCATGTAGTTTTTGGCCCAACAGGTCACAGGCAGTTCCTCTTTGGAGAAGTTCTTCTGTCTACTATGTAATAGGGTATAATGGATAACCTTGTCTTGCCAAATACTAGAAAAAGCTATCAGGACATCCTCTATTTAAATTTTGGGTATCAACAGAACTATTATTAACCCTTGCTTGGGAAAAAGAGACAGTAATGACGTAGCCACTTTTCAAAGAGAAACAAATCAAAAGAGAGAAAGAATGATCTGAGCCCGCTCTGGATTGAAGGGCACAAAGAATGGAAACAGAGTGCAATCTGCATTTTCCAAATTAAACAGGCAAGCCAACAACTGCAGCCAGATTTTTTTTTTTTCTATTTATTTTTTACGAAGGTAACTGCAGCCAGAAATTGATTGCACTAACTTCCTTTCCTTGAAATACAAATTTTCCCACAAACTTATGATTTTTCAAATCAGCAATTTGAGTACAAAAATATAACTTAGCACACCCAATTTTTCAAAGATCTAATCCAATGAAAATGTAACCAACATTAAACAAAAAAAATGAGGTTCCACTGTCAGTATTGTGTCCTTTAGGTGCCATAAGCTCAGGCATTTACTACATAGAAAGGTTGTGTAAACTACTGGGTAAATTAAAATCATTGGACAGGTCCTGGAGATTACATGCCCGTCTTTTGTTCACATAGCCTACCATTCTATGTCTGTTACATCAAAATAAAATATATGGTGTACAAGTGTTTTTTTTTTTCAAAGAATCCTTTTTGTTGTTTGGCGTTTAATATGCTACAAAGGAAATGCTTACTTTTACAATTTGCACAAGCCCATAAGAAGAAATTTTAAATGTCTCTTTCAAAAATATTCAATGATTGCTTAAAATTCTTTAGCATAAGCAAACCAAAATGACCACATGCAGTTTTTGACGTCATTAACAAGCACAGGACTCTAAGGCAAGAGCTACTAAACCATGGCAGATCAGATGTAGCACTGAAGAAGCACCTCTGAGATGGATGTGAATATAGTGCAACGAAGAACAGTTTGATGTGTGCTCAGGCAACGTAGAATGTACCGATGTGCATCACTCAGAAGTCGTGCTGTAATGACCATCATCTTCCTAGCAGGATCCTTTGATTTTGAGTTCCAATCAACAACCTACAGAAATAAATATATAGCTCATATCTTCTATTTCAGAGCCTAAATAATTCTATTATGGGCAAGTCCCCACTCCAGATCAAAGCCCAAAGTTTTGCGTAGAGAAAAGAAAATATGGTGGTCCCAAGAAAAGGCAATTCACCTTCAAAAACCACGCACCTAAACCTCCATAGCAAGACAAACTATGGATTCCAGTTTTGGTTCATCATGGACCTTTTACCACAGGGATCTATGCGTAGCAATGAAGCCTTATTACCATAAGAGGTTTCCAGGAAGACCAATTAACAGTTAACACACTCATTAGTTCAATTTATCTAACACGGGCAAGTACAGAAAAGGGAACGCAATGGTCCCAAACAAAAATCTATCTGAGAGATTCTTCATGGACATTCTGCGAGACATGATGCTTCAGAGAGCTGGCGCCTTAAAATTAAGAAAGAAATTGAATATGAAACCACTAAATTCTGGCAGGAAGAATGTTCCTTTTCCAAACTTTCCATTAAGGGAAGCCCCAAAACAACATAGACATGTCGTCCACAAATTCTCTCATGTTAAATTCAACACTTGGCCAAGCTCTTTCAATCACTCTTCACTCGCACCAATCACATTAAAAGCATTTGTTTGATTGAATAAAGCAGCGACTTTGATAAAATTCATAAGTTCTGAAAGAGTTTTCCACCTTTTTCTCTAAAAAAATTCATTCGAGTTTCGAACAGCTGAAAGCAATAGCAGTTCACTTTCCATGTGAAACTCGAGGCAGAAATGCAAAATTAACAGCAAACAATCCACAAGTGGGAACGAAGCAATCAAATTAAACTTACAGCATCAAGTGGAGACATATTCTCTAGACTGCAAACAGCACAGGCTCCAAGCTCCAACAATGTTGGCAAAGCACCAAGAAGTTGGAAAGCCTCCGAACAACCAGCATCAAGATAGACAATGGCATCTGCAATTTCATCAGCTATCTAACAAAGAAAGATAGAGAGTATCATTTGAATGTTACACTCAAAAACACCAGGCGAAAACAAGCAAAACGATTATACAAAAATAATCTTACTTGATGAATAGAATCCAAGCAAGAGCTGATTACATCGACCGAAGACTCCATACTGGCCAATCTGCAATACCCAAGTAAGAAAATCAATAACTAAATTGATGGCTCGCTCTCTCTCTTTCCTGCCAACTGGGAAGTTAAAAGAGATTGCAATAGCTTATGCAAAACCAAACAAGTCAAAACAAATATGACACCGAGATTGATGGGATAAAAAAAAGAGGAGGATTAATGGAATCTGCAGGAAATGGCAAGAAGCAATCTTGAAGCTGTTTAGTGCAAATAGCAGTTTTCTCCGTAAAGGGATCTAGGGACAAAAGGAATGGATCTAAGGACAAAACGGTTCTCATCAAAACTTGAGAGAGAGAGAGAGAGAGAGAAAGAGAGATGGATGATTGACATTGAGACGTCGGGAATCTTACCAACTAGCAAAGCAGGAGGATGAGATTGCCGGATCGAATATCAAAATTGAAGGCAGGCTGTGAGGGTTAGAAATGGAAGGCCTACGTCTACTCTCCTCAAACAAATACAGAACAGCACGTCCTGCAACTTGGCGTAGCGCCACACCGCGGGGCGAAAGGTACCGGAAGCTAGTCACACGGCGGGCATCAGGCGCGACACCCTCCTCAAGCTGGGTTTTTCACGACCCGCAGCATCCGCAGGCGGTCGGAGCCTGAGACACAGCCGACCCAGCGCAGCCCAGTTATTTGCAAAAATAACCCTCTAATTTTGCTTAATTTATTTTAACCCTAGTTTAAATATTTGCAAAAATATCCCTCTAAGTTTTAAGGCTTTGCAACAAGGTTTTCAATTGAGTGCCCCTACTGGTTGGCAGAGATTCAGAGCAAATTGGTGCCGGATCTGCGGATTCAGCCGGTGATGAACACGGTCAACGATTTCATGAAGGAAGCCGCTTGGCGAGTAATGTTGGAGGCCGGTGGATTCAGAGGAGAGGAGTGCCGGTGGATTTGCTTTCTGATGTCAAAGGAGGCAGAGGCATGCGACCGGATCTGTGGAAGATAGTAGGTGGATTTTGATCACCCGCAGCTACTATCATGGGGATGCTACATGTCGCAGCCTTCGTCGGACCGATGTTGAAGAGAGAGGGCGACGGAACTAATGGATGCACTACCAGCTTTGGGGAAGATAAATCAGATTTTCCAAAAGGATTTTCTGCAATGGAGTACGTGAGGTCTATGGAGGCTCGTCGTTGGTCAGTCAATCGGGTATGATTGCGGGAGCCACAGGCGATGGCCGAAGGGATGAGGAAATAAGGATTTCATGCCTGGAGTTGGGTTTTACGGCAGACGGAGCCACGGCTTCAGCTGCGTTGGAGAAGATGACGCGCAAAAATGGTGCTCTGGTGGTATACATATATCTGTACTCTACGTCCTTTGTTTTGGCAATCTGAACCGTTGATCTAGTTTGACCTCCTTATAGCGTCCCTTATAAAAAAATTATTTAATTTCAATAAAAATTTATTCTATTTCGAGTGAGAGAAAAAATTATAAAATTAAGTAAGATGGATGATTTAGATTGTACAAAATGACCTTAATATGATCTAAATTCTCAGCGGTAGTCTATTCCGCGGCTTTAGCAACAGTTGCATGCGGTTCCAAGTACCCATACTCAGATGGACACGGATATCCCTTGCATTCAAATTCATTTAAACTTAGGGTGTGTTTGGTTGGAGGTAAAACTTTTGATGAAAAGTTTTAGAGGTAGAAGTTGTCAAATTGATAGAAAATAATGTGATATAATATGGATAATGATGAGGAGTAAAGAGAATAAAGTTAAAATAGATAGGTTAGTTGTATGGGTAGTTGTGTAGAAATGATTGAAAAGTAGGGTAGTTTGTATAGAAAAATGTGAAAAAATAATTAAAAAATAGAGTAGTTATGAAGAGTGAAAAGTTTTGTGTTGAAAAGTTTTAATTGACAAGTTTTGGTCCCAAACAAACACACCCTTATACTTATAACAATTTTATTTATTTTTCAAATCTAGTTTTACAGCGTATGTATCCTTTAGAGCTTACTAATAGAAGTGGATGAGATTTTATTCGTCTGAGAATAATCCCATTAAAATTTATAACTAGAGGTAAATACTTATGGGCGTAAGAAATTATAAATGAGTAATCCCATGATGCGTCAAGCATCAGATCAATTTTTTGTCGTTTTTGTCTTGGGCATTTTCGGCATTCTGAAAAAAAATTGATGACAGTTTCTGTGTTCAGCGTTATTTGTGCAAAGTTCTAAAATTTCGAAGATTATTTTTGCAAATACCTAAGCCACGGGGTCAAGAATACAATGCGGCAAACTTATAAGGTTATTTTCGCAAATTACTTGTATTTACCCATATACTTCATTTTAATACATGCAGTTGGCGGTAGCATAAAGAATAGACTTAATGATAGAAAATACGTTATAAAGAACTTGATAATTCGTGTCAACATTCACATTGGTTGTGTGATTTGCCTACTTTTTTTTTGGATGTTAGATGATTTGCCTACTTAATTTTTTTTTTTTTTGGACAAAGCCTACTTAATTATTTAATTATAGCAGATTTTAAGTTGGAGCTGACAAACTCCAAATATTTGCGTGCAGGGCAATAACACATGAGCTTGACGTGGAATGGATAAATGATGAATCGCCAACAACAATGGTCTTGTATTTCTCTATTAGAATATTAGAAAATCAATTTTTAATATGATACATGATTACATTTAGAAGAATGTCACAATCCATTTATTACTATCGCTCAGAAGAATGCATTTTTAGCACTCCATTGCACTCTCCCGGTATCTCGCTGCTTCTGCCCAATTTGGTGCCCGAGATTGGCGAAAGAATCAATTTTAAAAACCTACCAAAACTTGACGAATTGCTTTCGATTCATGGAATTTGCAGAAACAGTGGAGATTTTTAAAAAAGGATGACTTGGCTGTCAGAAAAATTTGATACAATGGTACTCTTTCACTTTTCTTTCTTGCCATTTTTACACCACAGCTATTGCTGTGAAGGATCAAAACCAAGTAACACCCAAGTAAGGTGCAAAAGAGGGCGGAGAGAACTCCTGTGGAACTTCCTAGCAAAGAGGAAGCACAGTGAGCCAGGTCTGCCATTGTACGTGCACCTAGAATCATACCGAATATGATTGATAAACCTGTGTGAGATATTCCTGCGTAGAAAGCTTGCGGGATGAGTCCCGCCTTTGGACCAATCTGCCCAAGTAATGGTCCGATTTGAATTCAGTCCAGGGAACAACTTGGTGACCACCGTTGGCAGGTAGTGCTCATCCATGTAACAGGGAGGTCTGCAGTGGTTTCGGAAGATTGGGTAGTATTTTTCATCAGAAACTATCTCCATCGCTATCCTGCGGTTGACTTCAAACCACTGGGAACCCTTGAGCCAATCCGACTTGGACACAGAAGGCTGCATTCGCTTGTTGTATCGGCCACGCCCCATTGACCGGGGGTCATCAAATGAGCTAACGAAGGTGTGATGAGAGTTGATGAGATAATTATAGATTGTGGTGAAGTTGAATAGAGGAATGCATGTCTCTGAGAGTAGTATGAATCTGACATTGGATGAATCAAGCAGAGCATTTGCTAAGAGGCGCCTCTCAGCATCCATCATGGATGGCCTTCCCCATTCCACCTGCTGAACATGAAACAAAATATTCAGGCATATACATCAACCGGTGTCCTAGCCAGAAATATGAAGAGGATTCATCGTGTCGAATGTTTGAAATGGAATGTGTTCTCCTAGACTGCAAGGGAGCCTACTCAAATAAAAAGCTTCATCAGACCTATTTTGATTTGTTCCTTGCTGCACATAACCCCCCGTTCACATCAGTTTACTGAAGTACGTGTTGGAGTTTCATCGCAGGTATTATGCATGAAAACTCAAACAGACCACAGCTGCTTCAGAACAATACGATGTGAAAACAATACCCCTTGAAATCTTCCTGCTTCACATGCAAAAAGTCTCTTCATACGCATCCAAGTATTCACTCATGGTTTTTTCATCAATGAAAAAAAAAGAAAAAAAGAAAAAAGTATTCACTCATGGTCGGCACACGGAATAACAACACATCTCCCGAGGAGATAAACAAAATAATTCTTACAGAAAGGTGGCTTGACAAAGATTCAATGCATACATCAAAAAATTTTGTTGTGTTGGATGTCCACCTCAGAGCGTTATGCCCATATGAATCGGTGGAAGTCAACTTGTCATGCAGGCCAATCTGAGAAGTCACAATTTAAACATGTTACCAATTGTTTGACAACACCTCCCCATTAAAGTGTCAGGATTGAATGATCAGCCTGATTTTTAGACATTCCTCACTGGATCAAGTCAGCATCTATAGCATACCTCTAGAGATTGAATTAACAGGTATTGAAAGGTAGGGCTCAGTGACAAGAAGAAACCTTGCTTGGAATCCTGCTCTTAAAGAACACAGATGACTTGGGCAGTTGGTCCTCGAATTCAGGAGAAGAATGTACGTATATGGAGAAAAGACCTGCATGCCCTTTGAAAAACCTCTCCCAAAGTAGCCTCAATGGTAATCTCCCCCTAGACAGAAACATGAATGCAACCTTTGCAGCTGATTTGTGTTGATAATTTTCTTCATGCGGCATTGCTGCAGCCTGCAGCAACAACTCCTTATCTTTCATTGAGTGCCATACCTCCCTAGAAGCTACACAATCTGGCTTCTGAAAGTCATTAGAAGGAGACGAAAGAGAAAATTTACTGGTAAGAGGCAGCAAAGAAGAGTGGAATATAGCCGGAAGAGCCATCTTATCCATCCGGGGTGAAAAGATTTCCTCAGAAACAAAGAATTCAGTTGCAGAGGAACTTAGCGTGATTAGCACGATCATGAGAGACAGGCCAAAGAACAGGAGAATTGTGACCTCCATATTTCCAATGGCATGCTCTCTCCTGTTCTGGACGTTTATATGCTTCACTAACATTGACATATTTCTTTCTCCCTTTCTCCTGCCAAGAGCAAATTTATAGCAAATGGCGGGGAGTGAATGGATGGTAAGCAGTTTACACTAATATAACAATTTCCTTGAATATTACTACAAATTTTCCACAAATTAGCCGAGAACATCTACTTTGACAGTCGGAAATACCTTATCAGAAAACTTCGTCATGGGCAAGCCATTAAACCGATCCCGGTTAAGTTCAATGAATAACCTATTGTGGGTCCCACAGTTCCGAGAGACTATTGTGACGTAAGCGTGCAAGTAGGGTCATATAAGCCCGGTTGAAGTTCCACCTAACCTTTATCCTGTTAACAAGAACTTCTATCTTACTTTATTTTAGATAGGGTCTGTTATAAGCTTATCCTATTTTTTTTTTTTTAAGATTAGATTGGTTTCGATTCAGTTATTTAAAATAGTATTTATATTATATTTGAAAACTATAATTTTATTACAAGTGTTACTTGAAAACTTATAATCAAGATGATAATGATATAATTTTTAAATACATTTATCAAATTTACTAAATAATATATAAATTAAAGGAGTTTCTATATATTTAAAGAATTTATTTATATCTTTCATTATAAAAAATATTTAATAAAATATATATTAAATATATATTAGGTATGTTTGGCAATGGTTAAAAATGTCAAGTTAAAACTTTTCGATCTAAAACTTTTCACTCTCCACAACTATCATATTTTTTAATTATTTTTTACATTTTCTTATACAACTATTCTACTTTTCAATCATTTCTACACAAATACTCACACAACTAGCCTATCTATTTTAAATTTATTATCTTTACTACTCATTATTACCCCTATTATATCACATCATTTGACAACTTTTACTCTTCAAAATTTTTCATCAAAAGTTTTACCCATTCCCAAACACACCCATTAGTAATTCAAATTGGTTCCAAGTATCCGACCTTTGAACCTATACTACTTTAATTGAATAAAGTATTTTTTTTTTCCCTTGAAAATCACCTTATCCTACATGTATAAAAATAAGAAGTTATCTTACCTATTTTAGGGTACTCAATGAATTAATCCATGAGTATCGTATCCAAATTACATCCCTGATTATGAGTTAATTTAAGTCACATGTAAAAGCAGCTCTGGTTTCAGCCATCATTCTGGTAGGAAAACATGTGGTGCAGAATCAACTACCTGATTGGTAGATGTCCCAAACTTAGTAGGTCTGTCTTGTGCTACTTGAGAGGTAGCTTGTGCTATTTTGGCATGAGAGTGGAGCGCTTTGATAGGGCATGAATGAAATTTCTGATCAACTGCCTGCTTTTGTCCAGCTGTACTTACTATGAGAAGTATCCTTTTTACATGTGGTGTGGTGGAGCTTACCCAGCATCGGCTTCTTCAAGAGATTTTCTCTAAACATACGTGGTACCGAAATACACTCGCAGAACTTCTTGGTGTTTGCAACGTGGCCCGTCCTTGGGTTGGAACACGCCAATGATCTGGTTGACAACCAATATGGCTCCATCTGTCAGAACCGATACACGTCGTATGCCATTTAACCAGGTGCGTTGCATCTTAGATGATTCCTCTACGCCAAAGGTTGTCCACAGCTTGCGAGGAATTTTATACACGGAAATTTCTTCACATAATCTAAAGCAGAGAAAATTGAGATGCAGAATGACATGGCGGTATGGTTCTATCATCAGAAAGGATTTGTTATTCAAAGAGAATGATTACAGACAAAATATTTGTCCCCCCAAGGATCGATCAAATCGGAGCCCCGATAGTATTCGTAAAATTCAAACTCAATCTTAACTTTTTTCAAAAACAATTTAAATTTCGAGTGTTTTTGGCAGTAAGAAAAAACTGTGTAGTTAAAATTTTTCAATCTAAAATTTTTTACTCACCATAATTACTTTATTTTTAATCATTTTTTCATATTTTCCTATACAACTACCTTATTTTTTAATTATTTCTACACGCTTACCGGTATAATTAACCTATCTATTTTAATTTTATTCTCTTTATTCATCATCATCACTATTACTATATTATATCATTCTCTTCAAATACAAAAAATTTTTTGACAAAAAACTTTTTATTTAAAACTTTTATCATTTCTCAAACACACCCATCAATCTTATTTATGTAAATCGGATTCAAGCCAACAAATTTTCATTTACGTTAAGAGAGACAGGTTTAAATTTTCATATGAATATAAATTAATAAGTAATCTAAACAAAAATAATATAACCGACTAAATTTAAGAAAGTCATAATAATATAACGTATTTTTTTAAAAAAAACTTACCTTTCCCTAAAAAAGATGAAGGAAAAAATTAACAAATATAAAAGTAAATGATATAAACATAAATGTAAATATAAATGAAAATGATATAATTTAAACATTTGTATAAACAAAAATATGAATCATATAAAATAGGTTAATTTGCATATATACTCACATAGTTTGACGCTAATTACAGATATACCCATGTAGTTTTACAAATTGCATATTACTCCTACATAGTTTTACCAAAATTGCGTAGTACTCCCACGCCGTTACCTGCCATTAATATCTAACGTTATATTTTAAAAAATGATGAAAATGCTCTCATCCGTAGTTTCAAGAATTGCATATCACTCCTATATAGTTTTACCAAAATTGCATATTACTCTTATGAAATTATGTATACCAATGAGGGTATTTTCGTTATTTTTCAAATATAACGTCAGATATTAATGACAGGTAACGTCGTTAGGGTAATATGCAATTTCGGTGAAACTATGTGGGATTAATATGTAATTCGTAAAATTACGTGAGTATATCTGTAATTAGCATCAAACTATGTGAGTATATATGCAAATTACCCTACAAATATATAAAATATAAAAAAATATTATTTAGATTTCATATATATGATGAGGCTTGATTTCATGCGGCCGACTGCATAGAAGCTCTCATGTAGCTGACTTATTTCTTTTTTCATAAAAATGTTTTTCTAAATGTATTTAGTTAATTAATATATCAAATTTTACCATTTTTAGAGATGCGTATGTATTTTTTAAATTTCAAATACAATGATATTTGAGTCATTTTCCAAGGTTGAATATGACTTACATATCCGTGTCTAAAACTTGAACCATAACATTAATCTTGTTTATAAAGTTGGGTCAATACTATTTTTCTTAGAGTTCGATTGAGTCGGGCACAGGTTTAACCCGCCTACGCTGCGCCCCTGTTCCGGATTCTTTGTGAGAGCAAATGACTAGGAGAATTGCTCGACCGACGGGGCTATTCCCTCTTACAGCTACGCTAAGCTAATTCAAACAGATCAAATTCCCTCCATCTCTCTTTCTCATCAATTTATATAAGAATCGCTTACCTGACAACAAATAGCTCGCTTAATCGCCAATCGCCTAACTGATCACCATCAACTTGTCGAACTCCACCCATCTATTCCCTCTCCTATTACTCCCGCTATAAAAATGACTTGGTCCTACTACTCATGGCTAGGCAAAGATGGATGCAACTGAAATGGATTCTTCTAAGTGGGGCCAGATTTGGCCACGTCCTTATAATATCTCGGATTATGAAGAAACGAAAACTGTGTTACAGAATTTTCTTACTGAAAGACGATGTAATTCCCAAATCAGCAGTCCACAATCCAGGTATCGACTAGCAGAGACGAGGGACACTGAAAGAGAGAGCAAAAAATGATCTACACGTGGATTGTTAGGGAGGTTTTGGGCAAAACATATCCTCCCTGGATCCAACGCCTGCCCTTGCTGGCAGTAGAGGTGCAACTCGGGCTCATGAAACTCGGGTTTACTTCAACTCTAACTCTAACCCTATTTATAAAACATCAATTCTAACTCTAATCCTAACCCTACGTGTAAAACCTAAACTCTAACCTTATTTTTGAAAATCTCGGATTCGGGTTGAAATTTAGGTCGATAAATTTACATTTTATTTAAGAATGATAGGTTTAAAATTTTATATGAATGTACAATAATAACAAATTATAAAAGTAAAAATAATAATATACGGTCAAACCACCTATTTTTAAAAAATATAACAATATAAAGAAGATGAGTGATCCTGTTAGCCCGGGCTAAGCAAATGTCCCACTTAGCCCACCTCAAAAATTCATTTACAATAACTTTTTTTGTTTTTCGCTTCATACACTTGTTTATCTAAATGTATTTAACATATAAACTAAGTTTTACCATTTTTGGATATGTGTATATATTTTTCGAGATTTTTAAACATTTGTGTATATATGTGTGTATATATGTATTTAAAATACCCTTATATTTAAAAATCTAAAAAAATATATACATATATCCAAAAATTGTAAAACTTGTTTTATAAGTTAAATACACCTAGATGAACAAGTATTTGAAGCAAAATAAAAAAATTGTTATAAATGAGTTTTTTGAAGTAGGCTAAGTGGGGCATTTGTTTAGCCCGAACTAATAAAATTATTCATCTATAAAGAATATCTTTAGAAAAATTTAACATAAAAAACAAGATAAACGAAGAAGATTATAGAAATAAAAGATAAATATAAATGAAATAATATATTTTATTTATAATATAATTACAATATGTCAAACATGTATTTATAAATATAAATAACATAAAATACAAAAAATATAAAGAAAAATCGTTTAGATATTATAAATAAAATATATTTTATAATACATATAAAATAGAAATTGGGCTCGGGTTCGGGTTCACTCGAACTCTAACCCTATCACATTTATAAATTGGATTCACTGGACTCGAGTTGTAGAAAAGCGAGTTCTAACACAACAAAAAATCGGGGTTCGGTGGGCCGAGTTCGGACACAACCCGGCCTAAGTTGCACCCCTAGCTGGCAGCCCCCGGAGCCTATAGCAATATCAATTGCAATAAAATTCCATCCGTTGAAGTTCCCAAACCAAAACTGCTCCCCTAAGGTCTAGGCCATAGAAATCCACATTCCACCCGAAGATGATCGCTCTACATCTTTGATGACATTTTGCCATGTCAGACTTCTTTTCACCAAAGCTGGCTACCATCCACCATGGTCGTCAAAAATGATCCAGACTGGGCTCCCTGGCCATGTGCTCAATTAAATTACAAATGACAGCTTTCTCTCACATGCAAAATCAATCTTAGACCCTTTTTCCATCAATAGAAGTTTGATTTATTGCAGAAAATAGGAAACTTACGTGGGTACGCATTAGAGTGAAAAAAGAGCCCATGCCACCAAGATTCCCTTCCTCCTCTGCAAAATCAGAAAATGTTTCCATCTGTGTTCGAAAGTAGGTAGAGATATATAGGGGGAAAAGTAGGGGTGTTAACGGATCGGGTTAGATGAGTTGGAGTCTAATCCTAATCCTAATCCTAACCCATTTAAAATATTTCAACCCTAATCCGTTTATTAACCCATTTTAAAAACTTCAACCCTAACCCATTTACAACTAATTTAATAAATGGGTTGGTAGGTTATTAACGGATTGTATAGTAAATAATTTAAAAGCCTAAACTCTAATAGATAATGATCTCGCAGGAAGAGATGAGAGAGTGTTTTAGGCGAAGAGAAAATGAAAATAGGACAGTAACGGGAAAATAAAATTAGGGTAGCAGTAGAAAAATGAAAATTTGGTGACTTAAAAAAGACTTAAAGAGAGAAAATAACCAAGGGGTTTACATGTATATATATAAAACTTTAAACGGTTGGCAGATCATAATACATTTATTCAAAAATTCCAACCCAAACCCATTTATAAATAGGTTGAGCGAGCAGGTTGACAGGTTGACTATGACCATTAACACTCCTAGGGAAAAGGTCGTGAGTAGATAGGTTGCACCAAGGATCAGTGGCTCAGTTTTCAGGCATTTTTATAATGATGGGCAGGAATTAAGCACATATTATAACCGGATTTGGATGAAGTTTCAAATGATCATTAAATTCATGCCAACAATCCACACCTATTCACATATAATCTCAAGAAGGGCCATCAACCAACACATCCCGTGTCCATGCCAATGCCAAAGAGGGAAGCATGGTTCATAAATGCTAGAGAGTTGAATGGAATGTGCGTGTGTCGGTGAAGCTTTCATGAATTGAAGAACAAAAAGCAGGAGTCGATCAGCAGCAAATTTCAGTGGGGCTCCAAAGGATATACAATTTTTAATCCACATGATCCAGCATGCATGAAATAACACCTGTGACTGGATGCTCATGACACAGTAATTGGTTGGAATCAGCAACCACAAAACCACTTGCAGCTGAAGAAACCAACCACCACTAGCGAAAACAGTTACGACCAAATCAATAGTGTTTCCTTGGTTCTCCTGGTCTAATTTCCCTACATGTGTGAGACGTTTTTCTCTTTTTTTCTTTGTCTAGTTTTCCTTTATGGAATTGAACAATATAAAACAAATATTGTAAAACAGAGAGCCCTCTATCCAATGAGAAAATGGTTGGAGAGAAACTGGAAAAAATGTGTTGCCTATCTCAACCATTGAGGATCAGGTGTAACTGTGTTACTGCTACTATGGAAACAATCAATGGCAAGTGTCATATGGTGCTGAACTAAAACAAGCTGACAAACGGAATTTTCAAATGAGAAAGGAGTAAAGATGAATCCCATCTGGACATGCTTCTGTGGACCATGATGCGGATTGCATCCTTGATGGAAAATATCCTCCCCCAGAAAATCTATCCAAGGACGGGCTGCAGATGCTTAGGTTTCGTGAAGATTAATTCTATTATTGATTTCACGACCCGCAGATCAGATACTGTTAACAAATTTAAAAAGAAAATGTTTACCAGATCCCTTTTTTAAATTTAAAAAGAAAATGTTTACCAGATCCCTTTTTTTATTTACTTTTTTTTTTATAGACAACAAGATTTTCTTAGGAAGAGATGATAGGTCATCAAGCTAGAAACCAGCCTTTGATCTCCAAAGCCAAGACTTTTCTATTCAGTGACAAATCCTTTGACAGAGAACACTGCCACCAGGGAAGCTTCATCATTTTTGGAAGCTGGACAATTTATCCAACAATACAAACCTGAAAGCACTTCTGCTTGATCTTTGCTTTTGGAGAATGTCGACAACAAACCCCGACCAGAAAAGCAACTCTGCTGACATTTGTTATCTCCAAGCAGCTTGAAAGCAACAACAAGACTGATTGTGTCTTCCTCCAAGCATAATTGGCGAATGGTTTGAAAGGATTTACATTAGATGGAGGAGTCAAGTAAGGCCGATGTTTATTCTTCAGGAGAATTCAAATCAAAGGGATTCATAATTTATGTGAATCCATAAGAAGAATTCAAATGGGCCTTGGAGTGCCTCTGGCAACTGCATCTTTTCAAGGAGTTCTCTCTAGCAAGAACCCACAAAAGCTACAAACAGCCAGGCACATCTAGTTGATTTCGTTGTGTTTTCCAAACTGCTTGCAGGAATCAAAGGATCGATCATTTTTCATCTGAGAGCTCTACATTCCCTATCAATGTTGTTGGGTAGGGCTATCAGACTCACAAGAATGAGCAATCAGCCTAGTCCAAACAGTAATAGTTGTTTTTCAGAGACTTGAATTAGCATGAGAAAAGAAGCATACAGTCATGTTTCACTTTTGTAAAAATGTTACTCAAGGAAAGTGATACAGTTGGCTGACATGACAGGAACGGGAAGCATGAATGTTCCTCCATCTTCATTCTTTTACCATAATTCACATAGAGCAATCCATAATGCTGAGGCAATCCCATAACTCAGAAAGGGACAACTGCAAGCCTCAGCATAGTCGCAGAAAATCTGAATGAAAGCGATAAAAGGAAAATGATAACAGGACTCTCAAGGAGAATTCTACCCAGTGAATCAAGCCTCCAAACTATTGAGAAGCAGGAAATGGGCCTAGTTGCTGCACGAGCCAACAAATTAATGAGGCATAGGTTTGGTATCATAAATAGCATGCGCTCAACACAGCCCATGTATTGAAAAATGGCACAGTAATCAGATCAACTAGATGATCTTAGGAGTTACCAAGAGATAATCAGTTTAGTAAAAATTAATATCCCTAAGGGCACAATTTCAATATGAACCAGACAGACACAACAATACTGATGCAGATGTGGCATGTTGGCATCATTGTTACAGCCTTGCAATAGAACTGATTGGTCAAATTTTCAACAGGGACCTGAAATAGCCTTGGTTGGAGATTATTAGGAAAGATATAAAATACTTTTACTTAATGAAGACAGAACTCTAGTAGACAAGAATAGTATAACAGAATCCATGTCATCCCATATAGTTGGGAAATAGCTTTTGATATTGATGATGATGAGTTCCCCGTATTGCTGAACAATTTCCGTTTTCAAATTTTTTACCCCCAGTGCATCAATTATTTAATTCGAAATATTAAGTTAAGAAATTTCCCCATGCCAGACCAGACCACAAAGGAGTGAAGCAGTACAATACAGTCGCTGTTAGAGACCATCCATGATTCCATCAATTCACAGTTGTGGACTTGCATTATTCCAAGACTGAAATCTTCAATTCATGCAATGACTTGCATACTGTAGGATATCGATAATATTTTTTAAATGGAAAACTACCTACTAAAGGAAGGGAGAATAAATGTCAACACTTTGCAAACATAAGGGGCATACCAAATTGCTCCATTCAAGAAAAAATCTGAATTAATCATATACCATTGGCAATTAAAGGGCCCAACACAGTAACAGTACAATTCATCTCTACAAACAATTCCATGTCTTTATCAAAAATAAAGGTAAAAAAAAAAAAAAGGAAAAGGTGGAACCTTTCAAAGGGAAAAGGACAAAAAAAATTCAAATTCACCTCAGTATCAAGTCAACATCTCTTGTACACTAGCAACAATAACACCCAAAGAAAGAACAAAATTAAAAACCATTAAGCACTACAACAGGAAATCTTGTATCACTGGTGCTTGTGGGACAACATTACCATCCACTCTATGACGAGTCTTGTGTCTACCATGATGACGACCACTCTTCTGTGAGCTCTTCTGATGTTTTTCCTCCTCAACTTCATTCTCTCTATGACTTTTGTGTTTCTCTTTGCCACGTTGCCGATGTTTGTGCTTTTTAGAACTTGAGCTTCCATGTTTATGCTGTTCTTTGTCACCTAGTTTCAACTGCATAGCAGAATCAACATTTGATGAGGTCTCCTTGCCCTTCCTGCTAGATGATTTCTCAGGGTGGGATGATCTTAGTTTGCTTTCATCACTAAGAAGGATATCACGAACCACACCCGAAAGCAAATCATCTGTCATATTCTTCACTGGTTTGGCAGCTGAAACCTGAGCTTCATCTCCATCGTCCAACTTTACCACAACAGGACGTGGCTTTGCACGGTTAGGCTTCTTTGCACCTAAAGATTGCTCGGTGAGCTTTACAAGATCATCAGCTGCATCAATGGCCTTAACCAGAGACTCAGTATCATTATCAGCAGGTGGATAATCATTGGATTCAGTTACATTTTTCTCAACAGGGAGGTAATACAATCCATGTCGTTTGCGATGTTGAGCAAGCAGGGAGGTTGACTCACTCGAAGGTTCTGATTCCATCTCTTTTTGTTGGCGGGCAACAATGGAAAATACACTCAACTGTGGAATATCAATAGGAACAATAGTTTCCACCTCCGTGAGGTTCTCACTAAGAATAAGCCCATCTGGCAAGGAAACCTTTTCTTGAGCATTTGCCGAGACTGGTCCTAGATCCTCTGAATAAACATCATGCAGCAATTCAACAATTTCAGAAGACTTTTGTTCTTGATTTTCAAAGCCTTCTCCTCTTTTATTCAAAAAACCAGGGATTTCTTCTAATAAATTAATCAAGCCAAGTAAATTGCGGGCTCTTTCTTGTATCTCTACTTCATCACTCCCTGACAATGGACTCACTCCCATTTTGACCAAACTCAATAGGTATGTAACAGATTCCAATGTGTCAGACTCCTTGCCCAAGCAGGTTGTTAAAGATAATTCATCTTGTGCAGCATTATGCTGTAAAAATTTGTTTGAAAGTGTCATGTTTGAATCCTCTCCTAAACAATGAATTTCAGAAGTTGCACAGGGAATCACTGGAAACACCTCCAATGAAGATGATGATGCATCCACTTCAGTCTGCACAAGGTATGAATGCAAACAAAAGACAAGAACTTTAAAAGCAGACTGGATATACACGGCTCTCACTAATGGCGGCAAAAGGCTTGTACGTGGCTGTAACAGTGCTTCCATTAGCTCAAATGGGTTCTTTGAAAACTCAACATACTCCCCAGCAACCCAAGCAGCAGCTGACAGAATCCTATAGAGAGATGGATTACCCAACAATGCAGGATCAATCACAAGATCTCGGCCCACCTGAACAAGCTCTGGTCTCACATCCCTCACCCTCAAACCGATGTCAACAAGCTGCCACTCAATCTCTTCTCCTTGCGCACAATGTGGGATCCGAGCCATCTCCCCAAGAATTGAAACATACCAATCAAAATCAACAATGAATTCATACACATTCCTGCTGCAAGTGGACAGGATGGACCCAAGAATCTCATTACAGAATTCAGGGTCAGATTTAAGAGCGTAATTCAGCAAAATCTGGGAAATTTCGACAATGTTACTCTCATTAACCATTGCCATTACAAGACGCAATGCTTCAAGCCTGATGTTGGGGTCTTCGTCACTCAATGACTTGATGATCGCCTCCTTATTCTCTAATACAGCCCACAGGTGTTTTGACTTAAGAATTGAAAGTGCATTTAATCCAAGGTACCGAAGGTTCAGATCTTCATCCAGTAGAAGCTCCCTAATTTTTTCCACCGCCAGCTTCACTGCAGATTCAAAATCACTCAAACTTGAAACCACCGTCCGGACGCATTCAAACATCAAGGACTTTGCACCTGTCCTATTCATATGCTCACAAATTGGATCCACGACTCTCTTGGCCAGCCTCGGCTCTAGAGGTGCCAGCAAGCCAAAAATCTTCACCGCCTTGATCAAAATCCAATTGTTCTTTGAATCGATCAAAACCCTATAAAACTCAGGCGCCAGTGGAAGATACGATTTGGGGTCCTTCGCCGTCATCTCACAGAAGACCCCGATTGTTGCCGAAACCGTCGACGGATCTGATTGATCCAAATTTTCAACCAAACGTTTGAAGGCCACTCTGACGGAATCCGGGTAGAGGCTGAAGAACTTCCAAATTACAACAATGGCCTTCTTTCTGAGAGCCATTTTGGAACTGGCAAGAAGGGTAAAGATGTCAGGAGTGAGCTCGCGGGCGAGGTCAGGCGTGGCAGCAACCGATAGGAATTCGAGGGCAAGGCTCGATTCATAGAGGTTGGGCGAAGCAAGGTCCTTCCGGAGCTGATTGGGAATAAGGAGCAGGACATCGGTGGCAGGATGAAAGGAAAGAGAGGCGGCAAGATAGCCAATTTTTTTGTGGGAGAAGCGAGGCGACGAGAGCAGCTCGATGGTGGGGAAGGAGGCGAAGGTGGGGTCCACGGAATGGAGGGAGGAGAGGTAGGTGAGCTTCTGGAGGGCGACAGCCTTGGTGGAGAGATCGGTCGACTTGAGCTCGTGGCGAATCTCATCGAGGGCTTTGGCGATTTGCTTGGCTTCAGGGATCATCTGGGAGCGGAGGGATTTGATGAGATCGTCGAGGGAGCGCTGGAAGAGCGAGTCCATAATCGAAGAAGACGGGGATGAAGACGGAGAGGCCATGACGGTTAATCCGACCTCTTCCGCTAGCTTCGAATGGGTTTTGGGTTTTCCGTTTGCGTTGAGATCTCAGAAGAAATTTGAATTTTCTGCTGTGTGGTCGAGTTAAAAGGGATTCGGAAGATTGGGAGATGGATTTTTAGAGGGATTGGCTAGCGACGGAAGGCAATGAAGAATCGTGGTACCCAGGCGAGCCCGTGGCCAATGGGCAATTGGGCATTCGCCGGCCAAATAGAGGCATCCGATTAGAACTGTAAAGTGTACCCCAGGTATCGGTTAAAGTCTGATTAATGGACTTGCTATATAGGATCGTCTCCATAAAATGGGGGAACGTGTGTCGAATTCGAACGGTCGCGATGAAAGGAAATCCAATTATTCGAAATCAGGATAAGTGGTAATTGAAAATTAAATATTACCAGCGGACGGAGTTTCTGGTCGCCAGCGTATCAGGCTTCACAGGCAGCCCAGAATATAACGGAAAAGCATGGCGGGCTTGGCGGTGTGGGGTTTTTGTGTGTTACTGGAGTGGAATCGTAACCAGAGGGATTAAGAAAAGGAAAATGGAAGAAGAGGATCGAAGGAAGGAGGCAGCGTTAGCGACGAGTTCAGCTCTACGGCCCAATTTCAAGTCCTCCGCCGTTTCTCGAGAACAAATCCAAAAGCTTCTGGTACTATCCCACCCAAATTCCTTTTCCTTCTGTGTTTTTCTTTGTCCTATTCACGATTCGATTGTCATGGGGAAAGGCTTATTTGGTCTGCCTAATAGGCAGTTGAAATCTGACAATTTCTCTTCGTCTTTGTATTGTGATATTGTGGATAGACAAAGGTGTCCCGCAGAGAGCAGTTGGGCTGATTACTGATTCCGAAACTGTGTTCGAGGACTTCAATTGTTGTTGATGCCAAAAATTCAAAATTTCAATTTGTGTTTGCATCATTGAAATTAGGAAATTTTATTCCTTTGCTAGTCACAGTGCAAAATTGTCGCTTGTGTGCTTTATCAGAAAAGTGAATAGAAAGAGGACCTCATGTTCATAGTCTGCTTTAGCTATATTTCATAGACAGTGGTATTTTTTTCCCCAACATTTTCCATGGATGAAAACTAGTGCAGACCTTATTAATGTTTTCATTGCACTGTAGGAGCTAAGAAGAAGACGGTTACAGATTAAAAAAAAGTCCAGCAAACAAAAGAATTCAAAAGGTAGATTTCCTTTCTTGGCCTTACTACTATTTCTACTATGATTTCCGGCATGCTCTGATATGTGTAGGGAAATCGAAAGAATCAAAATTTAAATTTCGTTTGTTGACCCTTTTACCATTTCTATTATCAATTCTGGCATTATTTGATGGGTTTTCTTACTGAAAAGATGTGTATCTGTTGCACTGCGTGACTGGTGCTGTGCAAGAATCAGGACGCAGCAGTAGTAGGATGAGAAATTATGGGTATAGTTTAATGTCCCCAGTGTTCCAGGTCTGAATTGAAACATTTTTTTTTGAAAGGTCATCCTGCATCCTGTATTTTTTTAAAATGTTGGTAAGGAGTTTTCCTTTTCGGCAAAAATCAAGAAATATTTAATATCAGAAGGAAAGGACTCCTCCGGGAGGCTTTTGTTCCTTTCCACGAAGAGGAAACTATGTAATAACGCACCTGTACGAGTAACAATCTAGTTATTAATTCTAATGGAGTGTGAACACTGATTACAATATAGATTACTGCATTAACTTATGGAAGATATTTCAGGGGGTGCAAGTGGCATAAGGGAAGCTTGGAAGAAAGAACTTGATGTCAGTGATGCTGAAGATCAAAGTGTTGTTATGCTAGAAAACACTAGTTTTTCTACATCAGAGGAAACCTCTTTGGCGGACAAGGTAAATGCAAAGATCTTTTAGATCTTGAGCATCAATATATATTAAATAATCTTTGCAAACTTACCCGAAATTCTATACTTTCACCATCCACCCTTTATTTGGAGTTAAACATGCTAGGATGTTATTGTGATTTGGGTCCTTTCATTTTTGCTGAGTGCTGAGATCTGGTGTTTGAGTGCCTTGAATGTCTAGCATGATTTTTTGCATAAAAAAGCACATCGAAAAAAAATAATAATAATAAGGAAGAAGGAAAGAAAAAAGGCAGGGATATGGCAAAGCGTCCTAAAATCTGATGGTTTTGGCCATAGAATCAAGTTGAATCTGTTTTTCCATGACCTATATTCCAGCCCTCTGTCAAACTCCTATATTTTTTGAAGTTAGATATTTTGGCAACTACCCGATCTATTAGCCTGTTTTTGTTGATTCTTAGCTGTTGTTGCACACAAATGGGACCCCCTAGATGAGCAGCTCTGTACCTGACATAAGCAAGATGGCAATTGAGGGTGTGTCTAGAAGTGATAAAACTTTTGGAAGAAAAAGTTTTTAGTATAAAAATATATATATATATATTTGATGAAGGGGATGTTTGTTTTTCACAAAAACTTTTCAAACTAAAATTTTTGACTCTTCATGAATACCTTATTTTTTAATTATTTTTCACATCTTTCTATACAACTACCCTACATTTCAATCATTTTTATACAACTATCCATATAACTAACCTATCTATTTTAACTTTTATCTTTTTTACTTATCATTATTATCCTTACCATATTACATCATTTTTTTCTCATTTCAAAAACTTTTCCACTAAAAACTTTTTATCAAAAGTTTTATGACTTCCAAACACACTCTAAATAATGTAAAAGTTTTTGAAATAAGAAAAAATTATGTGATATGATGGGGGTAATGATGAGTAAATAAAATAAAATTAAAATAGATAGGTTAATTATATGAGTAGTTGTATAGAAATAATTGAAAAGTATAGTAGTTATACAGAAAGATATGAGAGAATGATTAAAAATAGGATAATTATGGAGAGTGAAAAGTTTTAGAAAGTTTTAGATGTATCTAAACAAACCTTAAGTCTGCCCTGTGTCAAGCTATCAAAATGTTTTTTAAGGCCTTTCCAAAAAGGATCCTCGTCTTTCGAAAATACTGATATAACACATGGTGCTTGGCTTCTACTCTTGGCTATCTGTGCAGTTGAGAAATTTCTACTTGCAAAGTTTTAGCGCTTTTGCAAGGTGCTCTATCGTGCCTTGAAAGTTGAAACTTCATAAGAGCCCTGTATGTTACTGCATTGTTCTTGGCTCAGAATTTTTCCAGTGTTATGTTTGTACACTTACCAGTGGTGTTGGTGGTTCTCTTTGCCAAGGTATTGTCATAATGCACTTCACTGAAATAACAATGGTTCTTATGTCATCCTTGCTTCAAATTGAAATGATTCTGGTGTCCTCATCACCTTTTGTCCCTTTTCTTCTGAGATATAGGCACTTGGGCTCTCAAGTAAATAGACAGGATCATTCAAAGCCTGATCTCATCTAACTGCAGTGAACAAAGTCATGTCTCATACTGATGGAGCAAATTGCTGAGTGCCAACCAGCTTGAGAAATAAAGTCATTTAAGGGTGACATCAATGCTGTGAAAGTTAATTTCTAAAATTCGTGATTTTTGATAAGCGTAGGATTTGAACATTTCATCATATGGTGAAAAAGATTTGTTGGCTCTTACATTTTGGTGTCCTTATGTAGTTATTCATAGAGTTATAACGGTGGTGGTATTTTGAGTGAAATAATTGACTGACCTCTTGCAGAAGGATGTAGCAGCAGCAGCATCTGTCCCAAAGAAGCCGAAGAAGTTATATTGGGGGTATTCTTTTTTCACTCAATTCATTTTTTCCAGAGAATCATTTTCATTTTCAATGACCAAAATAGTTACACATCTAACCAGATGCAATCTTCATGTGGCCATAGATGTGTTTATAGTATTTGCTTTACTATCTGAAGATGCTATGTTGAAAGAGTATCTTTCAAAGTTGGTTGTATTTTGACTGACAAATAGAGACCAGTTACCAAGTTCTCATGACCAACCGTATTTGGATGTTGAATATAGGTAATAGGAAGATGTAGTGAATAATCGAGAAGTTGTATAGTTCTGTCATTTGAATGAGGTGTGTGTTTTAGTGATGGTTCAATCGACTGTGCTATATACCCTAGGACCTAGAATAGATGCATGTCACCACAAGGAAGTCCTCGATTTTGTTGTTTCCCCATCTATTTTAAGCTCTCTAAAATGTGTCACATTGAAATGAACAAAAGGCCAATGCTTAAGAAATATGCATACTTCAAGGGTGTATGTAATTTTTGCTCATGTTGTCTATACCTTGGGGCAATAAAAAGCAATAAAGGATGAAGGCCCTTCATCTCTGTGTTGCTAATCAAACTTCTTTCTTCTCTCTTATTTGTTTGTTTAATTTTTTCCCCATGTTATGTTGATAATATTTAGATTTTATATATTATTTTCACACTTTTAAAATCCTTAGAATTGCATTTTTTGAAATTCGGGCGGGGGTTTTGTAAATTTCTAAGAGATTTAGTGGCTGGATATATATATATATATATATATATTTTTTTTTTATAGAATGCATGTACACGAAGAATGTTTACAATGCTGGAGTATTTTACTCCGGTGCTCTACCCCTTCGCTTTTCTGGGTCTCTCCGTGGGTGGGAAAATCCACCTCCAACAGCAAGCTTAGATTCGGTAGCAAAAGCCACCTCCCAGCAGATCCAAGCCGTTCAAATCATTGGTAATCAGAAACTGTGAATTTCAGTTGAAATTCCCTCGTCAAATTCAAGCAGAAATCTTCGAAATCCAGCTGCGATCCAAGCCGTTAGCACCTGAAATCGGCCACGGCTTAAGCAAAGAAGGGCAGAAAAAAATCACAGCCACGTATTGCACCGCCCAACAAGTTTTCCACCATCCGTTTCAAGCTGGCCCCGCATCAGTGATCGCGGGCATCAAGCATCACGATGAAAGCTGTCCCTGCTCTGCTCAAAATCAAACCCCTCTCAGACAAGGAATTGAATTTTGGTCAAATAAAGCATCAGCCGCACAAATTTGGCCGGCAGCAGCATTTGAAAGAGACATTTTTCTAGGGGAAATCAAACCCATCTCTACTTCGCCCATCCATCAGAACTACCCAACTCTATTTGGCTAGAGGCAGAAATTTTCATAGATTTATCTAATGCAATATCAAGACCGAGCAGCTCTATTTTCCAGCTTCAATCCATGTTTTATGCAGTGAATCCGCCACCTTACCAGAATGGATGGAAGCTCAAATCTAGTTTTGCAAACCGAGATGCGCAAGGCAGGTAGAATAGCACACGGATTCATTCAGGCTGCTTATTAGCACGCTCGATTAATCCAAGCCACAAAATGATGCGCCGAGGACATCTCAGCCATTCAAGATTTATAGGTAGCGTGCATAGCCGAGATTGCACAGGCAATCCAAATCACAAAAGAAGCAGAGTGCGTGAATAAACTAAGGTTTTGGCTCTTTTAAAAGGGGTTGCAGACAATCCAACTGCAGGCATCTAAGTCTTCAATCAAATTTTCCATTCAATTTTCTTTCAAGCTCACGGGTTTGGAGAAACTTCGGGAGAGTGGAGATCTTCTTTGTGCAAGCCATCCAGATTGATTTTTTTTTCTTTTGCTTTGTTAATTTAAAATTTTTATTTTCCTTGCTTTTAGTTGGATTTTATTTACGGTTATTTCTATTGCACTTTAGTTCTTAATTGTAGTTTTGTTTGAATATTTAGTTTAATAAAATTTTCCTTTCCAAATAATTCAAACTTTCGTAGCTTTTTTGTAGATTTGACCTGTCTCACCATTATTCTATGTTAGTATTAGTTGTTAGTTTTAATATGCTTCGTTATAATTTGATATTGGTGATCAGAGGTACCTAACACACCCATGATTGTACACGATATGTGCAAGGCACACTATGGGCAATAGCAATGGATGATATGTCTCATCTATCTTTTTCTTCTTGCAGTCTTGATACAAAGGAGAGATGGGAAAGGAAAGCCAACATGTAATGGTTAACAGTGCACGGAAGGCAGAGTGGGGACTCCAAAGCAATGTGGAGTTCTGGGAATACTTCTGCATGATTCTTCTGCTGGTGGCACGGCGGCATTCCTGCTACAGTACGTTTGCATTTTCTGTTCCACAAAATGCCTTTTGATTTACCATGCATCCATATATCAATCTGGTGTAATACAAAAGATTCCAGCGATACAATCACACAAACGAGATAGTTGGGCAATGGGTTGTTGTTGCTCTTAACATTCAATTTCTTTGTTAACCGACGTGCATTTTTTATCCTTTTATTTTTATTATTATTGTGAAATTTGGAGAACGGTCCACCTGCCAACATTGCAGTCACTTTTTCTTTCATATGTATGTTACGGCGGGACCCAGAGTAGGACAGTGGTGCCGCTGCAATTGCCACATTGCCACATTGGTTTGAGCATGGGACGTGAGGGCTGAGGTCCGCAAAGGGTAGTGCAGAGATTGACAAACACAAACGGATTTTGTAGTGATTCGGGACCGCTGCTTGAGCCTGCGTTGCAATGCTACCAGACTCTAAAGGTAGGTCAGAGTCAGACAATAACTACTGAATATTTTTCCCTTTCTTTGTCTTGTTTCCTCTATGTCGAAGGTCTTGAAGCCAAAGCCGCTGGCTAAAATTTCGTCATATGAAAACGACGCCTTGCCCTCTTCAATCTTTTCCGTGGTAATGGAGTGATCAATTTCCACTCCAGTTTGGAAAATGATGCACATCACGTTGCCAGTTATGCATAGCTGTTCAATCACCTGTGCCAGAAATTTTTTTTTTTTTTTTTAAACAAGGAAATTAATTCGTTGAAGACCAAAACTTATGCCAGAATTTGCATTGGAACCGCTCAACATGCTTAAATTTGTGGTGTTGGATCTAATCTAGCTAGCAGTAGCCTCTACGCTGTTGCTGAAGATGTTTGGGTTGGTCATAATTCCCTAAACACTGCCGATTCAGCTCAATGCCATCTCTGAAATTAGACGAGGGAAAGGAGCAGAATTGTTGTGTATACTGAGAACCACTATCACAGAAGGATAATTTGAGAGCGTGTAGTGCTCGGACTCTGGCATAGGCTCAAAACGAGGCAGCTCTAATGCAAGAATATATTAGTCCAAAAGTGCCAACAATGATCAACAATAGTCCTTCAGTACGTTCTGTTACAAGCCTAATGCTTGTCTTAGTGGATCAATTTGCACCAGTGTTTTCCAGGTGATGGTAATACGGGAACCTTAAAGCTGCCGTTGGCTTTCTGATCCTGGCCATGTTACCAACTTTTGCCACTGGCTTTGTCATGATTCAAGAGTCGAATGGCTTCAACTAAACAGAATGCGTGACTTTTGGGAGCTTGCTTATTGGAATAAAATGGGTATTTTGTCTTATCATTCCTTTTTATTGGTCCCATACAATCCAAACGGGCAATCGCACAGGTTAGATATAAATCATCGGCACCAGTTTGCACAGGCAGCTTCCACAAGCTAGAGAGATCGGATCACTGTATCCTGTGGCAAATGGATACAGAAGTTGCGTCTTATATGGGAAGCCATACCCACATCGAAATGCCAGGAAAGTTTTTTCGTCTACGTATCACTCTGTCGTGGATGCATTAGTGATTCTTTGCATGCATTTAAAATTAGTACGCCTAAGGATGACTCCCGCATATCGAATTTTGCGGTTACCGAGCAGCACTACTGCAGTGCAGACTGGAGTTGCTTTCAGGCTCTGGCATTGAATGAGTCATCATACTCCAGGTTTTGTTGAGTATAGTCCAAACAGTACAATTTGAGTGGGCAAGGGTGGTTAAATGCCTGCTTCCACGCATTGTCATTCTTTTTTTTCTTTTTCTTTTTTTTATGGAAAAGGAATCACTCTAACCCTATTCCCACACAGGATTATGGGGATTAAAGTTAGAGTAATCCAATCTATTCATATCCAAAAAATTGTCTTTACAAATATCCCACAGATAGCTTGGGGGGGATTGCCCCACCCAACACTGGTAATTCCCATAAGAAGCTAAAACTACTTCGGCTAAGGAATGGGCAACAACATTTCCTTGCCGAAGGACATGATGAACTGAGAAAGAATCAACTGCACTGAGAATCGCCCTAATTTCAACAATAACCGGACCCACAGGGGAGGAAATGAGCTCGTTATTTGACAGATAGTTACACAGGATGAGGGAGTCAGTTTCCAGTTGAGCACTTGTAGCATTAATTTGAGTAGCCCACCTCAAACCCAGCAGAAAAGCCGTGACCTCCATAAATAACGAATCCGCGCCGCCCTCCTGTTTCCAACCTTTTGCCGCCACAAAAGCACCTTGAGAATTCCTCAAAACCGCCGCACAAGCAAAAAATACTTCTATCTCCATTAGAGCGAGCGTCCACATTAATCTTAAGGAAACCCAACGGCGGTTTCGACCAGCGGGCCACCAAACCTCTGTCCAAAAAACCCGATTGACATAGCATAGCAACACTCCTGTGCTGAATAAGGAAGTCCGAGCACCAAGCCAAAGTGTCAGTGAAATTCGGGATGAGACCCTCTTCTCTGAATTTATTCCGAAGATACCAAATCCTCCAACAACACAAAATGAAAAGTGCCAAGTCCTCGGACCTATCATTTTGCACAAGAGTATCCAGAATCCTCCCAATGGTGATCCCCAGCTCATCCACCTTTGCCACCGTTATGCAAATCCCCCTCATCATGGTACAGTTCAGAAACAGGTGGTTTGCGTCTTCAGACTCAACCTTGCATAGCACACAACAAGGGGTCCACACTGATGCCCCTTCTGGTAAGATTTAGTAAGGTGGGAAGGGCATTTTTAACAAGTCTCCACCCAAAAATAATGACCTTGCTGGGAAGTATCAACCGTCATAAAGCTTTATAACAGCCTGAAAGTGCCTGGTTATTAGCATTTGAAGCCAGGAGCCTGTAAGCAGATTTGACCGTGTAACGCCCATTTGGTTCATGCTTCCAGAAAAAACAGTCCTCCATTAACCTCCGGGAAAGGGGGAATCATCTTAATCATTTGCCATGTAGTGTACCCTGCCGCCGCCATCACCTGGTCCCCATTCCATGATTGAGTGGTTCACGGATTGTCATTCTAGTTATATGGCTAGAACTCCTTGATTGCATTCCATCAACAGAACAAGATTACAAATATTTAAACCCTTACAATTGATCTCCTCTCATCCTTTAAAGCCTTTCTTTGGCTTGCCACCTCTTCCCTCTATCAGTCGTAACAGCCATCCTAGCATCTAACTCACTAACCCAACTAATCTCTTTCCTATCACAACAACAACCCACATTTCCCACTTCGCTCACTACAGAAACCGCCCCTTTTCCCATTCCTAACAAGCATCTGTTTCTTTCCATCAACGGCCAAAAAAAAAAAAAAGCATCTGTTTTCATGGTGGGTCTCCCTGCTAGCACGACCACCTTGTCCTTTTGTCTGTTGTTCTGGATGTTGGGTTAAAACTGAAAGGAAATAAATGGGGACTAATGCCATACGAAAAATGCTTGCTATGTTCCATGGATTCCCAAAAAAAAAAAATTTTTTTTTTTTTTTAAAAAAAAGAACCACTGAATGTGAGAATTGAGATAAAAGAGTAGAAACGGGGTGAGCAACACTTCCTGCGGCTTTGAATTCTGTGAGACGTATAGTTTTTCAGTAGCCTAGTAGTTTGTTCCATAAGTTCTCAAAGCAGTTCCCAACAGTAGAGTGACGATTGCAACATGTTGTGACGGATGTACGTTTTGTCATTATTGATTGATATAGAAAGCCTTGTTTGTATTCCCATATCACTTCGAGGCTAAATGTTTACTGACTTTATAATGTTGTTTTGCGTCCATTGGAGGACACATCCAGCAAAATTAGAACAATACAAAGAAGATTAGCATGGTCCCTGCGCAAGGATGGCACGCATAAATAGAGAAATAGTCTAAATTTTTTTTCCCTGACTCACACAACAACTTCGTCCACTTTTTATGATGAAATCAACTTCGTCCCATTGAATAAAAAACTTCGTTAGAACTAACCATGAAAACACTAGCTCCTTAATAAGCAGTCATGCAAGGGATTCAGGACGTTGGAATTGCCATTGGATTTGTTGTGATTGTATGGTGGGAACATGCTAATATAGCTTATTCAAGACATTTGAGGAAGTTTCACATTTGTTACTTCTGTAAATCTTAGTTGAATAGATCAGTAAGGATTAGCTGAACTAGTTAGCATGGATAAAATGCGACTCAAAAAATTGAACTCCTATGCAGGCAGATATCATCTTTTTACTTCTCTAAGGTCTTCTACTGTCAATTGGGTTGCTACGGATACATTAGGCAACAACAACAACAATTTAACATACAGTCATAAACTCATGCACAGCCACAGAAGGCCGGGCCGAGTTGACATTGAATTGCTTTCTGTCAAACACTTGTTGCAGTGATTTGTTAGGGACGGGAAGAACGAAGAGCAGGGTCATGGCCTGTAGAGAATACCCAGGCCTAGTTGGCAATAGCCAGGGGAAGTTCTGAGACCCTCGCCAAACAGCTGATGTTGGAGTCGGTTCGGTCGGTGGGCAAAGGTCTGGCAAGAAGCCTGCTAGGACAGCTGTCCTCAAGGAGCATGGTTCGATTGTTGTAATTATCTGTTGTTTGCTGAATCGGCATTAATATTTCGCTAGGCTACAAAAGGGGTTACGTTGAGGGAATTGGGGTGGATTGTATTCGGCTGTAATAGTCTGCATTGGTTTTCCTGTAGCATTCTACACGTGTTCTTTGCCTGAGCCAAATGAAATACCATCAGATCCATTTCTTCTCTATGAATGATCCGACGTATCAGTTGCCCAAATACGAAGCCCAACTTCCCGACCATTCAACTATTCAAGAGAGCAAGCCATCACAAGCGAGATACACACCACAATTTGAAG
>CM059974.1:14748165-15112704 GCA_030490835.1 Annona cherimola
TCACAAGAATACTAAATTTATATGGTCAGATGCTTGTGAAAAAAGTTTCAAAGAATTGAAGAGTCGCTTAATTTCAGCGTCGATTTTAGCCTTGCCAATCACTGGCGAAAACTATGTGGTGTACAGTGATGCATCTAGGAAAGACCTCGGTTGTGTACTCATGCAGCAAGGTAGGGTAATTGCCCATGCATCTAAACAGTTAAGACCCTATGAAAAAAATTACCCTACCCATGACTTGGAATTAGCCGCAGTGGTATTTACTTTAAAAATATAGCGACACTACTTGTATGGTGAGAAAACAAAAATCTTTACAGACCATAAGAGCCTGAAGTACATTTTTTCTAAAAAAGAGTTGAACCTTCGACAGAGAAGATAATTGGAGTAACTAAAAGACTATGACCTTAGTATTCAATATTACCCGGTAAAGCAAATGTCGTAGCTGATACTCTAAGTCGTAAATTTTGTGCTGCAGTTTGAATTACTCAATAATTGCCTCTAATGAGAGAAATTCAATCATTGCAGTTAGAAGTGGTAACTCCATAAGAAATTCAAAGAATAAGTGCTTTACAAATTCAGTCAACACTGATTGATTGGATAAAGCAAGCTTAGAAACAAGATAAACTTATTCTTTGTATTTTAGAGAAGTTGAAAAATAGAGATCCCTCGAATTTCGGTTGTAGTCCTGACGACACACTACTTTTCCGGGGAAGGTTAGTTGTGCCCAGAGACGACAAGCTACAACGAAAAATTTTAGAGGAAATCTATCAGTCTAAATTTTCTGTGCACCCTGGTAGTACCAAGATGTACAAAGATTTGAGACAAAATTTCTGGTGGAAAAGGCTGCGTGTCGAGTAGCCAAATTTGTGTCTCAGTGCTTAGTATGTCAACAGGTCAAAGCTGAACGAAAAAGACAAGCCGGATTGTTGCAACCTTTAGAAATACCAGAGTGGAAATGAGAGCATATTACCATGGATTTTGTGATGACTCTTCCTAGGATGCAAGCTCGTTGTGATGCTGTACGGGTGGTGATGGATAGACTTACTAAATCTCCTTACTTCTTGCCCTATCGCATGACCTTTAGAATGGATCAAATGACAGACCTGTACCTGCGGGAGATTGTTCGTTTACATGGTGTCCCTGTTTTCATTGTGTTAGATAGAGATCGACGGTTTATTTCTGATTTCTGGCAAAAATTACAAAAATGTATGGGAACAGAGTTGCGGTTGAGCACCGCGTATCACCCGCAGACTGATGGTTAGTCTGAAAGAACTATTCAAATTTTAGAAGATTTATTGAGAGCTTGTGCCTTAGATTTTCCTAGTTCATGGGATGATCATTTGTCTTTGGTTGAATTTGCCTATAACAATAGTTATCAGGCTAGTATTGGTATGACTCCGTTTGAAGCTCTGTATGGAAAAAGGTGTCGAACGCCTATCTATTGGGAAGAAATTGGTACGCGACAACTTTTAACTCCAGCCTTGGTTCAGCAAGCTGCTGATGTGGTTCGAATTATTAGACGACGATTAGAAGCAGCGCGAGATCACAAGAAAAAATATGCTGATGGCAGACGAAGAGACCTACAAGTTACAGTAGGCGAGTTAGTCTTCTTAAAAATCTCTCCCACCAAAGGTGTGACTCGTTTCGAAGTGAAAGACAAATTATCTCCTTGATATATCAGACCTTTTGAGATATTGGAAATTATAGGCGGTGTTGCCTATCGGCTAGCATTGCCCCCTTTGCTAACAAGTGTTCATAATGTATTCCATATCTCACAGTTAAGAAAGTATGTAGCCGATTCAACGCATATTTTGTCAACCGAACAATATGAGATCGAGGAAGATTTAACTCATCCGGAACGTCCTATTCGAATTTTGGATAGTCGCGAGGAGCAGTTAAAGAGGAGGACAATTCGGCATGTTCTAGTGCAATGGAGCAACCACAGTGAGCGGAAAGCAATGTGGGAGCTAGAGGACGATATTCGTAGAATCTGCCCCGAATTGTTCCAAAATCTATCATGACTATTGCAAGTTTTGAGGACGAAACTTTATAAGGTGAGGAGAATATAAAATATTAAAAAATAATTAATTTTGAATTTTTGCCTCTCCAAACATGTGGGCCCCACGGGATAAGATAGGATGAGATAAGAACTCTCCTAAATAGGGTGGTTAAGATAGAATTTAATTTTGAAACAAATTTTATCTCTATCTCTTCATAAGATAAGATAGGATGAGATAAGAATTATCCTAGATAAGATTTGTTAAGATAAAATCTAATTTTAAAATAAATTTTATCTTTTTCCTATCTTCCTATCCCTTAGAAGCTACGAGACTTCTATAAATTGGGTTAGGGATTTGATAGATGGGGATATTCGTAAAAAGGTTTGGGAGGTAAAGTGGCGGAAGGAGAAAATTTATTTTCTTCAACAGAGGCAAGTGGAATTTTATGTGAAAATTGATTTTAGTTCAATGTTATAATTATTTTTATACAATTGTTATGTATAAAGCATATTATAATTTTTATGGTATGCTTGACATATTTAAATTTTATAATTTTGAGTTTTTAAGATGTAAAATTATGCAAATAAATATGCCCGAACTTCACGCCTAAAATATATGTATTGAGATTGTTGTATTTTATTATGCATTTTATTTTTATAAATGCATTGATGTAAATTTATATATGCAATATATATATGGACATTAGAATCATATATTAATGACTTGGGTTAATATATATATTGATCTGTATATATAAGCTTAATTTATATTTCGTGGGACGTTCATTAAAGATTTGAGAGTGCACGGAATTTGAAAAAAAAATAAAAATAAAAATTTCTATCAAAGGCAAATCTCGTCAGACATAATTCTCCTGTTTGCAACGAAATTTTTTTGTTGCTTTTGACAGTTTTTATATATTTAATAATTTTAATGCTTCTGATGTCCAGGGAATTTTGGAAAATTGATATGTAGGCCATTACAGCAATAAGGGCTAAGTAAGATAAGCCCTCATGGGCCTCACATGCAGTAAAGGCTACGATGATGTGGCTTAATATGGGCCGTTCATTCCATTTTATTATGATTTATTCATTTGAACTCCGATTTGGGTAATCAAATAGTCTATTCCTATGTTTTTGATGCTTATGGACTCAATGGAAGGGTTAGATTTTGCATTTGAGACCTAATTTTTAAGATATTAAATTAAATGATTATTTTATCATTTAATTAAGTTTTATTTGGGTCATTGTCCATTTTCAAATAATTTTCTACTTGCTAGTCATGTTGAGACTAACCCATTATTTTTACAGGTGTACCAAATCAAGTGGGACACTAGCGTTTTGGATTTACGTGAAGATTTTCAAGGATATTTAATTTTATTTATTTATTTCAAAGGCATGTATTGAGAATGAGACTTGTAAAATTTCTTTTCTTTGTACTTTGATGTAATAATGGGAACATGATTAGTGGAAGTAGAATAATGAAATTTGTATGAATTTATAATAACTAATTTCGTCATAAATGGGTGATTGATCCTGAAAAATTGCATTAAATACACGGCCGAGATCACTTTTCTGGACCGGTATGTTACACATATGTATTCAATGTTTAAATTTATGAATAATAAAACGTTTAGATGTTTTGTTACACATACCAAAAAAAATTAAAATAATTATATTTAATACATTTTTAATATCTAAGTCATTAATTACATGTTAGTCAAAATTTTATACCATAAAATCAACTTTAATTATTTATACGAGCTCCCTCAAAAACATATTTATATGAGCTTTTTTTGATATATTTATATGAGCTTTTAAGAATTAAATTCATTAAAATTTTTATTTTTGATTGATATAAGTTCTATAAATATTATATTCTTCCAATTTTTTCTATATGTATATCTTACCGTGTTGAATATAATGTATGAATTTGATTTGTATAATAAGTAATTAATCCATACATATGTATTTAAAGTTTAAATTTATGGATAATAAAACGTTTGGTGTTTCATTACACATACCAAAAAATTAATTTTAAAAGTGCCTTGTCCAAGAGAAAGAGGACAGTGCTCTTTAAAATTCGGTTCCAAAAAGATTGATTTTTATGCGCATCATCAAATTAATGCGGAAACTATCGGTGCAAATGTTGATTTGGGCTAGCAACCGATTTGACGGTTGCGAGGGATGACGGCCCGAAATAGACTGATGGTGTGGCCCACTACAGAAGAAAACAACTGCATCGTACTTGTTGCTGCCAAGGCCGAAGAAGAAGCGTCTTACTGGGTGCCCGGCATTTACATACTTTTCTGCCGTCCTGCGAAAACAGAGGCATGCGGTGTCTCTTTGGAAGAGTTGCTATCATGACTTGCTTTTCTCCCTCCTCTCTCGCCTCCCTAACTGTATCTCAAAATGCCAATTTCCCGTCGTCGAATTCCCGATCTTTCAATTCCCTTCTCCATCTTCGAAGCCCTAACCCATCCAGTCGCGTCCGTGGCGCTGTCTTTCGCTGCTTCGCGTCCACTGCTGTCGCGGAGAGGATCAAAGTTCAGAATCCAATCGTCGAGATGGATGGTGGGGGCTTCTGAGTCATTTTCACTCTCATTATTTCTTTTTTATTTGTAGTTTTATTTCTAGAACTAAATCCGGGCCTTGTGGGTCTCAGGCGATGAAATGACGAGAATTATCTGGAAAATGATAAAAGAAAAGGTGACTTTCTATTCCTCTTCTCTTCATGTGGTGTGCCGATTTCACCCTGGTGCATTTTTGAGCTTTTCCTATCATCATGATAAATTGTGGCTTCACTCCAAATCTAAACTCATTATGATGAATTGCGGCGTCACTGCAAATCTAAACTGACATATACTATGAGTAGAACCACTCAAAATTGTTATTAAACAGCCCATGGTTACGCATAATGGTAGTGATTTGATGGTTGAGTTCTGAGAAATAGCCGAGTCTGGCCTATTCACAACCGGCGGAGCCAATCAACCGAGAATTCTGCTTAGTTAAGTCATGGCTCCCATTGCTTAGTGATCTTGCACGGCAAAACTCAAGAATGTGATTTTGGCCCAACTAGGACTTTCAATCAGAAGTCCTTCAACCAAAGTTTGCGTAGGATTGCTGACTTCATGCATATGCTTGGGCATATGAGTCTGTATATTTGTGTAAAAGGTGATTTGTTAGATTAGCCATAAAAGCTTGAACAAGAACAATTATCTGTCGACATCATCATCCAATAAGTTGTTCTGACGTTCATGTTAGCAAATTGAACCTGCTAAATGCTAAATGAGCTTGATCATTTAAAATTTATCATTTCATTTAATATCTTCTGAATGCTAGATTGCACTGGTGCAGTACAACATGGTGTTCTACATGCAACTTAACTTTTCTTGGTGGCTATTGCTTTGTTTTTTTAAGACATGAGACTGCCATATAGTTCCCGCTGTTCGTTTTAGGAGTTCTACTAGGATTCATTCCCTCCAAAATTGTAATCCTAAACAATGTATTGAAACTTGAAACCGAGAGAAGGCAAAAGATGCGCCCATACCAGAAAAGCAAGCCCCATTTGAAACACTTGGCTCATAAATGTGGCATTAGTGCTTATGCACCTTAAACCATGTGCATAAGCAATGTAACAGTAATACATATCAGCCACCAAAAATCCCTTTTAATGTAATCCCTTGAAGGCCTACATCCATAATGGCCTACTCTATTTACATCAGCCCAGTAGTTGCTCTTTTCCCGAATGGTGCCCTACTCTAGAGACACTAGCTCTACGGTAGCCTGTATCTCCCTTTGTGATGAATTGCCTCCCCTACTAGTAATTTCAATTTGGCCACTCGGTTGACCCCTTTACTTTAATGGGACGACTGCACTCATGTACTAGTAATTTTAATCCGTCCTTTTGGTCGCCTCTTCCGGAGTTCAAATTTATGACCTCTAGGTCCATTACCATGTTTCGATACTAATTGATACAAAAATCTCTAGCTGATAATATTGGACACTAGGTATCTCTCTTGATGTAATCCCTTCAGCCTTTGATCACATCACATGTTCAGCGATTGAAGCCATTTATTCTGCAATTATGCCTAGCTGGAATATATGGCAACTAGATGCTGAAAAAATTTGACTACTGCAGAAGTTTTATTCAGAATTTGATTGATATGCTTGCAGCTAATATATCCGTATTTGGAATTGGACATTAAGTATTTTGACTTGGGAATCCTAAACCGTGATGCAACTGATGACAGAGTTACAGTAGAAAGTGCTGAAGCTACACTTAAGTAAGTTTCAGATGGAGTTCTTTTTATTTGAATATTGATTTTTTCCCCCCACTAACGTGATCATTTTCCTCGGTTTCAGATGGTGTCAGTACCGTTTTTTCAACATGAAAAACCAGGATGATCTTGAAGTGATTAAGGAACATCTACTTCCCATTCACATTTTTAATAAAGCCACAAAAAAGCACTCTATCATAAACATGTTTTTCAATATGCTCATTTCCTTTAGGATGTATGATCACCCAAAAGTACTACGTAAGCAATAGTGAACAAGCACTATATCTGTATGTACCATCTGGATGTGGTATGAATCTATACCTAGAAGGCTTCAATCGCATTTTAATTATTTTTGACTGGACTTGTGCAAGTGCCTTTTTTTCCTTGGCCGTGTTGGCTCAGTACAGTGTCATCTGATGAATAGGCATTGTGCTATTCAGCTGGTTGTATTAGATGTTGACCTTTAGGGTTCATCATAATGACTATGGAATAGAACGGATGACTTTATTTGGTCCTTTACGTAGGAATGCCATCATAAAAATAGTGAATTAACGTGTTATCTGATTTGTTTCAGCATTGGCCCATCATAGAGGTTTTTTGGCTCATAGGATTTTTTATTTTCTTGTAGGCATTGATGCATGAAAAGTTGTGTTAATGTAGATGCTCTTTCGCTTTTGGCCTCTTTCACAAAATAACTTTTATTGTGATAAAAAGGAACAAACTACCTCATATTTGTTAGTCGAATCTTTTGATGGACTGGTGCAACTCCTGTTTTTGTAGACGGAATTTTCTCTTCGTGTTGATAAGAAAGAAAAATGAAAATATTAATAGCAGTTGGTGTAATGCACTACGAGCTGTATTTTCACCTGGTCATTGTTAGCTCCGAAGCTTCAATCTGACGGAGACTTTTGATAGAATTTGTCAACTAGAATCTTGTTTTAGGAATAGATGTACATTGCCAATTGAGGATTTCTAAACTAGTCCAATTCGTTAGCCAAATTCAAGATTTATTTTTTAAATCAATTTAAATGTTACTACAATGCATCTCTGTGCCCAAAATTAACCTTATCAGTTTTCATTTGCATTTTTTGTATTAATTTCTTTTTTCATGTTGCAGGTACAATGTTGCTGTAAAATGTGCAACAATAACTCCTGGTCAGTGAGCTTTTCTTAATGGTTTTAGAAATTCACTGGATTGCTTGAGATGCAGCTTTCTAAGCGAGGAAACTGCTGTCCTATTCTTCTTTAGTAACAATGAATAAAGCTTGTAGTTTAATACACCTGCTCCTTGCTCATTACTTGACATATGAAACTGCATGTTGTTAAATGAGGGTGATCAAACAAACTTCAGTCTAAGAGTTCATTTAGAGTGTATTTGGGAAGTGATAAAACTTTTAATGGAAAGTTTTTGAATGAGTAAAATTGGTACGATAGGGGTAATGATGAGGAATAAATAGAATGAAGTTGAAATAGATAAGTTAGTTGTATAGGTAGTTGTGTAAAAATGATTGAAAAGTAGGGTAGTTGTATAGGAAAATGTGGAGAAATGATTAAAAATAGGGTAGTTGTAGCGATTGAAAAATTTTAAATTGGAAAAGTTCTAAGGTTTGCTGAACATGCCCTTGGTTGAAGCTACGTATGAAGTCCTGAAAAAGCACTTGCATAGAAAGTTTTCTTTTGGTAGCAATGCTGAACTGGGCACTGGAGATTTATCTGCCTAGATTGAAAGAAAAGAAAATAGATGTCCATAATATTTTTGTTTTTCGTGTTTATTTCGTTTTTTGTTGTTGTTGTTTTGTGGAGGGGCATGTTTATCTAGGGGAAAACCAGTATGTACCAATATGTTACAGATCAAGTGCCAGTGCATAATATTTTGGACACCTTTTATTAGGGGGAATATGTAATTTCCACTTGTCATTCATTTTTGCTAGAAAAATCCTTTGGAGTGGAGTGCTCCTCCTACTATATGCTTCTTTATGTCATGAATCATATTTTCAGATAAACCATGGGCCCTTAAAAGTCCCAATTGGTATATGCCCATGTTCCCCCCTCAAATCCATCATTTTGTGGTCTATTCTTTTTTTTTTTTTTTTTTTTTAATTTTAATTAAAAAAAACCATCCATTTCAACACATTCACCTATGTGCATCCTGTGCTACTGTTATTTTCTGCATTTTCCCCATAAAACATGCCTCAGCTTGGAGCTATCTCGAAAATCTTGTGGCTGCCCTTTTTAACATATCTATTCTCATTAATTCAGGCCAAGATAAAAAAAATGATAAATATGCATATTAGAATTCCCTTTTTCTTTTGGTCCCCATTTTGGGTATGGGATTATGGTTGCTGCAAGATTAAAGCTCCAAAATATGTTTGAATGGTGAGAAGCGGAAATGATATTTATAAGGTGATCTTGAAATTGGTTCTTTTGGCCACTTCGTAGATTGGTTGATGTTACTCTACAAAGTCTCCATGCAGCATGGCTGTATTGGATTATCATTTTTTTATTATGAAGATTTACATGCATTCTCTTTATGCTTCATCAAGTTTGATCTTGGACGTGCTGTATCTCTGATAAAGCTGTTCCAGAGTTAACTTCATTGTCCAAGTTGCACTATTTATTTAGTTTTTTTTTCCATGGTAAGAAAAAATTAATTGTTTTTTTCTAGTATCTTGTGTATGGTTATTGTCTGACTTAATTTTACACCATGGCTTGCAGATGAAACCAGGGTTAAGGAATTTGGTCTCAAGTCTGTGTGGAGGAGCCCAAATGGCACAATACGAAACATCTTGAATGGTTAGTTTGCATCTTCTTGTCTCGCTTTAATGGCAAGTTTAACCTTGCCTATTCATATGGATTTTGCTTGACTAGTTTCTTCTTTTGGAGGCATCCTTGTGGCTGTGGATTTTTTTCCTTCTTGCTCTACCTGGCCAGTTGTGCCATAGATGTAAATGGTTCAGACTCAGTTGATTCCATAGCCTGAGTATTTTGTTGCAAACTTGCTGTCATCCTTCAACTAGAGTTTTTCTGTCTATTCTTAGTGACATTTATTATTTTTCAGGAACTGTATTCCGCGAGCCAATTGTATGCCGAAATATTCCCAGGATTGTTTCAGGTGATGCCTACTTTAAGAATTGTTTCATGTACGTGTCTGCATCCTTTTGTGTGCTTGTGTTTATGTTTAGCTTGTCTACGGTTTTGTAGCTTGGAAGAAACCAATCTGTATTGGGAGGCATGCCTTTGGAGACCAGTATCGAGCAACTGACATGTTCATTGGAGGTCCAGGAAAGCTCAAAATGGTATTTGGTAAGTGCACAAACCCTTTTCAGGTATATGAAAGTGACAGCAAACATTTCTTTGTTGATCCCCTTGTTTTCATTGGGTTTCAGTTCCTGCAGAAGGTGAAGCTCCTGTGGAGCTCAGTGTTTATGATTTCAAAGGTCCTGGTGTTGCGTTGGCAATGTACAATGTTGAGGAGGTTTGTCAAACATCAACTCTATGTTCCCTGTGGTTTTTCTTATACTATTTATGGCCTTCACTGCTCTCCCCATTGGTTTCCAGTCTATTCGAGCTTTTGCGGAGTCATCAATGTCAATGGCATATGGAAAGAAATGGCCTCTCTACCTAAGCACCAAAAACACAATACTGAAAAAATATGATGGCAGGTAGTCTCAATGCATTATGAGGGTCTTTTCACCTTTAGTATTTCCCATGCATCTTTGTCACGTATCTGGGTATATCGATGTCTCCATAGAGCTGCTTGAAATTCTTATATCTTCACTTTCTACTGCTTGTTGTAAGTGTAAAATGTGGCCATTTTCTTAGTGATCTAGGCTTTCGAAATTTGTGGGTTTTCGTTGTTTGTTTTGTTGATATTTTGGAAATATGCCTAAGGATTTAATTGGAGAATGTTTGCTTGCTCTTCTTGCTGGAAAAGTTGTGTTGGTACTTGTATCAACTTCTGTAGTAGCTCTAGTGTTGAGAGTAGGTAGTATTTTGAGCCGTTACAAATAAATATATTCTTTCTGGGTGGCATTCTGTACTTGTTGATTTCCACTGTAAAACACTTTGTGTCTGGTGTACAATATAGTCTGTGGAAGATTAACCCTCTGGTTGTTCGATCCAACATATTAGAACTCACATGTGAGAAAACAATTCATTGTGGATGCTGAGGGATGCATCCTTTTGACTTCAAATAATTAACGGAATTTTGACATTTTAAATTGGTGCACTCTGTTAAATGGGCATGTGTAGGTTCAAGGATATTTTTCAGGAGGTATATGAAGAGAAATGGAAGGAGAAATTTGAAGAGCAATCAATATGGTTCGTATGCATCTCTGGTGAATATGCACCTTGTTTATTTGTTCCCCTTTTAAAATATTCATACAGTTTATAATGCTAGCTTATTCTGTTAAATTCAGGTATGAGCATCGGCTAATAGATGACATGGTGGCATATGCAGTAAAAAGTGATGGTGGATATGTGTGGGCATGCAAAAACTATGATGGGGATGTCCAGAGTGATTTCCTCGCCCAAGGTAGTTTTTCAGGCCCTGGATATTTCAACCATATGCTTGAGCTTGTTGAAGAGGGGAAAAACTGAGACTGCCTTAATTGTCTCTTCTTGACACCATTGGCCAAGCCTTTTAGCATTTGCAAGCGCACTCATTCTTGCTGCTGCTATAATTCTTGCCATTCATTGGTAGTTATACTTGAATTATAAACTTTCATCAAAGCTTCTATACATGATCCATTCCTTCAAAGAGTACTAGTAGAAAATGATTTCCGTTAGTCCTGAGGGGCTGTTACCTGGACCCTGTTTCAGACCAGCTACTCAGTTCCCTTTTCATCGTGGAAGGTTCCCATTAATGAGGTGCTTGGCGATGCAGGTTTCGGTTCTTTGGGCTTAATGACGTCTGTGTTGGTATTTACAATCATAACTTTTCTTCCTGAATATCATTCTGGATTTTTATCTTGTTACTAATTACACGTCTTATCGTTTTTCTGAGTCGCTTTTCTGGATGTAGTTATCATCTGATGGGAAGACTTTGGAAGCTGAAGCTGCTCATGGAACCGTCACTCGACATTTTAGACTATACCAGAAGGGACAGGAAACTAGTACTAACAGTATTGCATCCATTTTTGCCTGGACACGTGGTCTGGAGCACAGGTAATCTTCTGTAGTCTGTGAGCTATACCAGAGTGTGGGCACTAGCTTTATGTGGAGAGGGTAGAAATTGTCGTCATGAAGTGAGTCGTGCTCCGTCGTGTGGAAACCAGGTTTTCCCTGCATGTTGACTGTTCCGGAGAGGCAGTGTTGTGATTGTTTCAGGTTTACTTTCTTATTTGGCTGAGTGTAAAATTTGAAAAATGGCTGTCTAGCCTGTCTTACACTGCTGTTGAGGGGAACGAGTGAATCTTTGAACCGAGGAGGCAAGGATACACATGGATTACAGTAAATGATGGTTCTAGGTTCTAACCTGTTACAATGGGCATTGCTATGGAAATATTTCTTCTGATATTGGTGGTATTTAGGGCTTGATCTTTCCAGTTGGACATTCTCTTCATTGCTTAATCATGGTTCCAGACTAGCTCATCTGTTCAACGAGTTCCATATCAGTCTTCCACTGATTTGGCAATACTTGCAGATGGACTTTGCATGAATTAATTTAATTTAATTTTATGCTAATTTTATTGTACTTGTACAGGGCGAAGCTCGATAAGAATGACAAACTGTTAGATTTTGTTCAGAAGCTTGAGGCTGCATGCATTGAGACAGTTGAATCGGGCAAAATGACAAAAGATCTCACCATACTCATCCATGGACCCAAGTATTATATTTGATCTATGTTTGTTAATTGGCTACTCTTGCCTTTCAGATATGTGCATCTTGATAAAGCCAGCTACTATTACGATGACCAGGGGCCCAGTTTCCTCATCTCTCATGGTTGTTATGTGCAGGGTCTCGAGGGAATTGTATCTAAGCACCGAGGAGTTTATTGATGCTGTTGTGCAGAATCTGGAGCTGAAGCTGAGACAAGCCACACAGAGAAAATGATTGCCAACTGACGAAGAAATCCATCAAGGTTGATGTTGAATAACTCACGACAACAGACATTGAACACTTAGGGTATGATGATGAGTGTATATTTCGTGACAAGTTCTCTCCAGAAATGAGTTAAAATACCCTGAGGCTCAGGAGACTCCCCAGTCAAGAGTCTTCAATTGAAATTTTGTTGCCTTTAGGGCCCGCCTTCCATTAACTGTTTGGGAGTATATGATGGGATGGAGTGGAAGGTGAATGCCATGAGATTTTTCACTTCCAAAAGAATTTTTTTTATTTCCAATGTAATTTCTCATCTCAGGATATTTAAGAACTCCTTAGTCAATCTCCCATCCCACCCACATTTAACATCCTCTTACATCATGTACTACTCTGTTCAGGCCTTTCCCTGGCCTTCTTTGTACGCCCGGGTGTTACTCGTAGGCCTATGATGGTGGTTGGGAGTATTGGTGAGATGGACAACCCATTATACATGCTATTAATAGCAGAATAAATTGGTAGCAGACATCTGCTAACCGATTTAATAGCTCATTGCACCTTTGAACTGGTATTTAAAAAATAATGAATAAATGTCCGGAAGATTTAAGCGGGAACTCGCCTGCGGGAACTCATCCAAAAATTATATTTTTTTCAGTTGCTTTCAAAAGAAGAAACCGTCATTAGATTTGAAGTATTAGTTTGATTCTTCGCTCTGAAAATTATACAAATGTTAAAGAGGCATGATTCTATGCATTTGGCTTCATAGGAGTTTTTTTTTTTTAAAAAAAAAAAAATACAAAAATATATATTTTAAATTTTTTGGTTTTCTTTCTATAAAATGTTATCATTATTATTTTTTGGATAAGTATAAAATGTTATTTTAAGAGTATTTAATTTATATACAAATGTAAGATTATTTTTGTCATTTTAACCTCTTAAAACAATTAAAATATCCTTAAGTTTGAAAATAAAAAAAATAATATACGCAACTAAAATATTCTTCTGTTTGAAAATAAAAAATATGTCTTCAAAAATTGTAAAATTTGGTATACGAATTATATATGCTTAGAATAACACTTATATAAAATTTAAAAATTAAGATATATTCAAAAATTGTAAAATTTGGTATATGAATTATATACGCTTATTACACAATATAACATGACATAATTTTAGTAACATAGAAAGACTTCTTTACACTAATCTACTTAAACATTACAATACAGATACGTAATGTTATGGACTATAAAAATCATATCGCGTGCTATTTATATCTAAAAATGCATCTATTGTTGTAATTCGTCCATTATATTTTATCAATCAACACAATCTGGTTTTTTTGAATTTCGATATTAATGGTTAAAGTTATATTTTAAATTATGGTTCGATTTTTCAAAAACAACCAAGTAAATCACATTTTTTGATGGATCCTGCCGTGATCTCACGCTCCAGCGTCAAAGATGGCCCCCTGCCGTGCGCATCCTTGTGTGGTTAGGTCAATGCGCGAGGCAGGAAATGACTTAAGGTAGGGGTGCAACTTGGGCCGGGTTGAGCCCGACCCGGTCCCCATATGATATAGTTAGGATTTAAGTGAACTTTAACTCCGATTTTTATTTTATATTTATTATAAAATATATTTTATATATAATATCTAAACAATATTTCTTTATATTTTCTGTATTTTATGTTATTTATATTTAAATACATGTTTGACATATTGCAATTGTATTATAAATAAAGTATATTATTTTTATTTATATTCATCTTTTATTTATATAATCTTCTTCATTTATCTTGTTTTTGATGTTAAATTTTTTATGGAGATATTTTTCATAGATGAATGATCCTATTAGCCCGGGCTAAACAAATGCTCGACTTCGCCCACTTTAAAAAATTCATTATAATAATCTTTTTATTTTTTTTTCATATACTTGTTTATCTAAGTGTATTTAACGCATACACCAAGTTTTATTATTTTTGAATATGTGTATATATATATTTAGATTTTTAAAGATAAAGGTATTTTAAATACATATATATAAATAGATATTTAAAAATCTCAAAAAAATGTATAAACTTGGTTATATGTTAAATACATTTAGATGAACAAATGTATGAAGAGAAACATAAAAAAAGTTACTGTAAATGAGTTTTTTGAAGTGGTCTAAGTGGGACATTTACTTAGTTCGGGCTAATAGGATCACTGATATTCTCTATATTGTTATATTTTTTAAAAATATGTGGTTTGATTATATATTATTATGTTTACTTATATGATTTGTTATTATTATACATTCATATAAAATTTTAAACTTATCACTTTTAAATGAAATGTGAATTTATCAACTTAAATTTCAACCCGAAATCCAACCCGAACCTGACTTTCAAAAATAAGATTAGGGTTTAAGTTTTACACATAAAGTTAGGGTTAATATTTTATAAATAGGGTTAGAGTTTAAGTTTTACACATAAAATTAGGGTTAATATTTTATAAATAAGGTTAGAGTTGAGGTAAATCTGAATTTCATGAGCCCGAGTTGAACTCCTACTTAAGAACTCTAGAATGTGGAAATGAAATTCTTGAAACTACCTTCGTATAAATTAACACAGCGTCTTGGAATATTGATGCGGATTCTTAATGGTCGGTGGCAGATGTGGTAAGTAACATGCTGAGTTCAAATTCCAGTACTTACAAGAGAGCAAAAGGTTCTGAACAGTGGAAAATGCTGGGAGCAGAATAAAAGTAGCTTAAAAGATGGTAACTAGTTATTTGCCACTGGCGTCAAAATTACTTCGTTAGAGTTTGGATAAATTGGCTGGAGGCATTTTCAGATTGGTAGTAACATTCTCGATGGTTGCTTTTTCGGAAACGAATTGTCGGCAATTGGAAGCTCACCATTCTGCTTTCATCGCGGATTGTCCCCTTCTATCACGAGTTTCACTGGAAGTGGATGTTCAAATGTAACGTCGGGAATTTCCATTTTTCAAACCTTAACCTGCAAAGAGAAAACGAAGGCCTTCTCTTGGCATTTTTGCCCAGACAAGTCAAAATACAGATGAGGCTGTGGAGTATGTGATGGTGGGAAAAAGCGAACCCAGGATTCCGTTGGAAGCGATAGTGAGTCTGAGGCTATGCTTCGCTTGTCAGTGCGTTGTACTGCCATTATCTACTCGTAAATTCATTTCATGGTTTCATGCGTCCCTTTCAGAGTTCACGCCACCATCAACATGCCAGGAGCTGCGTAGCATTGAAGGGTTCGGGCAGGGTCCACAACCCAACCCGGAAGAATGGGTGGTAATGTCTGGGTGTTGCTTGAGCTTGCGATTGTCGTCTCGGAGATGTAACGTAGAGAACTATGTAGAGTCGTCATAGAATTCTTCAAGACAGCTTAGCTTCTTGATTGGAACATGTGAGGCCACCTGAAGGCGCATTTTGTGAAGATCCAATGGATGGAATTGGATGAGATTTTTTTTTCTAAATCTATTTTTCTAATATAAAATTTCATTTTTGACTGCGTCTTCCATTTCGACATTATTCTCCTGATTTTTAATATAATTTTTTATTTTTCAATACTCTGCAACTATTTCTTCTATTGGTCTATAATCTCTTCGTCTCGTTCACGTTCACATCGCATTGGATTCAATTATATCCTCCCGAACATGCTTGAGTCACAGCTCCACTAATACCTGGACTGCTTGGTGCATATACTGTCCAATGCACCTGCCAGGGTGGCCGGCTTGATGAGCAGACAAGCCAATTCATTCGAATCCAGAGCCCTTATAATGGCAAGGTATTGAAGGATTGATTACATGGAAACTGAGGGAAAAAAAGGGAAACTGCTCTAATTGATATTGACGACATGGAAAAAAAAGATTGATTACATGGTTCTATTTTCACTTTTATCACTTACTTTAATTTTCTCTTTTTCTCATAATTTACTCAACAGAAGAAAGTTATGTAATTGAAAGTATTGAAGGATTGATTACATGGAAATTGGGGGTATGTTTGTTTATAAATAAAAAATTTCAAACTAAAATGTAACATAACTACGTAGAACAGTGATTTTGGGCTATGTATTTAATGCAAATTTTCAAGATCAATTATATATTTATGACACAATCAATTATTATATTTAATAACCTTAAAAAATTCAAAATTCACTTCCACTAGTCAAGTTTCCATTACGACATCTCAAGCGTGAAAAAAAAAATTATATGCCTGCTAGCAATACATGCCTCTAATAATAAATAAAAAAATTTTAATGTCTTTTGAAAATCTTTAGATAATTCAAACTCTAATGTCTCACTTGATTTGGTTCACTTGTAAAATAATAGGTTAGTCTTAACATGACCAGCTCGTAGAAAATTATTTGAAAACAGATAATGACCCAAATTAAAATTTAATTAAATGATAAAAATTATTATTTAATTTAATATCTTAAAAATCAGACCTTAAATGCAAAATCAAACTCTTTTATAGAGTCTGTATGTATCAAAAATATAAAAATAGAGCATCTGGTCATACAAATCAGAGTCAACTTGCACTAATTATATTTAAAATAAAATGGACAAATTAAAATCTGCCACATCAGCACCTTGACATCATTCAAATTAGACTCATTACAGCCCATGCAGTATTTTTGGGTTTCACCCAAATCTGGCGTAGCCAATAACCAAATAACATGTCCAATCAAATTCGAATATGTCCAATTTTCGAATTTTCTCCTGATGGTCCGTTTGCAAATGCCAACAACAGTAGCCTTCCTTCGAATACCCTGCAAGGATTACACTGCAACATGTCGAAAAAAACCATGGGAAATTATACTGGCATCAGAACCGATCTTTCATTTTATGTTATCTGTAATATATATTTTTTTATTCAAAAGCAACAAACATGAATGGTTGCATTACGTGACCCATGGACAAATCATCCCACGTCCATCTTTATGGACGATTTGCCATCCCGAACAAAAATCATATTATATATATGAAATTTTCAGGTACAGTTGCATCAAAATGGGCCCTACATGATGATAAAATTATAATATATTTTACTTATTATTTTTAGAATAATATATTCTATTATCGTATTAATTTTCATTCAAATAGGATATGTGTACGGACCTTATCTGAAAATAGTATAAATTCAACGTAATAAAATAATTTCATTAAAATAACAATTTTAAAGTAGTTTTTTCAATATGTAAACTATTTGCTATAAAATTTATATATAAATAAATAATTATATAAAATTTTATTCCATTTTAATATATGTAGGGCTCAAAAATGAGTAATATAATAAATATATATATAATAGTAACTAGTTGACGACGGATGTTGAAATTTTATTATAACCATACCACTAATATATAAATTCAAGATCCACATATATATTGATAACGTCTCAGAAATCAAAATTTTAGGCATAAATTTTAGACATATTTTATTTGCAATATTTTTTAATAAAAAACAAGATCGTAAAATCAATCATGCCAAAATAGAAAAATCCATAGCCTAAAATCATGACATATGATAAACCTTCTTTGTACAATTAATAAAAAAATATAACTGTACAAAATAATTGCAACAAATAAAATAATATAGAACCAATAACAGATCCCTGAATAAAGTTCTACTTGCTTACAAATTTCTCCCACTGTGTAACTCTAGAGCTCTCTTTTTTATAAACTCATTTTATAAAAGCTTTTATAGGTAATAAGGACAAACTCATTTAAACTTAGGATTTGTTTGGTTTGGTGTAAAACTTTTGATGAAAAGTTCTTGGGGTAGAAGTTGTCAAGTTGATGGAAAATGATGTGATATAATAGAGGTAATAATGAAGAGTAAAGGGAATAAAATTAAAATAGATAAGTTAGTTGTATGGGTAGTTGTGTAGAAATGATTGAAAAGTATGATTAGTTTGTATATAAAAATAATTAAAAAATAGAGTAGTTATGAAGATTGAAAAGTTTTGATTGACATTTTTTTGCCCCAAACAAATACGCCCTTAAATTCCAATTAAAGTAATATTATCACTTGAATTTAACTTTAAATTTAATTCTAATCTCATCTATTCGTAGAATTTTTATCTTATCTTATCCTGTGAGGTCCACATGCATGGAAAGATAAAAGTGCAAAAATTAAATTTTATTAATTCTTACGGAATCTTTATTTGAATCATAAACCTCTAAAACCTCCGGACCACTTGTATACCAACGGAGTTACACTAATTACTAAAATAATATCAAAAATAAAAAAGCAATCCGTTACATCAATAAATAATAATTGGTTGAGACTCATTATTAACCATTTGGTACAATTAGTCAAAGGGTCAACCCTTGCCAGGTAGATTTTAATTGGTCAACTTAGAAAATTTTAGGATATTTACATAAAAATCTTTATTTATTTTAAACTAAAATTGTAATTATTTCTTTATATCTTGTTATATAACTTTTATATTTTCAATCATTTCTATATAATTATCATACAATCAACTTATTTATTTTAATTTTATTCTCTTTACTTTCCATCGTTACCTCTATCTTATTATGTTATTTTCTTCTTCTGTTTCAAAAAATTTAATATAATTATTTTTTTATCAACATCTGCACACAACACGGAAAAAAAAAAAAAAAAAAAAGAAGAAAAGAAAAGAAAAAGTGGTCTGGTTCTTCTCTCTGTCCGGCCCAACAACACCCATGATTTTGACTGGTCACCAAATTCAGCAGAGGACAAAAGCCTTTACACCGGGAGTTACTGCACAGGACTGGCTTTTAAATTTTACTTTTCCGTGTGGTTCGAAAAGTAATCAAGTCATGCGTCCTTTCCAAACCCAAACGCCTTTTGGGCCCAAAGATTTGGTCCTTGTTCAAAACTTTTTAAGCTAGCTAATTTATGACGTCTACATTGCAATGATGGTCTTACTCTTTAAGGCCTTGATGAAAATTACACTGACGAAAGCCCCTTTCTACCCCATCATGGCATGGAGCGCCCACCACAGCGTTACACATTCATGAGATGAGATACCCCTTGTTGAGCAATACCCATCTCGTCGCATGGACAACCCTTTTTATACTTCTTCTTTTTGATTGGAATTAGGGCCAGCGGCAGCCATACCCATCTGGACAAACGGCTGACTTTGATCCCTATACCTGAATGCCACAAGTTCTGCTAACTAACTGAGCAATACCAAAAAATGTATTTGAGCTACCTGGGCATTTGATATGCACATTACACATTACATGGCTGAGAAATGGTGGTCGGATGGCTGGCTGCTTACATGGGGATGAGTTTCTGTAGTCTGTGGTCTTCGAGTGGTGGTGAAAGCGCATGGAAGGCAAACGCCTTTCCAGGCCATGGCCCTTTCATGGAGCGTGCATACGTGGTTCTAGCTGTCTAGATGATGATGATGATGCTGACATCCTTATACTGTCCGTGGTTCCCTCATTTTTATTTACTTTAGTTTTCTTAAAAACGATTTTACGGCAGCCTGCTAGCCTGCCCGACCGGCAATTGCCCATACAACTCTCAGTCTCAGATCTGAAAGAATGGACAGTCCCATCCATTTGCGGCTTGTGGGACTATGCCGGCATTTCTATTCTCATGTGTCTGTAGGCTGGAGTTAAAAAGGCAACGATCCCTTGTCCAAACACGACACGAATGCTACTGAGTTGACCCCTGGAGAAATTTAATAAAATTTTTGAATAAAAATTTTTTAGTTAAAAAAAAATATAATATAACAAAAGTAACGATGAGAAAAAAGAATAAAGTCAAAATAATAAGTTAATTATATGAATAATTATGTAGAAATAATTGAAAAATTAAGTAGTTATATAATAAGATGTGGAGAAATAATTTAAAAATAAAATAATTATAAAAAGTAAAAAATTTTAAACTGTAGTCATACATTAGCTGTATCTTTTACTTTTCTGTTCTAGCAGGGCTGAAGAAGCTACTGTTGCAATGGTGGACCCTACTGAGGTTATAAAAATCCCTTTCAAGGGAGCTGGAGCGGGCCGGAGGATTCATGTCCCCTTTGTGAATAAAAAAAAGAAGAAGCAGCGAGTCGTGCTCCCACGTGGGAAAGACAGATGGACAGTCATGACCTGCTTCCAAATTGCAACGGCTTATCAAGTAAGAATAACGAAGCGGCAAGAAGATGATTGAAGTAGTAAACCATCTGGTGGGATGTTGGGAAGTGCCTATGAGGCTTTTTTGATAACTTTTTTTATATATATCATGACATACAAACATTACAATAAATCAAATTCACACCAGAAATTAAATTGTAAAATATCAGTAGGGGTGCAACTTGGGCCGGGTTGAGCCAGAACTTGACCCGCCGAACCCGATTTTGAAGGGTGTTAAAATTTACTTTTTCATAACCTAAACATGAAAAACCCGATTTGTAAATATGATAGGGTTAGGATTCAAGTGAACCCGAACCCGATTTCCCATTTTATATTTATTATAAAATACATTATATACACACTATTTAAACAATATTTTTTATATTTTTCATATTTTATGTTATTATAGCTATATTTGAATACGTGTTTGACATATTGTAATTTTATTATAAATAAAGTATACTATTTTCATTTACATTTATTTTTTATTTTTATCATTTATTTTTACACTTATTATTTTTCTTCTTTTATCTTATTTTTGATGTTAAATTTTTTCTAAAAAATTCTTTATATTACTATTTTAAAAAATATGCAGTTCGATTATATATTATTATGTTTACTTCCATGATTTGTTACTATTATTTATTCAAATAAAATTCTAAACATATCACTTTTAAATAGAATGTAAATTTATCGACATAAATTCCAATCCAAAACTCAACATGAACCTGATTTTCAAAAATAGGATTAGAGTTTATGTTTTACAAATAGAGTTAGAATTAAGGTTTAATGTTTTATAAATAGAATTAGAATTAAGGTCGAGGTGACCCCGAATTTCATAAGTCCGAGTTGCCCACCTAAATATCAAACATTATACTTGTAACCTACGATTGCCGGCAAACGGTCGGGCATGGATACCACAGCGCCAGGCACGTCATGGCGCCAATGAGACTTGAATGAAAGTAAATGAGTTGAGAAGATTCAACCAGAAAAAATTAGTGTGTAGTAAAATTGAAAAAAAAATAGCATTGAGAATAAGAAAAATCAAGTAATCATATATTAAAAAAGGAGAATAATTTTTAAAAATGAATTTTTTTATCTTACTTTCTTTTCATTTAAGGTTATTTAACATATTAAAGTTTATTAAAAACTTAGATAGGATGAGAATGTGAAATGAAAAAGATATTATTGTGTGTAAGCAATAAGAAAAATTATATAACAAATAAGAAAAAGAGAAATAAAAAGCAACTTCTTATTTTTAAGTAATAAAAAAATAATTTTGGGAACGTGAAATTATATCCCATATCCATTCTGACCACATTTTAGACAAACTTAAAATATCACGAAGGAAGGACATCTATATCCATGTTCTAATTCGCGCCCTCAAAAAACAATTGTTACCATGTAAAATGAAAAAGCTTTACCACTCGTTTCCACAACCTTTTAATATTATTAATATTTTAATTATTTTATTTTTCTATTATTATCTTTATATTCTAATATTATTTCACATAGTCTTAGAATTACTTTATTTATTTTTACTATTAGTCATTACGCTTGTTGCATCATATCACTCCTTTATTATTTTAAAAAAAAAATTCCCTTCTTTTTTCAAATGCCAAAAGGAGCCTGTGAATTAGATTAATATGATGTTGAATTTATATTTTAAAAAGTTTAAGATAGTGTAAATCAGATTAATTCGATCTACTTAATTTTGACATTCATCTTAAAATGTAACGAATGATTAGATTTCTAATCACATTTCGAATTCTGTTATGGGCCAACGATTACCAGTAAAATGAAGGTGAACTTTGGGTTCCATCTATCTCTTACTAGCCACCTTTGGTTTCAAGCTCATTATTGCTGGAATCAGCTAGTCATCAAGAATCATTGGCTGAAAGAGCATCTATCTCAATCAGCAATCACTCATTACTTATCAATAACTTCTGTCTCGTCCCGCTTCGTGGATTCCGCGCTCTCTCTCTCTCTTTCTCACTTACTCATATCTTCAGTATATCTTCGAAAAAACCGATTCCACACTGTCAGATGCCTCATGTGCAATGTCTGCCTCCATACTCTTCCTAATAAAATCTTAAACACGTACAGCCCTCTCTCACCCTCTCTCTCTCTCTCTAATAGATCGCAAACAAAACAGTACATGCACTCCCGCTACAGCCCAAAATCTTCAATTCGTCGCAGAGAAAAAGAGCACGTGTACTCTCGCTACCACCCAAAGCCATGAATTCGTCGCAATGAAAAAGAATAAAAGAAAACAAAGACGCTTGGGGCTGAATTCCCAAACTTTTTCTTTCCTTGTTAAAACTAGAGAAGAAACACCACCCAAAGTTGAAAGCAGAAAATCAAATTCCCATGTCCAAGCTTGGACTCTAGTGTCATCTGAAATGAGCGCAAGCAGATTTCCATGGAGGCTCTTAGCCAGTTGGGTGTTGCTATTTATCCATTTGAAGCAGTTTGCAGATGGGGCTGAAGCTTCAGTGAACTTCTCGAAAGCTCCTTTGCCTTTTTCTTCTTTGTCTTCAGCTGCATTTGCGTTTCAAGTTTTGGTTGGGGGAAGTGGAGATGCTTGCAGTAACTGCAGTATCAATTGCAAGGTTGGTTGAAATTATTTCTTCTCATCTTTAGTATAGTTTTTTTTTTTTCTTAAAAAAAAAAAGTTGTTTTTTACGTTTTTGTCCCCCACTTTCAGTTGCGGTTATTATTCTTTGGTTTATTTCTTCTTCTCTCCCCTTGCCTGCCTACATGTCTACACTGCCCATATTTCTTTTTGTTGTTATTTCTACTTAGCTATTTCTACTTAGCAATGTGTAACATAACATTAACACTCTTGATTGGAAGGAAAAACCAGAAGTAAAAATGAGAGGGAAAAACCATGAGGAGCTGCCCTTTTCTATATATATTTTTTTCTTCTTTGATTTGAAGCCTTGTTCATTTTCAAAAAATGGTTTTGTTAAAAACTTCGGAATTATGTAATTGGATAGCGTTCCAACTTTAAAAGTACTTTTCTTAGAGGTAAATCGCCATTTGAACGATCTTCCATGAATTATAGGCCTCTATGAAAATTGAAAATTTCACCATAAAAATGTGTTCATCTCAAACATTAATATATTTGAAAAAAAATCCTTACTGTCAAATCAAGCCAATTCGTATGCTGTCTTCTTTCCAAACATAAATTTGGTGGTGACTTAGCGAAATGCTTGTGCTATTATCATTTGGCCAATCACAAGAGTCTCTTTTTTTCGTTTTCGAATTGTATTTTACTCTTTAATTGTAGAATTTAGAGGGCTATTGATCCTGCCATACTTGGTTCTGCTATATTTTCTTTTCATTTTAGTTACCTGCACAATTTTCTGAAGAAGGATGTACTGTATTAGAAAGTCTTTTTGTTTTACATCTGATTATAATGCCATACATGGGCCTATGCAGCTGGATGATCAGGCCATTACAGAATGTGGAGGTAGAGAAGCTTCTTATACGGGCTTGAGTGATGGACGGCATACATTTGGGGTCTGTGTTGATGGGCTTCAGGGAACTCACTGTGACAGCTACAATTGGACAGTTGGTGACAACTTTTCTCTCATCCTTCCTAGCTGAATTCCTTCTTTACTTGTGTCAATTTACTGTATAACATTAATTTTTTCAAAGATCTCAATATTTCAACAAATATAAGCGATGTGATATGAAGTAAATAAAATCTGTTTCTACGACCACTGGACCGCTGGGTTCGTCACACATCTTAGCTCTTGGTCCTTTCTTGATACATTATCAAATAAAGTTGGAGTCTTGAGTTCTTTACATAGCTAAAAATGCTATTATTTTCAGAATCCGGAGAAAGGAGAAATTTGAGTGTTACAGTTTCCTATATTATCAAGGCATCCATCGTTCAGTTCGGTTTTGCATATAAAAGCATTTTCTGGAAGCTCTGCTTATCATTTTTACCGTCTTCCTCCATTCTAGCTTCTGCATCAGTCGCGAACTTTTCTGTTTGCCTTCTTAGAATTGGGAATTGTCTATAGAAATAAATGTGTCTGCTTTGCCTTCTTTTCTCTTAATAGATGCTTGGCTCATCTATATTGTGCATTTTTCTAACATAATGAAATATTTGCAGATACAATTCACCCTACGGCATATGTTACAGCTGACAGGCCTTTTACAAATGGACAGAATGTTTCAGTTGATATCTCTTTCAGTGAACCATGCACTAGAGGAGGTGGATTTAGATGTTCCTCTGTGAATGCTTGTAATGTGAGTATGTGTCCAACTACTACACCTAAGTTTCCTTCAAATGCGCTGCCACTGGAATCCAACCTTTACGTAAATATCTGTAATAACGCAATTCTTGTTTTAATGGAACAAGCCCTCTGCATGGATTCAAAGATGTAACGAAAGGCTGGCCGCAATTTACATGCAAATACCTAACTACTAACCGAATTTTATGAAATGATGCTAAAAATAGTTCTCCATTGTCCGTATTGGCTAGCTGGTGTCACTTATCACACTGCCAAAGATACTAATCCATCATCTACAGTCTTTCCCACTTTGTATCTATTTAGAGGCTAGCTATTGACTGTTCAAAATTGTGATAATCTCTGAAATTAATTGCCATAGACTTTGGGTAATTTTCATGAAAATTAAACCTAAGAATCATTGTAATTTGAATCACAATTTGTTATCAGACTAGTTTTTCAAAATTTTCGTTAATAGCAAAAATCAGAAATTATGGAAATTTGAATTTAAATTTCATAGTGGTGTTGAAGTAATTGAATTGATTAAAATTTTGATCCACCATGGTAGTGCATCTCAGAGTTTCAAATTAATGAATGTTCATGTCTCCTCTGGCAGCTTCTTGTGTATGGTGCCGGCCAAGTTATACCATCTTCGTTAAAGATTCTTGAGCCAGACCTGAAATTTTCTCTTCGTGTTGAACTGTCTCCTTCTGTGCTGTATGGCCGTGCTGTACTTACAATGGATAGGGGTTTCTGCACAGATGCTTCTGGAAACAGGTTCACAAGAACCACCAATTCAACTTTCCTTCTACGTTTTGGTATGTCATGCTTTTGGCCAATTATGAAATAGAAAATCCTTATAGTTCGGTTTCAATCGCTTGCTATCCCGGGTTACACATGGTGTATTCAAGTTCAACTGGCTTTAGTATCATGACAGTAGGATTGAGGGTGCAGTTTCCTGGATTTGTAGTTCCACTTGAATCTGGACCATTGTCAATTGATGTTTGAAGACACACTACCCATCAACGACCACCGAATCAAGGGCTAATTTTGTGTCATCAAGGAAGGCATGTGGGCCTTTTATCCATCAGATGGGGCACCATTTGACAGAAGTGACCATTGAGAAAGTTGGGAAAAGTCAGAAGTGGTCCTACTTTTATATATGGTTAAAGATCATGTAGTGCCTTTGAGACATCTCAAAGCTTATCTTTACTGGTATAGAAACTAGTGACAGAATCTTCTTCATTGTTTTGTGAAATGCTCTTAATCATATTTTAGGGATGTAAATTCAGATCTGCATGTTGGTGCTGTTCAACTAATTGCGACCAGTTATTATTACCAGATAGAAGAGATGTGGTTGTTAACCTGAGGACTCATGTCCCAGAAAAACTACTGCAGCTGAACAGCCAGACAAGAACAGTGGAGGCAACTAATAATGACAAAAACCTGAGGCTCTATTTGTATTTCTCACATCCGGTGCTGAATTCATCTGCCGAGATCCTGAGCGTCCTTCGCACGAGTAATGGCATCCTTATTCCTACAAGTGGGAGGAGTCTTTGGAATCGCCGGTTTGGCTTTATTGTGAGTTTCTCCCTGACTAATGGGTGGAAATTTCTTCAGTATGACAGTTTCTGCACCTGGTCATTTCTTGTCAAAGGGTTTGCTGCTTCCAAATTCCTTTGTTAACATGGAAGTCTTTCATGGTATAAATTATAATACGTCAAAATTCAGCCCAACAAAATTCCAGCACTTCTGTCAGTGCCCAAAAAATAAGTCGAGCCACGACATACAGCAGACATTCAGCTTTAAAAAGAAAATTATTTGATTTTTATGATTCTCTAATCTAGAATATTCAGCATGCATCATTTTTCCATTCTAGGCGAATTATATCAACATGCCATATACATAGGTCCATGGGATTGTCTTCGTTGAACTTTAACCAACTACACACCCTGCGGCTGGCATGCATATATCTTTGGTGGTAGTTGTAATATCTTAGGGTTGAATATCAGGGGTGGATCTAGGACCTCTGGCCAGTGGGGTCAATTTGACATTAAGGGAATATATTATTATTTGAGAGGGGACATTCATGTCCATATAAACAGTATTTTAAAATAGTTTTCAAAATTTTAATTGAAATTGTATAACTTTTGAAATTTCTTATGCTGAATATGCCGCTTTATGCATATTCTTTGGCTGTTAATGTTCGTCTTAGCTTGTTCGCATTCACTGATACCTGATCTGAACCACTTCCTTCCAGGTGGGAAATGTGTCCAGAGTTGCTGTAGTCACTGTAAGCCTTGAAACCGCTTCTATTATCAGTATACAGGGGACTCCGGTTTCTTCCACTCAACCAATAACTTTCCTTTATGGTACTCCAAAATGAGTCATTTATATAAGACCTCCATCAACAAATTTTTTTTTTTTTTTTTCCCTTTCTGTTTTGAGCCAAGTCTCGTTCTCAACTTCTCAGTTGGGAGCTCACTCACAAACCGAATCGAAACGCAGATGAAAATTTTCTTTATCTCAAGAATTTCTTGGTTGCCTTATCGGTTTGGCTAATTATACCGGTACATATTAGAGATCTTGGTTACTAGTTATAAAGATAACCTTTTCCTTATGGGGAGAGACACTGTGGTGCATCATGGTGAAATTTGCAAGAGTCTTATATGTGAGTTTTCATTCTGCCTATAGAGAAACCATTTATGTTTTCGTAATTTATTCTAATATATATATATAATTGGAAATGAAATGATAGATTCTCAAAGGCCATCAGTGAGTCTAAGCACAACTTCAACCATGAGGACTAAAGAATGCCGTGTACCAATACTGATAAAGTTTGTAAAGCCAGTATTTGGCTTCAATGCTTCAGCCATCTCAGTCTCTGGCGGACATTTGGAGAGGCATGTTCCTTCCGCTGCTGTTGTCTTCTTACCTTCATACTGTAGCAGCAGCTAAAAAACCTTCACTTTGATGGGATTTCCTTTCACCAGTAGACATAACATGGCCCAACAAATGTTGTTTTTTTATTTTCACTATTTTTATTTTGCAGTTTCCGCGAAGTGAGTAAGAGCATATATACTGCAGACATTCGTGCAGGTGGCAGTTTTTTATCCGTCGATGTTCCTGAAAATGTAACTGGAGATGTTGCAGGAAACAGGAATCTGGCATCCAATCTTCTGCAATTGAGGCATTGTAAGATGCTGTTTATTAATCTGGTTTTCAATATTAAGATGGTGTTCTTTCCTTGCTATTTCCATGTTCTCTCACTACAATGGAATAAATATCCAATCTTCTGCAATTGAGGCATTGTAAGATGCTGTTTATTAATCTGGTTTTCAATATTAAGATGGTGTTCTTTCCTTGCTATTTCCATGTTCTCTCACTACAATGGAATAAATATCAATTCATTGGATTTATCAAATATCCGAAATTGATTTATATCTTTTGATCAACCCTGCACGTTTTTTGCAGATTCTGTGCCAACAGTATCTTCTGTGCTTTCAGCTGTCACAACAGCGACTTTTCTGGTAACAGCTTTGGCTGCTGGGCTGGTTACAGTTTCCACAGCAAACCTCCGATCAATTGGGGCGTTGCACAGACAATCTTCCCTTTTGACATCTGATCCATCGAGAAATCTTTTTGTAAGATATTGAAGTTCTTCTCATGATTGTCACACACTTTGTTTGGTTGCAGCTTCTTCATTGATTTGTAATATTATTCAATGGATAGTTTCTAATTTACAAGTTTGAAATTTCTATACATTTATAGGGGAAAAATTCTTTATGTCCATTTATGGAGAAACAATATATTATTCTTGCTTCTTTGTTTTTTTTTTTTTTAAATGTTCCTGATAGTTGCATCTCATCACAATAAAACTACGTCTTTTATCTAGTCATTGGGTTATTGGAGGGGAATTCAGTAGTTGTGTTTTTTCATCATCATTCTACCTTCAGAACAATTCAGACATCCGAGGCTCGGATTTCTCAACCAATGACCTCATAATGTGACTATGCGACAAAGGACTTAAAAATAGTTAGTTTGATTTTAGGTAAAGTCTGAATTGCTTACAGTCTGGTCATGCCCTGGTATCGAGCATAATGCTTTCTGCTAGATCATCATACAATTCACCACTGAACAAGATATCGTCTAGGCTCAACTGCTCCCAGATTTTGTTAGTTAGAAATGTTGTCCACCCTTCAGAACATTTGGAGTAATCTTTGCTTATGAGGAATAATGAACTGTTTTGTGGAAATTATGGGACTAACCAAGCTGCTGTTTCTCCTTTGCTTCTTCATAAAGAGGATTGCATGCCACATTCAGGTCTTTGCTCTGTCAAAATGGTTGGCAGTTACCTTGCCTATTGAATATTATGAGTTTGTGAGAAGCTTACAGTGGAGTATACCTCATCTCAATCTTCCATGGGAAAGCAGACATGTTGACTCAATCATGGTAGATTCAACTTCGCCTTTCATATTTCAATCAGGAAAATCCAGTAAACATGAGTTAGGAACTGGTTCACTCTCAGGAATGGGGAAGGCAGAACTGAATTCATCCTTGTTTGGATTACCCCTTACCCCAATGGAATACAAATCATTTTTTGAGGTCAGTAACCTAATTGCTTCCTCTCTTTTTACTGTAAGCTAATCTCCTGATTTTATCACTTCAATACATCGTGGCATCATTTTGGTTGCCCTGACAGAGCCCGGGCGTGAAACCAGAAGCAGAATACATTCAAGATTCTCAGAATACAAACGGGTAAGTTAATGGGATGTTTTGCACAGTTCTTCCAATTATCTTTAAACCAACATTTTGCAAGGAAATCGTGATGAAACAAAGAATCTTTGATTATGGGGCTAAACTTACATTTGAATATCCATTCTGAACTCTTATCATCAATAGACAAATTACTACAGTTGCAAATGACACTGTTAAAGCAATTGCATATAAGTAGGTTGTTTTGATCGTCGGACTACTTCATGTGGATTCGTATTGCAAATTTGTCAAACATTCAGTATTCTATATGACATTCATGACCTGCTGATTCAATGGCTCGTCTGGCCGGAAAATGTTGGACCTGGATTTCTTTATTTTCTTAGAAACTTTCGGATTGATTTTCCTGTTCACAGGTGGAAGGATTTCAACCAAAACATGTTTTGGCTAGCTGTAATCGGTGGTGGATTAATTCTACTCCATGTTTTCCTTTGCTGTATTCTGAAGTTCAAACAGAGAAGTTCAGAGAAAGTGAAAAATTATGGAGCACTTATTTTTCCGAGATTCGAGCTATTCTTGATAACCCTTGCACTGCCATGCATGTGCCAGGCATCTGCGGCTGTAATCAGAGGTACTTCCAAAATAGGAATCGCAAAAAAGTTCTCGAATTCATCAGATACAGAAATATTGCACTGAAAACTATACTGCAACATGAACTTGACTTCTTTATACTCGCATAGAGTTTCTTGAAATGTTTTTAGTCCTTGGAAACACTGGTAGAGTTTTATATGCAAGGTCTAGGCTGTTATTTAGGAGGGTCAAATATTCGTGAAATATGTGGCTCTCCAATTCTTCTGCTGTTCTGGGCATGGAGGATAAATCATTCGATTCAGTCGTGTGTAGGAGGATTCATTCTAGTTCCTTTAATTCCAACAGCCTCACTATTCCATACACTCGTACTAGTGATTCAGCGAACCACACTCACTGGTAAAGATATTCTGGACCAGGATTCACTTGGATGAGTCAGTCCCAGAAACTTGAGAAATGAATTGCTAACCACTTGTGGCTTTCGCCAACTGCATATTGCCATCCTTCCCTATTGTTTTACTCTTCTTAATTGAATTTGGGTTTTTGATGCATGATTTCCTAACTCAAGGAGGATCAACTGCTGGTATCATTGTGGGGATTCTTCTGTTGGGCATTGCTTCTTTTCTACTATTATCATTATTTTCATTTCTCTCCATTGGAATTACAATGGGTAAGCTACTTCAGTACAAGGAAGTTCACCAAGAAGGCCAGAAGTTCCACTGGTACCAAGACATTGTGAGAGCGTCACTAGGCCCTGGCAAGAGAGGCCAATGGACCTGGAAAAATCAACCAAACTCTCCCTATCTAACAATGCTAGGATCCTGGTTTGAAGATCTCCGCGGCCCACCAAAGTACATGCTTTCACAGATTGCAGGAGGCAATCCTGGAAAGAGAGGAGACCGCATCATTGCTTCCGATGATGAAACAGAAGATGCAGAGGCACCTTTCATCCAGAAGCTCTTCGGGATTCTTCGAATCTATTACACATTGCTAACATCCGTAAAGCGGGTTGCACTGGGAATTGTGGCTGGTGCTTATCTCGCTGACTCATCTTCCAAGTTCCCAACAGTGATTATGCTGTCCATCACTTCTTTTCAGCTCTTTTTCCTCGTCTTAAAGAAGCCTTTTATAAAGAAGAGGGTGCAACTTGTGGAGATAGTTTCCATTGCCAGTGAACTGGGCATCTTTGCAATTTGCCTAGTTCTCGTAGAGAAGGACTTGTCAGAGGGAGGTGAGAAGAAGTTAGGGATCATAATGCTGCTGCTGTTCGTAATTGGGTTCTTGGTCCAGATGATAAGCGAATGGTATGCACTGTACAAGCAGATAGTTCGACTGGGTTCAATGGAGAATTCTTTCATATCAGGCTTGAAAGCAGCTCTGTTTGGAGTCCTTCTGATTCTGGTTCCTGCGAAGCTGCTACAGGACTGGGACGAAGAGTTTGTGCCCAGGAGCGGAGATGGAGGAACAGGTTTTAGTGATCAAAACAGAAGCTCGGAGAGCACGAGTTCGGGAGATAGACCGTGGATGAAACAACTAAGGGAGCTGGCCAAAGCAAGCTTCACGAGGGATGAGAAGAGTAGAGCGACTGACCCTTCAACAAGCGAGAAGAGGGGTGGCTTTTGGACTGGAAAGAGAAGCGGGAGCTCGTCTGTTACCTCATCTGCGGACTTCAAGACAAATCCAGGAGGGTTATACAGAGATTTGGAGACCATTTTCTCTTCAAAATGATGTTGAATGGTTTATATTACGACTCATTGGTATCAGATTTTGGAGGTTTGATCGGTGCGAAGCTGCTCATTCACTGCTGCTGGATCCAAGCCATCCAAGGGGTGGGTGACTTTGTTTTTTTTAGTTAGATGTCCTGTATTCCGCTGGAATTGGAATTGAGATTGCTTATTCTCATATATCAGTTGAGTGAGTCTAGATTTACGTATGGATTGTATATGTAAGTTATAAATAGACATGTGGTCTATAGGATTTTAAGGAAGATTACAAAAAAAGCTTAAAGAGTCTCGGTGTGAGAGATTTTCTGAAAGAGACAGTCTGTTGCCTGTGGAAGGAAAGTTGTAATTAGTTTAGTGATTAATTAATTACTCTTTTCTCTGGTGGAGTAGGCTTGGAGCCGATCCTCATTATATCCTTGTATTTTTATGTGTTTCAAATTGATCTCAACCCTAACATTTTTTTTTTATGAAAAAGGGGTGGGTGACTTGGAAATGTATTTTCTAGGCTTCTCTGACCCTCTTGTTTTGAACTTTGAGTGGTCTTGCCAACAAGGATGACGGTTCCCGCCGGCTGTACAATGTACAAGTGCGGATTACCAAAACCCAAACCGCCGAATATAATTATTCGGTTGGGCACCGGGAGCTTGGTCGTATGCTCCCGGGAGCATTGAGTGCATACAATCATTTTATTTTATTTTTTTTTAAAATTTTCTTTACAAGATTATTAATTTATGTGTATTTAATATGTGTATAAATTTTTACCATTGTTGGATTATTTTCGATATTTATTTTTTATCTTTAAAAATCAGTGACATTTTAGGTAATTTTAAATTACCTAAAATGCCACTAATTTTTAAAAATAAAAAATAAATATTTAAAATACTCCAAAAATGGTAAAAATTTATATAGAGGTTAAATACGATCAACAGCTTTATAAAAAAAAATTCAAAAATAAAAATAAACAAAGGGTGTATGCGCCCGGGAGCATACGACCAAGCTCCCTGGCACCCAGTGCTTATTATTATTATTTTTTAAAAAGAATATATTTATTTAACCCATTGGCAGTCACGGATCAGGCCCCTACGCTAGGAACATTGGGCTTTTTTTTCTTTTGCCCTTCTAGACATTGGTTTTTGATTAATGAATCACGTCGGATTTACTCCCACCCAATTAAGTATTTATAATTTCTGACCAGCAAATCACGGACCTCGATCGGTTTTTTCTCTTCATAAGGTGGGTGATTAATGAATTTATTGTTAGTTCAACCATTCCTGCCAAGCCATCCTCCCAACCTACAGCAACCTTTGTGCTAGAAGGTGACATTTTTTCAGCCGCTCTAGTAAGTGGAACTGTAAGTCTACTGGTTGGTTTGGCTTTTTTCAGCTGTTCACGGATCTGCCGTTTGTTTCGCAGGATTTCCATCCCCGTCAGATTAGAGTCATCGCACGAAACGCGGTCTACACGCGTTGCTGGCCACCAGCAAATTATTTTATTTTCCTGATGAATGCCACCGGCATTTTAGAAAGCGATATGGATGCGGAGAACATGGCGGCCTGCAGTTGGATGACGTACTGACACGGTTGTGCTGCCCATTCGAGCAGCTTGGAAGCCGCTGGCCAGTGAGGCACATCAGATCACATGCGACGAAGGATACCCTTGTTTTGTTTATCCCATCCCGTATACGGTATATCTTTCCCGAGATTAAACTGAATGCGACTGCTCTTCAATGCGAATCAGCTCCAAAACCGCCCAATTATGTATGTCAGCTAAAAACCTGATCAGATGAGAGCAGCAGATCAACCGCCGCTCTATTCTTAAAGTACCAGAGATAGATCGGGAGCCCTGATCCTCCTTAAATCCACTTTAAAAAGCGATTTTTAAAAATTTTTAAACTTCAAATCTAGGTATATATTAACCACAAACTACGTTTGGATATTTTGTTAGTAATTTTTTTTTAAATTTTAAACGCATGAGTATTATAGTCATTTTAATATCAAAATGACCACAATGCCCCTACCTCTAAATTTCAATAAAAATATATTTATTACATCCCAAAATAATAAATGTTAGTTTATAGATAATGCGCACTTAGATTTACAATTTTAAAAAATAAAAAACATTTAAGAAAGGAGTTTTTTGTTCCCATCATTCCACCGCTAGAACGGGACTCTACCATTTAGAATGTTAAACCCAACATGTTTTCGTAATGAATATCCACTCCAATGCTTTTATCCCAGCAAAGACATACGGTTGCTCAAGAGCGGTTGGATCGGCAGTGACTGCTGCCCTCCAATCAAAATAGATAACTATTTTACTTTTCGTAATTAATATCTCCATATTATAATAGTTTTTAGAGCATTTCATATAAATACTGTCTATTTTATCTTTTTTCTTTTTAATCGTTACCTAACATTTTCAAAATGACAAAATTATCCTTATTATTTCTTTCGGGAAGGAACTGTTGTGCATGTAGGAGGGGTTGAGTTCCTTTTATATCGTGTTTTTACATTATTTTGTTGTTTTTTTTTTTTTTTGTAGTATCTGATTAGATAAACTTCTTTTACTTTTATTAAGGATGATATTGTAATTTTAACATGGTTGTCTGTCGTATTTAAAATTACGATAAAATAAATGGTCATTCATGCCATTTAGCTTTAATGAAGCACGCGAAATGTGGTAACTTGCAGTGTGAGTGGAGACGAGATCCAAATGATCAAGAGATGACGAGCTGTCCTTTCATTGTCCTTACATCTAACAGCTGGTAATGGTTCTGATTTATGACTAAAAACAGAGTGTATTAAGATAGTCCATCCCCACCGTCGAGCATGTGAACGACAATCTTTCTATCTTATTCCTGTCACTAATGATCGAATTCCGCACTCTGGTCCACCTGCATATGCCGCTACTGAAATCGCAGCAGAAGATCTCCTGCGGATCATGCGGATCGTAGATATAAGCGAAAGTCGCCGCGGACGAGACGCCGATCGACCACACAGGCAAGTCGTTGCTCTTCTTTAGCTCTTCCAGCATCTCTCCCGGCATTCTTCCCATCTCCGCGCACTCAAATGTCTCGTCTTTCACTTCCCAGATGCATAACCCTTGCACGTCGGTGGGATCGCCGATCAATCCGATGAGGATCAACCGATCGCCGGAAGATTGTATGGTGGAGAAATACAGAGACGGGTCAGGACGAAGATCCGTTTCTGGACCCCACGTGCCTGTTGTCGGATTGAAGGAGCAGAATCCGCCACTGTTTTTATCCAGCACGTGAATCTTCTTCCTCTCCTCGTCGGCGGCTACAGACAGGCAGGTAGCCGATGAGGAGTCTCGGAAGATGGCGGGCATGGGCTGGCACTTGCGCCACTTGCGAGAACCGGCCGCGTCGAACACCTCCACTGACAGGGGTTCTTCCTCGTAGTCGCAGGCGCCACCGGCGACGACGACGTGAGTCCCAGCGACGCCGACGGCGGGATCCTTCCTCCAGATGTCTGGGGCGGGGACAACGTCCCACGCCGCGTGGAAGGCGTCGGTGGAGAGAGAGAGCTTGGCGGGGGAGTACGTGAAGAGGAGGGTGGAGTGGGAGCTGCGAAGGGCGGAGGCATGTGGGATGGGCGCGTGTGGAATCTGGATCCACGCGCGCGAGTAGGGGTCGTAGGCGTGGGTGCTGGTGATGGCGGGATTGCGGCGGCTCTGGATGTGCACGAAGAGCCACGGCTTGGCGCGCGCCGGGCTGCTGCTGACGGTCTGGTAGACGGCGCATCGCCATGCCCTTGAGACCCTTGAAGCCGGCACCAGGTCGAGCAGCGATACGCGAGAGAGGACGATCTCAAGGAGATCGCCGTGCAACGGAGCTTCCTGTTCCATGAGCATGGGCATGGGCATGGGCATGGGCATGGGCGTATCGTGTCCACGAGGATGCAAGGAAGTCTATAATTTATAGAAGCAGCTTGAGGATGGTATTTATTATTAAATATGTTCGGAACTGAAGAGTGAAAAAATAATATTTAAAATGAAAAAAGAAAAAAACTTAATATATATTATAAGTAAGAAATTAGAGAAATAAAAAATAAAAATAGGATCAATTTGGAACTTGCTATTTATATTTTTAAGGATTGTTTAGAGTTTGATTATATTCAATCTCCCAATAGTTTCTTGGAATATTGGGTTGAGATTTTATAACTTGTTAATCTGTTTAGTAATTCATTTAACATGTTTAACTTATTTAATCCATTAAAATTATACACATATATATATGTAAACTTTTTAGTTTTTTTCCCTTACTAAATCTTTCTTTCGTTACTTAATTTTTATTTTTCATTGTTGCTTTAATTTTATTTTTTATTACTTTTCTATTTTGATTCCCTTGCACTGACACCACATCATCCTTTTCTTTACAAGATAGTCGTCTGCTAAAGTTTAAGTCTTCAAGTTGTTTGCTGTACAATCCGTTAACAACATGTCAATTTATTTATTAAATATGTTAGAGTTGAGATTTCCAAAATAATTAATGAGTTAGAGATATTTTAAATGAATTAAGATTAAGATGAAGCTCCAACTAGTCTAACTCAAGCCGTTAACACTCTTAGTACAAATTACCCATTACGTCGAGTGACAATTATATGGTGGCTCTGTAGAAATGTTCCATAACAAAATTTCAAAGGAAAATTTCTAATATGCGCGTTAACTTTGGCATTGGTATTGAAGAAATTTTAGTAAAATTTTGAAAATATGAAAGAATTATTGAAAATTTCGAGGGTGTATAAAAATTTATAGAAAAAAGTTATTGGCATGTTTGGAAAATTTTCAAATAATAATGTGACTTCCCATTAGGTAGCGGACAAGACCAATTTCCTGTTCTATTTCACTCAGGGCTGACATGTTATTTCTTGAACAGGGAACATGAAATAAATCGCATTTGATCCTGCTTACAGGTGGCAGATATATGTTTTGTCTGTTTTGATTGTTGAGCCATAAACGGTTTTATTAACTTTTGAGTTTATTAAAATTTTTACTAGGATTATTTTAAATACGAGAACGAATTAGGCCTGTATATATACATAGGAACCTGACTCCGCTTTTTTGCAAAAATATAGAAATTATGAACACACATTTTCAACTATTTTCCACATAAGTACCTTTTGGTAAAATCTAAACCTAGAAAAGCGTCTAATAAAATTAATTCTTTCTAACTGAAAATGAGAAATGCATTTAGGTTTTGGGCGGTAAGAGATTTTCAGATAAAAAAAATATTGACAAAATTAAGGGTGTCTTCGTGCATGGGAAAAGGCTAAAATGTCATCATTACTATTTATGATATCCACAAAGGTGTCATATATCCTAATATGAATAAAATTGATGAGGTAAAATCATACATACCAGCCCCTTTTTCATCGATAGGGAAGATTATTATGAGGAGCGCTTACACGTGCGAGAAAAGATGCAGGCTTGGTCGTTGTAGACGTAAGAGAAAAGCCAATTAATTTAACTTCTAGTAAGTATATCTACTTTTTCATTAATTCTTAGGAGAGGGTGTGAATTTTGAAGTTGTAAATGAAATATAGGTTTCGTTTGGTAACTTTGGGAAAAGTACATGAGGTGAGAAAAGAAATATTTTAAAAATTATATGAATAAAATGATATTATAGATGTAAATTTGAAATAAATAGAGTAGTTATAAGAAAAAAATTGAATAATATAGGTAAAATTGAAAAAATAAAATTATTAAATAGTTAAAATATTAAATTAATTATGGAAAAACAAGCAGGAAAAAGAAGAAAACTGTGGGAAACATTTAGGTAAGATTACCAAAGGTCGTGGTAGGAAGAGATAAATGGAAATTTTGCCTTATAACCGCGCGGTCAAACGAGGCTGCAGTCAGTAACAAAATTTCTTATCTTAATTAATGATTTGTTAAAACGTGCTAAATCAGCGATCAGATTGGCTAGACAAATTGACAATCATTCTTCCTTCCTACGAGCGATCGATTCCCTTCGATAAAGACCGTCGATTCTGGAGTGTAGCGCGTGATTGTTCATCGTCGCATCTCTTTTACCAAATCTCAACCCCCAGCCGCGCCCGCTCCCACTTTACTAAAAATTAATAAAATAAATGTCCATGCGGTTGTTGGGTATCGCCAGCTTGTACGTTTGGATTTCGCACGCATCGCTTTGATTTTTCGGGCTACGGGTTCGGAGCGGCATCGGCGGGAATGTTTGTTTACGTTAAAAAATAATAATAATAATAATTTTTTAATTTTTCCTAATTATTTTATTTTTTGTTATATTTTTTCACATGTTGTTCTTGTATACTATCTTATTTATCAATCTTTTCTATAAAATTATTTATACAACTAACTTATCTATTTTAATCTTATTATCTTTGCTTTTATTATTATCCCTGCTATATCATACTATTTTTTTATTTTAAAAATTTTTACATCTAAAAATCTTGTCGCTTACCTGTTTATTTCGCACAACGGTCGTTATGTGCACAAGGCCTACATCACCAAAATTTTAAAATTTTTAGTATGAATATTCAACACAACCACGAATAATTTTATATATAGGTTTTTAATTTTAAAAATTGTGGGACACAAAAATTTTTATTTTCTTAATGTTAAAATAATCAAATTACACACAAGATATTCATATTAGTGCCTTCATATTAGTGTAGAAAAGGGATTATACAATTATGTGCACTCAAACTCATTGCATTTGCAAACGAGTGTATGGAGTGGGACTTAATTTTATAAGAGACATACTAAGCCTCATGTCTCATCCTTACTAGTAAGGGAGTAGTATGGTAAAATTAAAATCTACTCAATCTATTGCATTTATATCATTTATTTAATTTGAATTAAAGATTTATTCAAGACTAATATGTGCATGACCCTCATTTAAGAAGTATAAATCAACGCATAATTGTTTGATAGGAAATACTTTTACGAAATTGGGTTCACAAAAATGATTTGACGAAACTCCTTTCATTTTTGGTACGTTGATGATTTATATAAAATTTAATTCATTTGTTATATTTAAGGTTATTTTGTTTAATGAGGAGACTAAATTTCATCTAAATTCAATATGCGTATAGGCCACATTCGCCCAAAAATAGTACATTCATATGTCAATTAGGAAAAATATTTAGATTCATTCACACACACACATATATATTATAATATAGTAATATTTCATAAAATTATTTATCTACATATTAATGATATTCTAGATAGTTTAGACATTGAAAATATTACTTGAAATTGATATTTAATATTAGATTATTTTGTTAATTTGTTTTTTATTCGTAAAAATTAATCAAAATTTTTTATTATGTTGATTTTACATGTTTGTAGATGGGGTCCTCATAATTGATTTTAGATAAATAAAAGTGTTTTTATAATAATATAAATGTGTTAAATATCATAGATAAAATAAATTTTATATCAACCAACTAGATGTTAAAAATAAAAAAGTTCCATAAAAGAGAAGTTTTATAAAAGCATTGTATTTGTTCGATTTATCAGCTTTAAATCTTTTAATACAACATTTTTTGATAAAATTTAATACGACATTTAAACCATATAAAAATTATCATGTACAAATGATTTTATAAAGTAATATGTTATGTTAATATATCTATTTATAAATTTATGTTATTTACATGATTCACTCATGATTACATGCATTTTTAAATACATGGGGCACACATAAGACTTCAATTATTTAAGTTGATTTTCGATACCATGGAAAAAACATATGTTAAACCATATTTGATTAGTCGAATTTTAATTTATTTATCAATCTGAGTCTTGTTTGATCAATTGTGTACCTTTACTGGGGTGTATATTTAAAAATAAAAAATACTTAAAAGCATTAAAAAATGATAAAACTTAGTTTATAAGCTAAATATGTTTTTTTCGTGGGACGCATGACGCATGGCTGCTCTCATGCGCGTAACCATATAAAATCTCCCCTCAGTATAAAAAGTCCAAAACTTATATATTTATTTCGAAAATACTATAAGCTCTACTATAAAAAGTCCAAAATTAATTTTCATTGTTGAAACGTGAAATATATACATATATATACACATCCCATGTAACCAAAATAATAATGTAACATATATTACTTATTTACTATCTCAAAGCGATTTTCAAACAAATATATTAAAAATAGAACACAGAGTTCTTTAAGAACTTTGTCCACTTAATTTTTTTTTTTTATATATATTTTTAAAAAGTATCCACATAGGTGGGACCCGTCTAATAAATAGTTTCTGAGGGAAGGTCAAACATGTATTGAAAACGGAGCTAGATAAAAAAGAAACGCGAATGACTTTGACATAGGGGACCCAGTTGCTGCTACGTGTGGTGACAGATGCAAGTGGGACGCTGTGACCATGGGAAAAATAATTAATTCAATAAATGTAAATCCAGTTGGAACAAGAGCCCCTCAGACTATTTATTTATTTTTATTATCTTTTTTTTTTTGCTAAATAAAAAGTCGGGGTCGGCAAAGATTAGGTGATTCAGCATGACCTAATTTGAAAAATAAAGCAGAGTTGGTGAAGGATCCGAATTTCAATTTAATGGTAGGCAGCAGAGGATCTAGAAGACTTGAACCTTTGGCCGGGGTGGCAAGTTGACACGAAGCTAGGTTATTGCATAAATCATGTGTGAGGGGCTAATCATCTCACATTAAAAAGGAGAATCACATATCAACCGAGCCGTGCATGGTTGGTCTGGCCGTCAGAAGCCTTGGCAAGCGCTGGTGCGGGATCGAATCCTGTTTCAGGATTTCGGCCAAATGAGGTGTAGTGGGAGCAGTTGTCTCCCGGTAGGTTGTCGGAAGCTGGGTCTTCCTACTTCTTTAGCGGAGCTGTGTCTCCAGATTTCTTCGTGGGATTTGTGTGTATCTTCAGATTTGTAAGAATGTCTTAGATCTTCAAGTATAATATATGTTGAGATGTATGTAAAAAAAAAAAATGCACCAATAAAAAAAAAAAAAAAAAGGAGGATCATATAATATCTGCCCTCGCTGAAGCTACAACGAATTTCTTATACGTGGCTGCCTTAATTTGCACTCAAATTATTTCGTCTCTATTGGCTAAAAGCTAATTTACTTATAACCAAGTTTTGTTACTAGCTATTTGCGGTAAAGCCAAATATTATTTTTTATTGCATCTGATCGCGGAAGAGTCTCTGCATTTAAAACAAACAAAGGATTTGCAAGAAAAAAAAAAAAATCAATTGTAATCAAATTCATCCCCACGGGTATCTGCTTTTACTGTTTTATGCAGTAAATGCTTATTTGGCTGCAAAAAGACCGGATTTAGATGCGCCGATGCAGGCACGTAGCTACACATGGCCCCTTTTTTTGGGTGTTGTTTCTGGGTGGGTCTCCCCCCTCCTCTTTTACCAGGGTTAAGAGGTCAGGAGTTCGTCTTGTATTTTAAGAAAAGTTATTAAATTGATAAAAAATAATTTAATATAATAAGAGTAATGATGAGTAATAAAGAGGGTAAAATTAAAATAGATAGATTAATTATATAAGTAGTTGTGTGTAAATAATTAAGAAAATAAGATAGCTTTATGAGAATATATGAAAAGTTAACTTAAAATATGATAGTCATGAATGAAGCGTGAAAAATTTTGGACGGAAAAATTTTATTTGAAAAGATTTTATTAAAAAATATAATAAGATTATACGTAACTAAAATTAGAATCGAACCAGAATTAGCCCAACCAGTTTGCACCTATGCGAGAAGGGAGCGAAAGAGAAGTCAGCGAAGAATGTGCAGCCGTGGGTACAAGTAATTAATTTCGAATGAAAGACCCCAAATATGGATAAGGTTGGTGGACATTTATCATACAATTATGTTGCTCAACGAACACCGGGATGATAAGGACCACAAGATTGGCCAATAGATCCAATGTTCTCCTTGCGGGTCTACACGGTTTAATGCATTTGCCCAATGCTTTCCTTTCTAAATTGTGATAGAAATTACTCGTGAGCTTGATCAGTTATTTTTTTTATTTTCATGTTATGAATTATGGAGGAAGGAAGGGAGCCTTATTTCAGGCCGAGTAGCCTCGATACAGCGCATATTAAGCCGGATGGAGACTTTTTTTTTTTTTTTATATTAAAATTTTTAAATAACCATGTGGAAGAGGAGGATGGACCACGGGCCATGAGTGGCTGCCGATCTTTTCTGTGGATGGATAGAAAATAATATCTATAGCGGAAGACGTCCAGTCCCTTGCGAGCCGCTTTCATACCCTCAAATCAAAGATCCAAAATCCTCACTGGTGGGCCACCCAATACTTTAAATATTAACGGCAAATTTTATTGCTTCCGCCTCAGGTGCAAAACCGCGAATGCGGCATATCTCTGTCGAATTTATCAATTATCAAGACGAACAATCCAACGTCGCTTTGGCTCGACCTTCGAGGATTCATTAGACCATATCTCTTGCCTACACACTCCAGATTAGGGTTCCGCATAAACATTCCATCGTTAGCCAGTAACTGCTCGTCCATCGCCATTGGCTTATGGATGCTCGGTATCAGTACTGACGTCGAATAGAAAATTTTATATATCTAACCCTTCGGGTTGAGTTTGGGGGGGAGCAAATGACTCTAGGTACTAATGTAATGTAATAGTAATAAAAACATTCCCTGTTGATACAATGCATTGCATGTGATATATTATTCCTTTCTTTGATTTACTAAGGTCTAGCACAATTGGTAATATGAAACGTTTTTGACCAATAACAAACAAAAAAAAAAAAAATGCTTATACAGGTTGTATTAGAGTCAAATGCTGCATTGTTTTTGTCTGCTACAACAGAAGTGATGTTATATACGTGTGGGCTCAAGTCCAATACTCCAACAGTGGTTAGGCGAGCTTGCCATTGTGCTGACTTATTCATCCTTTTTTAACTTAATCACTGGTTGCCAGCCCTTGTGCCAAACCCATGAGCTGTCTTGAGGCCCTAGAGCTCCGAAGCTCAGGCACAGTTGGGACATCGGATTCCACCAGAAGAAAAGGGCCGTACCCGATTTTGTGGACTGGGTTCTGGAACGTTTCAGCTGTTGTTGTTTTCATCGTCGAATTATTAGTATAATTAGTATTGGTATTAGTGTTGTTGTCGTCCTCATCCGATAATCATGTACAGTGATACAAGGTTGGTTACCCACCCACGTGAAAAAAGGACCACATTTCCTTCTATCTTTTCGCATGTCCAAACATTGCTGTTTCGCACTTCCTTACGCTTAGGTGGCCTTGGAAGTTAGGAAGTCGGAACGCTTATTTGTCTCCAGACGATGCTAGAGCATTTTTTGCTTCTTTTTTTTCCTTCGTTTACGATTTCAGTCCTCAAGAAAGAAAAAGAAAAGCTACAAAGGATTTAAGATGAGCTTGTTGCCCCAGGAAAACCAGTCCCCTTTGACGAATATCAATCGTATTTATACGGAGGCAGTTTGGTTGCAGATCATAAACTCGTGATGTTTACTGGGGGAGACCTAGCTTCATGCACTGATGCACTGATGTTATCTTATAGAGCTCATCTTGAGGTTGAACTTGGTGACTTAAATATAAACTTCACTTTTACCCACTGCGAACTTGGCAACTCATCAAAAGGTTCTGTTTTTACTGCTGACGTTCCCGCTTATTTCACTAATTTTAAGGAGCCTTCTCACTTCAATAGCAATGCAACTGGTCAATCAGGGATGGTATTGTGGGTGAATGCGTGTGGTCCCAGCTTAAATTCTCGAAGGTAGCACATAGCTTCATGTAATGTAATGTAGTAATATCCTTTCGAAAAACATGTAATGTGATAATATAAATAATAACAATGCAACTAGAAAGCCTTCTAGTTAAGGCAAGTATGTATCGTAGACTTTTTTTTTTTTTTTGAATGATGTATGTATCATAGACTTAATAGTAGGAATTGTGGTTTGAATAAAGTTACTCAATCTAGGAGAGTGTATGTTCCACAAGGCGGAAATATAAGACGTTTAATAAAAAACATTTTTTTATTATTCTAAATATTTTTCTATGTAGCCCTACTTAAATTTTCTATTATGTAAGATCTACACACGTATTTATTAAAAATGTAGAAAATTAAATTTATTTTTTTCAGCCGCGCGTCCAATAGAAGATGCCATTTCTCACAGCCGAACACAACCAGAGATGTCTCCCGTCTCAAGCTCTTCGTGGCAATTTGCCGCTGAGAGGGGAGGGACGGAGGGTCCGAAAGGATAGCCGCCGGCAGCAAGCAAGCGGCAGGAATATTCTGTATACCGTAAACTAGGGGTGGGAATTGGGGCGGGTCGACCCGTGATTCGATATTGACCCGACCCGTTTTGGCCGGGTAAAACCCATACATTTTTTACCGGTATAGGGATGGGTCAGAAATTTTGACCCGAATTTAAAAATAGGGTTGAGGTGGGTCAACCATGTCCTGACCCGAAGAGTCCGACCCGCCCTGCATATATAAATTTATTAAAAATTATAAGACTATATTGAAATGTTATTATTATTTTCTTTCGAATTTCTCACTTTTTTATAATTAACTCTATCAATAATAGAAGAATCAATTTATTCAAAAAACAATATAAGAATTAATAAAAAATTTGTACGTATATAACCCTTATGTGTAATTGTATATTAACCTATTTTAATAAATATATACTATATTTTCAAATGTTTTGTTTTCTTAATTATGTATTTTTTAATAATTAATGAAATATTGAAACATATAATATTTAAATTTAGTATAGATGTATACTTATGTTTGATAGATAAATAAAATTTGAAAATTATCTTATTTGACTTGTATTTTTGACCCGACCCACTATCCCGAAACTGGTCTGACACCGACCCGAATTTTGTCCCTAAACTTGGTAGAAAAAAGTAAGGGTCAAACCAACCTTGTCCCGATCCGGTATAAAATAAAGGTCAAACAAGACTTTTGAAAAGTAGGGTCAGGGTTGGGCAAACCCTGACCCGCCCCGACCCGCCCCTGCCGTAAACCCCCGCGATAAATATTTTTCTGTCGTAAAAATTCAGGAAAAAAAAATTGTTATTGAATCGCGCGCCCACCGCTCATCCATGTTGGCCTCGTACATGCACAAGATATCAAAAATATCAATTTTACGAAAACTTTGGCCTCATGCGACTAATTTATTGTTTTCTGAAAATATCTTTTCTCTCTTAATTGATTAATTAAATTAAAAATAAATGACTGATATATGTTTCAATCTTACACAAATAATAACACTATAAAATTTTTTGTAGTGGATAATACAAATCTTATTTAAGGTTAATCTAGGAATTAGAAAAAGAAAAAAAAGAAGGTAATCAACAGCCAAAACAAGTGAAAAGATGAAAGAAATATTATGCATATATTTAAGATATACTCGGATTTGGTCGAAATTAATTCTCTTATTTCTAAATTGAATTTCTATTTTTAAAAATAATAAATTTTTTTATTTTCAACATACATATAACAACAGTTTTTTTCTCACCGTCCCATCCTAGTCCTTCACACTCGGGCTCTGGTTTAATGCACCCGGGAGCATTGCGCATATATCTTTTTTTTTATTTTTTTCTAAAATTAAATAAACTCGGATTTGGTCGAAATTAATTCTCTTATTTCTAAATTGAATTTCTATTTTTAAAAATAATAAATTTTTTTATTTTCAACATACATATAACAACAGTTTTTTCTCACCGTTCCATCCTAGTCCTTCACACTCGGGCTCTGGTTTAATGCACCTGGGAGCATTGCGCATATATCTTTTTTTTAATTTTTTTCTAAAAATTTTTCATGAACTTGTTAATATAAATATATTTAACATATGTATTAAATTTTTATCATTTTTGAAGATTTTTAAATATTTCTGTAAATTTTTTTTTTAAAAATAAAAAATAGGTGAAGTATATCCGAAAGTACTGTGGCTCAGTACTTCCGGTGCATCCGTGAACAAATAAGGACGAGCGCAAAAAGGACGAGGGAGGGACGTGGCAGCAGTCACAGTACGAGGCGTGGGAATCTGCCGGTGGAGGAGCGTGAGAGATGGCGCTTCCTAAAGCGAAGGACCTCGTCTCTTCCAACCCCGTCATGGTCTTCAGGTCTCTCTCTCTCTCTCTCTCTCTCAGGCCTCCGTTCTGCTATCGGGCTGTTTCTTCTTCGTTTTTTTAATTTTTTTTTAAAAATTTGCGCATCATTTTGGATGTTTTGCGCTTCAAACTCTGAGCGGATTCCCTGGCATCTAAGCTCCATGTGATGATAAGAGAAACAAGATGTTTCATAGCTTAAGATGCTGCAGTTTTGGTTGTGGCTCGTATGTTCTTTTGCATCCTACCGTCGGTTCACTGCATCGATTTGACGAGATATTTTAGACTGGAAATTGACGCTAGGATGAATGAATTGGAAGATTGGTGTGATTGCATCTTTCAATTCGAATGCGTTTTGAAGATAAAAATGTTGTTGGTTTGTGTTGAGATCTGCCCATTTTTCCTGCCAGATTAACAATTCATACTTTGTTCTATGATTGATTGAGGAAAACCTTCTTTTTTTTAAAAAAAATAAAAATTTAGTCGATTGATGCTTGATCATTTATTTTCAATTAATTAGGATTTCGTTGATTTGGGGTAATAATGCAAATTTCAAATGGTGAAGCGCGAAGGATATCTGGTTTCACCTAATTTGTGTGCTGGAGATTGTGTTTGGATGTGCATGCCCTATGAATTGGGAAAATGAGAACAGAGGATGAAAGTGGCAGATTTTCTTATTTTCCTCTTCAAATAAGTGTCTAATATTGCGTTTCTGCTGCAGCAAGTCGTTTTGCCCTTATTGCAATCAGATTAAGACGTTGCTTTCCGAGCTGGGAGCTAAGTACAAAGCAATTGAGTTGGATAAAGAAAGTGAGTTGCTTTATATTTTTAATTAGACGTTAAAAGGCAGAGGCTCGACCTCAAAAATTAATTAAGTTGTTGAATCTGTGTTTTGCTAGATTACCACCTTCTGCTGAGCTTTGGTTATTTCTTCAGTATTTTCATCTTCATGACTCTCTTGATAACTAGTCAGGAATGTTTGTTCAACTTCACTTGTTCCAATGCTATAAGAAAACATGCTGATTGTGTGACCCTGATCCTATGAAGGAGACAAGCTTATTACAGACAGTTTTCACAAACGTAGTTCAAAATGAGAAAAGATTAAAACAGCTGTGCGATTATATTTTCCTGTGATGGTCAGATGCTTAGAAGATGATGAATGCTAGAAATCAATGATTATTTTTATTTTTTATTTTTGATTATATGGAGACTATTGCTCCCTTTTCAACTCGAAACTGGGGCCCATATTCACGCACACAATTTCAATTCTATTGGCTTATGCCCCATGTGACAAATCAATGATGTTTTTATTATGTGATAGATGATCCCAGTTTACTGAATTCCACAGCAGTTAAAAAAAACAACTCATTTTAACTTTCATGCTCTAACAAAGATCAAGACAGTGCGTGATGACAATTGTCTCTGTTGGTTAGCATGTTAACTAATGCTGTACACTGTCCTAATCTGTATCCAGAGCTGGCCAAGTTTTTTTCCTTCTGTCAAAACTCAATTCAAATCCAAAAACAATCTGCTAACTGGTGTATCATGTTAACTAACCAATATAGCATGCTAACCGGTGTAACATGTTAACCAATACTGCACAGTGTCCTAATCTGCGTCCAGAGCTGGCCAAGCTTTTTTCCTTTTTTGGAAGTATCTGTCAAAACTCAATTCAAATCCAGAAACAATCTGCTACTATTATGGTATCATTATCAGTTGATGTTTTGCCTGATTCACTCATGTAAGACTCCAGTAACGAGCGTTTTTTCTTACTTAAAAGGTGATGGAAGTGCAATTCAGTCTGCACTGGCAGAATGGACTGGGCAACGGACTGTCCCAAACGTGTTCATAAATGGCAAGCACATGGGTGGATGCTCTGGTGTGTTAGCTTTCCCTTTTAAGCTCTTCTGCACATCATTGCCATCTGATAGGCTTCTATTTCTACTATCTTGCTTGCATTTGAGTATTGGCCGCCAAATTGCTTTTTCTTTTCGACATCTCTCTCTTGGGCAATGTTTTTAAAACCGGACCGGTCACTGAACTGGTTTTGTGACCGGTTCCCGGTTTTTACGGTTCAACCGGATCGAACCGGTGGTCGAACCGCGGTTGGACCGGTGACAGTAACGAATCGGGACTTGACCGGTTCATGGTCCGACCGCCCGGTTCGGTCCGGTTTTCAAAACACTGCTCTTGAGTCGAGAGGCTAAGACCAACTTCTGTATGTAAATACAACAATAATTACAAGATCTCCTATTAAGCCCAATGCAATCAAATCTAACAAACAACCCACAAATAGTAACACGCATGGAGAACTCTTCTAGATGAAGGGAAAAACTGCGGGCTAGAGAATAAAAAAACTATTATGAAGAAAGGGATTCAAATAGAATTCTAGGTTTATATTCATACCTTAGGAAGTAGAGAACAAATCAACACATAAATATCCAAATGAAATTAACTTCATCAAATAGAAAAATATCACATGAGAAGCCCCAAATAATAAGACAAGTTATTAAAAGCTTTCAAATTAAGAAGCCTTTTTTTTCTTGCTCAATGACGTGATGTTGAAGAAGAGAAAAAAAAAATCGCTTTCAATTTTTGTGATTCGTGGATTAAAAAAGAGAAATGTCAAACAAATTATTATTATTATTATTATTTTTATTTTTTTCCTTCTTTTCTCTCGGACGAATGAACAAAGAGGGTTTGAGAGAGACCGAGAACGAGGGCTAAAGACATTCTCGTGTGTTATTTTTCTTTTAATTTGAGTGGAGCCCACTCACCCTTGCGCCGTACCTTACATAACACCTCTCTTTTTCTTCCTTTGCCACGAGTTGCCAGTTACTCTCACATTTCTGCTCCGTTGTGATTGATGCAGATGTCACGGCTAAACATAACGAAGGACAGCTCGTTCCATTGCTTACTGAAGCTGGTGCTCTTTCCAAGTCCTCCACTTTGGCATAGCATGGGCATGGGATGCTAAATCTACTGCAGAGAAGGCTGGGAAAGTTGAAGTAAAATACAAATTAGAATAGTGGTTATGACAGGTTGTGCTTTCCAATAAAAAGTTTTTCTTTTCGTCTGACCCTGAGTTTGTTTCTTGAAGTCTAATGAAGGAATTTCCCCACATACATAGGGGGCAAACAGTTTCATTTCTAAGACTAGTTTGCTACAATTTCCTTGTCAGTTGTGGAACTTACGTAGAATAGAAATCGATTGGTAGTTTTTTTTTTTTTTTTTTCCCTCTCCTTTTTGGGTCTCGAAAAAGTGCCTTTTGCCCGCCCAATAATCAAGCCAAACAAGTTTTCTAATGGGAATTTGTATCAATACAATGGGATGGAGGCAAGACCTACAAGCCAGACTGTTGGGGCACTCTCTCTTGAATCCACGTGTTCTTCGGATGGTCTACATTGTTTATCTTAGCTTTGCTCGTTCCTTTGACCCAGTTATGATCGGTATAACATGGCTGACCGACGGCCACGATCGGTACAGGCCCTGGTTATGATGCGGATCGAAACATGGAAGGAGGCTGAAAAGCTAGCCATTAAAGAATGGCTGTTTCCATATCCGACGAGCCCCCTCTAGTTGGTGAACGAAACCCACCATGGCTGACGTCAATATCGCTGGAAGTAAGGGGGAATGGATCGCCCTTTGTTTTCTTTTTCTATATACATACAGAGGCATGATCTTTTACCCAAAAGTTTATTTTTTATTAATTTTTTTTTATGGGTAAGTAAATCTAGATGTATTAAATCTATAAATTAAGTTTTACTATTTTTGGATATTTTTAAGTATTTTTTTTTTAGATTTTTAAACCCAGTGACATTTACGTAATTGGGAAATTTTTTTTAAAAAATAAGTTTTTGGGAAAAGATCAAACCATATATATATATATATATAAAAGCATGGCTAGCCACCCAAGGCGGCCATGAAAGGTGTTGGACAGAGGTTAGAGCGGCCATAGAAGTGGCAGCGACAGGCAGCCATTAACCGTGACGAGTTGTCACGCTCTAAGAAGATGGCATTGCCTAAGACCAGATCTAGAGGGCAGCTTGCAGGCTGACTCCATAATAGGAGCTAGGATGTGGAAATGGGATTCGTCACCTGGCAATTGGCATGGCATGTGCAACTGAGCAGGGGTTCAACTTGGGCCGGGTTGAGCCCGAACCTGATTTTGGACAGTGTTGGAACTTGATTTTTCATAACTCGAGCCCAAAAAATCCGAGCCCGAAGAACCCGATTTGTAAATATGATAGGGTTATGGTTCAAGTGAACCCAAAGAATCCAAGCCCGATTTTCATTTTATATTTATTATAAAATATATTATATGCATACTATTTAAAAAATATTTCTTTATATTCTTCATATTTTATGTTATTATATCTATATTTGAATACATATGTGGCATATTGTAATTTTATTGTAAATAAAGTATATTATTTCATTTATATTTATCTTTTATTTCTATCATTCATTTTTATACTTATTAATTTTTTTTCTTTATCTTAGTTTTGATGTTAAATTTTTTCTAAAAATATTCTTTACATTACTATTTTTAAAAAATATGTAGTTTGATTATATATTATTATGTTTACCTATATAATTTATTATTATTATTTATTCATATGAAATTCTAAACTCATTACTTTTAAATAAAATGTAAATTTATCAACATAAATTCCAACCCGAAACTCAGCCCGAACTCGATTTTCAAAAATAGGGTTAGGGTTCAGGTTTTATAAATAGGGTTAGGGTTAGGGTTAGGGTTGATGTTTTACAAATAAGGTTAAGGTTAGGGTTATGGTCGAGATAAACTCGAGTTTCATGAGCCTGAGTTGCACCCCTACAACTGAGACTGCCAAGGTAACCGAAAGAAAATTTAACAGGCGAAATTGTCTTTTACAACATGATACTTTCGGAAAAATTAATAAAATGTTATGGATATATTCAAAATTAATAAAATGGTATGGATATATTCAAAATTAAGGGGAACATTCTCTTCATATTTATGACATCTGAACATTATTCGTTTGGTACTCACGACATTTTAAAAATTATCTCGATATTCACAATATTTTATCTCTAATTTCTCAAATACCTGTTTAGTTACTTTTAGTTAAAAATTGACGTTAACCGTATATGAAAATGTTGATTTTGCTCCTAAAAATTATGTAAATAAAGATGAAATGAATTCGTACTCTGTTTTTATTACAATTTAATTGAAAAATATATCAAATTTTTTTACAAAAAAATATTATACCGATTTCATTTGAAATCTTTTTTTAAAAATGGGGTAAAATTGACATTTTTGATGTAGTTAATGTATGTTTTAGGTTAAGAGTAACAACATGGGCATATATAGAATTAATGGTAAAATGCTGTAAATGTTGGAGGAATTTTCGGAATGTTATGGGTAAAAAAAAGTTTTTCCAAAATTAAGAAAAGAAATTTATCGAAAATATCATGAATTTTGCCTTATTTTTACTAAAACATCCCTATTACACGGTAAGTTGGGCAAATGTGCCGCAAGTGGAGTCGCGTGCAGCGTGGGTAAGGCAAGCTCGCAACGTGGTGGGCTAGCAGTGTGCCGTCTGTCGATGACAGTCGTCCACTTGCGTGTCGGCGACGTGCGTAGAGGGGTATGGACTATGGAGGTGTCTTTACCGAGTAGACTTCCGCGTCGCTGCGTGGCTGGTGGTGTTGTGTGGTGCTGGTCTGCTGCCGATTTCTTCGCTCCATTCCAGCTGTCGTTTACTGCCCCTGCGGCTTTAAGTAGGAAGAAAGAGAGGCGATGGGGGGATTATTTAGTAGTTCGAAGAGCGTAGGAGAAGAAGAAAAAGAGATGGCGCTCGACAAAGCTAAGGAATTGGTCTCCTCAAATCCTGTCACGATCTTCAGGTCTTTGCCGTCATCCCTCTCCCTTAAACAGCTGCATGTCCGGGCCAACTTTGCCATAACAGTTTGCATCGTTGTGTTTATTTATTTATTTATTTTTCCAAAAAAAAGCGAAGTTTATGGTTTGTGGCCTTATCGACGATCGGATTGCTCTGAATTTTGTGTGAGCTAAGCATCGGTGATCTGCACGCCTGTTGCGGGTTGGATGTTCCTGTACTGCTGAGAATCATTTCAGTCTCTTTCCATGGCTGCTTGATTCCGTCCGGCTTGTGATTCCCCTCTGGAAAAGGAGGAAATTTCCACTTGTTTTGGGTAATTGCTTGGACGTGCGTGCGAAATGGATTGCGAAACACCTACTTCTTGTTACTAAAATTTTCCTAATTCCGTATATGTATTTCTTCTGCAGCAAAACTTACTGTGGATTTTGCACTCGGGTGAAGAAGCTGCTCACGCAGTTGGGGGCGAATTACAAAGTGATTGAATTGGATCAAGAAAGTAAGTCTATAGATCAGAAAACCATAATTGGCTAGCGTCCTGTCCCTAACTTCTGGGGAAACCCAGCGAGGTATTAATCGAAAATTGAAATGAAATATGGCTAGTTTCCTGTCCTAACTTTTGGGGAATCCCAGCAAGGTATTTTGAAAATTGAAATGAAACATCCATCACTTATGTTGTTGGCTTTCTTTGTTGTGGGGGACCATGATCGGCTGCTATTCCCATCCACCCTTCAAGGTTTTAGTTGATTCTCACCATTGATGTGTGCTTTTCTGTGGTCTTCTTGAAAAAGAGGATGGAGATGAAATTCAGGCTGCACTGACAGAGTGGACCGGGCAACGAACTGTCCCCAACGTGTTCATAAACGGCAAGCACATTGGAGGATGCGACAGTAAGGCATCGCCTTTTTTTCTTAGCTCCTCTGTTCATCGTTCGATTTCTGATTGTTTTTTCAAATGCTGTTATTATTCACATTTGGGCTGCACTGTGGTTGATGCAGATGTCACAGCCAACCACAACGAAGGGAAGCTGGTTCCTCTGCTCACCGAGGCAGGTGCCCTTGCCAACACCTCCAATATAGAATAGAATCCAATGCCACTATGGTAGGCAAGGACTGAAACTGTGGGTAGCGAAATAAAGTGTATGATTGACTGATACTTGGATGTGTTATGGACCATGGAGTAGACTAATAGATCTTGATCATCTGGTAATGGTAATGGGGATTCAGTTCGTACTGAAAATTTTCGCCGTTGTTCTGTGAAGGCGCCTTCTATCATATATGATCGTATTTCTATTGAGGCCTGATCTTTAACTTTGGTAATAACTTGGTGAGTGCTAGACCTGGTAATCTTCAAGATCGCCGCTGGCCTAATGCCATCTCGAAGGAATATACATAGAAATTAGTAAGGTTCTCCAACTGGGTCATTGCTGAATCCCAGTTTTGATTATCTGCTTAAATGACTATTGGGCAGAGAGGCTGTCGTTCAATCTTCGAAATAGGTTGTTCCCTAGTCCAATCTCCAAAGGTCAAGAGAGGTTTCATTTGCAGCTTCTTGATTCTGTACAGAGGCAAACAAATAGAAGAAAGAACTTTAGTAAGAACTTCAGTAAGATATTTGAAAACTCATATTAGGATTGGGGATGCGTGAATTACATTCGTAAGACGTATCAACAGATGGAGTGTCTCGATAGCTTTGCCTGAAACGTGAGTCTCGCGGGCCAACGCTACACCTTCGCCGAGGCTGTTGACATGCCCGCTAACGAAAAGCGCAGCCCCTGCGTTTAAGATCTTGTTGTACATAAAATAAAAATACCGATCAATAACGTGGCGCGTCTAAAGTTTTGATCAATAAAAAGAGGATAAACTGAGAAACACTTACAAATGCATCTGCAACGGATCCTTTCTCACCAGACAGGACATTCTTGATGATTTCCGCATTGATTTTTGGGCCTCTCCCTCTCAAGCTTTTAAGAGTGCATCGAGGAATACCGAAATCCACTGTGAATTGTTAATTTATCCCATATTAGGTTGCGTCAATGGAGTGCAGTTTAGTTTCCGTAGAAGGATGACCAGCATTGCATATCCAGGAGAGAGAGAGAGAGAGAGAGAGAGAGAGAGAGAGAGTACGTGGGTCGAAGGTAAACTTCTTAATCTTCTGTGAAGTAACTTCAAGGACTAATCCAGGCCCTACAGAAATAAGTGAATAAGGTAGCCTATCTATTCACTATAAATGAAGCCATCTCAGTATCATTTGTGGTAAGAAAGTGGACTAAAAGAAGATGAGCTTAACACGTAAGCTTTTTAATTGCCAATCTTTCTTGTTTATTATCTTCGAATCTGATTTATAAAGTTGGCCTGAGGAACTCACCAAGTGGGCTTATTTCATCTAGACCTTGTGAATGGACAACCAGTGCTCGTCTCATGCCAAATCTTTGGAGGGCTTTTGCCATCTTGAGGACCTGTGTCCACGCAGTTAGTTGCATCTTTCCAAAAATACATTGGAAGGTAGAATCAATGAGACTGAAGCTGGAAAATCTGGTGGAAGTGATATGAAAGGGCTGTCGTAGGAATTTGCATTTTCTTTTTTAATATCGTGGATTTTTGGTGCTTGTTCGATTCTGCTTCTAGTTGGGCAAATAACTTCTTGATGATGATGTTAACCATGACTGTAGCGACAAGTGTAGCAGAAGCATGATGAATATACTGGAATGAAGATGCCACGATAAATGGTCCAAATGAAAATATCAGACTCACGCATATTACTAATTTGATAGTGCGGGAACTAACCAAATTTTCATTGAAGACACCAACAACAGCGAAGGGTACCCTTGCAGGATTCAACAAAGGTTCCAAGATATTGAAGACTGTCTTCACTCCAAGCACTTCCCTTACAGAACGAATAATTTTCAGAGATGGATGGTACATAGGAGACATCGTAAAACCTATGCCTGCAGTCTCTATGCACCTCTTAACTCCCTGAATCCAACAAATGTGAAAGAGCCATAAGTTCGTTGCAGGGTTTCAGTGTTCAATATACGAAGAAATTGCGTGTTTGTGTGTGTGTGTGTGAGAGAGAGAGAGAGAGCGCTCTAGCTCCTTTATTGTTGTCATCCATAATTGACTTCAAAGCAAATAATGAGAAATTAGAGTAAAGTTTATGGTAGACTGATAACAACTGATTCTGATGAGAGAGATTCACTCATGATCTTGTACAGAAGCCAAATGATAAAAAGACGTGGTACTTTTTTATGCTTATAACTAACGAGAATCATACGTCCGTGGTCGACCCATTTCAAGAATGACAAACAATTTCGGACTTCTCGGATATGGGGATCCCAGCAAGATTCAAGGAGGAATTTTTATTTTTTTTGAAAATTTAGCATATGCGTGTCAGGTTTGCATGGGTTCTTAGTTATCGACCTGATTCACAAAAGGAAAGAAATAAAAATTTACGAAGATAATGCAAACATATATTTCAGGGGAAAAAGCATAAAAATTCTCTCACTCAGTCGACCACTTTATCACAGTTACCTCAGGAGCCAAATCGACATTTACTCCTAAAGCTTCTAACACGTCAGCACTCCCACAGCCAGAGGAACTCGATCTGTTCCCTTGCTGCAAGCATAAAACGCATTAAATTAACGTTCAAGCTGAAATAATACTCACAATAATTCAAGAAGAGCATCACCTTAGCAACTTTTGCACCAGAGGCAGCAGCGAGAATAGCAGCACCTGTTGAAATGTTAAGTGTCTCTGTACCATCAATTCCTGTTCCTATAATATCAACCACATTGCCCAATCCTTCAACTTTCCTACTGTGTTTGATCACTGCTCTTGCAAATCCTACAATCTGCAAATTAGGTAGATGTATATACACGTGCTTAGCAAGGCTACAAGTCAAAGAAAATTCTCATCGAGTTAGCAGCTTGCGAAAAATCATGTCCCCTAGTCGTCTCATGTTCTGCTTCTTTCTTCGCCCATGCATGAACAAAGAATTTGTATGCGTTGAAAGCACTCACTTCTTCAGAAGACTCTCCTTTGGCTCTCAAAAGAACAAGAGAGGCACTAATTAAAACTTCATCTCTTTCCCTCAGCAAAAAATCAAAAAAGGTTTCTGCATCTTCTTCAGATAAATCCACCTGATTTATTAGAGATTCGATAACCTGCAAAATTAATAAATAAAACAGAAATAAAAATATGACCAAAAACAACAAATGATGTCGTGAGCAAAGTGAACAAAAGTTTGCTTTTTATACGTTCGCAAGTAAGTCAGGAGTTGTCACTTCAGTTGCAGGAAATTGGAACCCATTTGCCGGCTTCTTGAAGCTCCTTCGAATAAACTGTTTCCTTGGTGCAGCAAAGAAATGGTTTTTAGCTTTGTATTGCTTCTCTGGACTATTCTTTATCCACCAAGGATGAGATAGAGGAGAAAAGCGACATCCAACTGTTGTCATTATTATGACTTGAACTTTGAGCTGTAGATTTGATATTCGTTAGCCATGCTCTAAAGGAGAAAAATTTTTTGACTTACATTCTGGGTGAGAATGTGATAACACTGGCCCTACCACGAACTAGATTTAAGGATCCACTTTTTGCTTCCTTGAATCAACAAGAGAACCACTCAACATTAGTGATCCTGCCTTTACCTCGAAACAAAATCATGGAAACAACGAAAAAGTTATTTTTCACTCGTTTCTACATAAGGAAAACTTCCAAACATGGAACTAATATAATATTGTCGATCAAATAGATATTATGTAGCTGGCTCAAAAAAATAGATAGTATGTAGCTTCTCCAACTAGCTGCTCTAGCTTGACAAACGGAATGCATGCATCATTTCGTGCGTGGGCTTGAACGGTTGATCCTGAAAGCCCAGCAAGCCTTGACCATTTTATCTCAACACCAATCTTGCCCTCGTTTCCGCCAATGCTCTCCTTCTGATCTGCTGTCTTCCTTTTTTAGTCGGGGTTCCTAGAAACAATCATACATTTCTCCTCTCCATGTGAGAAGAGCGCAGCAGCCAGGGCATCGGCTAGTTAATGGTAAATAGTTAAAATAGTACATCATTTACTTTAACTTTAGAAAATTCCCAACACAAATAATTCTATTCTATTTTATTCCAGAATTTCAGATTGAAAGACCATGACGTGTTTTTTTTTTTTAAAAAAAAAAAAATACAGAAAGCAACTTGAAACAACAATCTGAGGCAACATCCAACAGAATCAAAACCAGAAAGAAGCAATCTGCACTGGAAATCAAAATTCGCCACGTAATCTCTGATATCGACTGTTTTTATCAGCAAGTCGAGACTCCAATGTATAACCATTTCCTAACAGCCTTCGTGAATTTCAGCAGTAAAAAAAACGCAAATGCGAAGTAAAATAACAGGTGAAACTATTTCCTTTTTCCTTTTTTTTTTATATTGGAATCTTCACAACATCACACTCATCTCGAAAACTAAATAAAAATCGACAGTTACCGATCTGCCTGCACTGCATAAATTTCACGCTAGAAGACTGAAATCCGCCATAGAAACTCAGTTTTGCCCTGGTCTGAACTATCGATCGATCGAGAGAGAGGCTTTAGCTTTGGGATTTGGTAGAAAAATTTAAAAGGAAACAGGCCTTGCGCGTGAACGTCTCACCGAGCCCCTCGAATCTCCACACGGGTCGAAGCTGGAAATCAAGGAAATTGGAAATTCTGGCATTGGAAATGCGTGGATGTGGACCTTGCTGTCTGGCATTAGAAAACAAGGAAACGTTTCAGCTGCGATGAAAATATGAAATTGAATAACGTCTGCAAGGATGTTCCATTGTTCTGCTATGGACGGCGATGAGAGGAGCACGTGCGGACAGGCAGCTGAGACCGACAGGATCTATTAAGCCTCCAGACAGGCTGGATCCACGAGGAGCATGTGCCAATGTCGTGGCCAAGGAGGGGGACGCTGTTCACTATAGTTCTCTCCCTTGCACAACATTTCTAAATAATTTAATTATCTAATATTTTTATTTTTTAAAATTTATCTCCATATTCTAATCATTTAATTATAACTGCCCTTTTTATTTGAACTTTACTTTTATTATTTTATATAATTCGCATAATTTTCAAATTTTTTTTCTCACTTTCCAGTCCTAAAATCCCATTAAAATTCACATTCTCAGCACCCAGCAGAAATTGATGTATGGGATGGGCAAGTCGATGTGAGGACTGACGGCCACTTAAAAGGGTGACAGGGCAATTATAAGGGTGTTAGGGCAATTATAAGGGGTGTGTGATTACTTTTTTTTTTTTTTGATGGGTATATAATTACATGTATCTCAACACATATTATACTTGAAGATCTGAGACATTCTTACAAATCTGGGAACACATAACGTCCCAAAGAAATCTGGAAGACACAGCTTCCAACAGCCACCTGGGGAGACCACCTTGCTCCCACACTTTCCACCCGGGAGACCACCTTGCTCACTTTTAGTAGAGGCCCTATGTTCCTGCATAAGTGGATCCTTGCGAATCTTGAATCATTTGCAAGTAACCATCGGTGTTCGAGTCAGCCGTGGACCGGCCGACTCAGACCATGCTCCTTCCCAGATCCCAGTTCCCATTTTACCAGGGGACCCAGACAAACGGTATGTATCGTGACGTGTTCGTGTTATATTTGGAAAATGCATCGGGAAAGTGCCCTGTGTACGTGGATTGAAAAAAAAAAAGAAAAAAACCAGCATATGTAACCATCCCATCTCAATAAACTCTCCCTAAAAAATCATCATATCACCCTATTAGAATGAGAAAATTATTTTTTACATGAATGGATTGTATTGATGGGAAACGCCTTCTTTTCTAGTTCCAAACGGAAGTCATTCGAAAATTTATATAGGATGATTTTGAATTTTTATTTTTTTTTCCCCTAAGATTTTAAAATTTGCACTTCTAGAAAATGTTTCCATCTCAGTAAACGTTACTAATTCCCTGCTTGAGTTTAATTTGATAATTTTATTTTGATTAGTCGGGTGAGTTGAATGCAGGAGAAGAGAGTAAACTTGACTCTGTTCCCCAAGACGTAAAAATATATATAATTTCATATTCATTTTTTATATAATTCGACATTATTTTTTCATGCAATAATTATATCAGTTTTAACTTTATGTTTTTATTCTTTATCATTATTTTTATCTTGTTATAAATTTTTTTCCCACTTCTTTTATAGATTTTACCATAAAACATCATGTCGAATTTAAAACAAGTGGTTTTAATTAACAGTGTAAATCACATCGATCAAAGAATATAAACCTAGCTAAACCATTCAACGAATGATCCAACTGTGGCAATCCTGAAAAACGCATATATAAAGAGAATCTGAATCATTCGTTGAGCTGCGCAAAACCAAACACGCACAAGCAGAATTCAGCACTAACAAGAATTTTTATAATCAAAATAAATAAACACCTTGAACCCTCAGGCAGGCATGCATCCCCCGTTGATCCACCTCAAAAAGAAGTCCCGGCTCGGGTTGATAAGAGTGCTGCTGACGTGAATGATGTGACAATCCGGTCATGCGACCATGACTAGCACGGCAAGCCCTAAAACTCAAATCGAGCTCATCGCTGCTGCAATCCAAGCCAAGAGCAGGCCTGCGACAAGGAAGAAGCCAAGAATGCAAGCTACGTTAATGCCAATCTACCATTGCCATCTCTTCCATTCACGGTTCATTTATTAGCTCTCGCCCACCCATGCCTCTCATAACCAATTTTTGTAAGTGGACGGATTGGATGTGGCGAGGCATTTATAGCACGACAGGCGCATTTAAACTAGTAGGTGCAGATTCGGTCGAGTGTACCCGTGATCGTCGCTAACCAGACCACTCTTTACTAAAAAGAAGTATTTGTCAAATGAGATGGAATGTGAGAGTAAAGGCATTAACTATTTACATACTCTATTTTTTCATTTAACTCTTATATTACAATATTTTCTTATATTTTACATATAATTACTATATTTATTCCTATTTTATCTATATTATATTACATCACTATGTTACTTTTCGAAATTCATTTTATTCCATTTTTACCATTTACTTCACGTCAAAGGCTTAATAGGTAATAGCTTTGGATAGAAGTGGATTGAAATTTTTTATTAAATTTAAAAAATAAAGTCATGGCGGATTGAAATAGGCATAACATACCCAGATATGTTCATTTATTTAAAAATTATAAATATATTTTATTCTTATTATCAATTTATTTTAAAAATTTTACATTATTTATAGTTAACTATACTCTAATCTGATTTTAAAAATTATATATTGTAATAATTTCATGTAAATGAGTTTTTAAAGTAAATAAGTATTTAAAACGATAAAAATTTCAAAATCAACTTGAATTTTTGACCAAGATTAATGTTAAGTTGCAAATGAAATCTTCAATGAAGTATGTTTCATTAACTTATTTTAATAAATTTTTATATTATATATTTAATAATATTTTGATATAGTTAATAATACTTTATTTTTACTAATTAATGATATAATAATGCATTCAATCCATAAATTAAAAATAGATATAACTTTTTATTATATAGGTATTAAATTCTTAAAATTATTATACTTAGGGTGTGTTTGTTAACAACAAAAAGTTGTCAAGTTAAAACTTTTCAATCTAAAACTTTTCACTCTCCACAACTACCCTATTTTTTAATCATTGTTTCACATTTTTCTATACAACTACCCTACTTTTCAATCATTTATACACAACTACCAACACAACAAACCTATCTATTTCAACTTTATCTTATTTATTCTTCATCATCACCCCTATCATATCACATCATTTGACAACTTTTTATCTCTACAACTTTTCATCAAAGTTTTATTCATTCTCAAACACACCCTTAATATATATTTTACACCTGAACGGTAGACCTAAGATCAACCCCCATGTTTGACAGGAGACTTATTAATTAAGTTGATGGTTGAGTGTCATGACCCAGCATAAAATATGGAATAGGTTTTTGATATAAAATGGGAATCGAAGTAGAGTCAAATTCCAAATCGGATGTTTCTACGGGCAAATGTTTGCGCACTAAAAGTTTTGAATCAGGTCTTGCTGAATGCTGGTTGTTTTAAAGGGAGGCTGGTTCAATGCACCAACCCGGGTGTACTTCACTTTTTTTTTTTTTTTTTCAAATTTTTTTTACATGACTGTTAATATAAGTGTATTTAACACGCGTATAAATTTTTATCATTTTTAGAAATTTTTAGATATTTTTTTCGATTTTTTTAAAATTGGTGGCATTTTTAATAATTTTATATGTTAAATACAATAAAATTAACAATTTCATAAAAAAAATTTGAAAAAAAAATAAAAAAATGGCTGAAGTACACCCAAGTGTATTGAACCAACCTCCGTTTCAAAAGCTACACATGCGGACGGGTATGTTTTGCATTTTTCTAATAAATCTAAACAGGTAAATATGCCACCATAATCTCACCAGATACCAAAACTTTCATATATATATATAAGACGTATGAAAGAGATGAAAATGCACCAGAGAGTCTAAGCCATTAAGGTGTTCAGAGAAAGTGTACTAGAAAGACCATATCATAAAAGTGTAATAGGATATAATTATAACATAACTTTCTATTAGAAGTAAAAAATATCTTTTACTGTTCCATTTAAAAGCTGAATAATTCAATAACCTGAAACATATATTTCTAATTTGGCTCCACAGATAATCCACATGAGAAATCACGCTTCTAAAATGGAAAACAAAATTCACTACAAAAATTCATTATCAGCACAGCCTGGATGCAAGCCCAGAGTAAGCACTAGCGGTGCTAAAGCCCGAGGCTAAAAAAATAAAATTATTAAGATATAGTTAATAACGAAAATATGTTATTGTAAAAAATTAAAATGTTACAATAATATAAACAAGACTCGTGAAAGAATAGATTTACATTACAACTTTTTATGCAATCAAAATTAAATTTCGACTGTGTAGCAAGGTAGTTTACTAACCTCAAATCTCCATTATTACAATTCTACATGTTATCACTTCCCTGCGTTGTTATGGTTCCTTTCGAAGCAATATTTGCACAGTCGAAACCGGAGCGGGAAGTTCGAAATTACCTGACAACAATTCCACAACTGATGAAGTCAGTCTCGAGGACGCGGACCTCCCTGCATGGAAAGGAAACATGTTGTCACGCCTCATGAACGAGTTAATGGTCGCCCAACGCCCAACGTCCAAAGCCCAACCCAACTCAGGATTGATGGGTGCGCACTGGCGCTTGGCAATTTAATAGGAATGGCAGAAATTTAATGCTAGGAATTTAATAAAGGCATTGCTCAAAAATTCAAAAAGCGTGTTGAAAGGTCTGAGACCAATCCGACGTTACTTAATTTGGATCCAAACGTATGGGAGCCAACAGCCGAGGATTTTTGAACCGAGCCTAGTTAAACCCATGAACTGATGTGGTTGGGTCACTTTCAGATCCAAACGGGCTATTCATGTGACCCAGATCGAAGGGAGCAATTATGCCTTGAAAGGGTTCATTGGTTTGATACTCCGGCCGTAATCGTGCCACACGTGGCCTTGAATTATACCACCCGAATGCTGAACAAAATGGTTCGATCGCCCGCGTATCATTCGAAACCGTCCACCGGACTAGTTTTCGTACTTGAGATTGGAAATTCAGCATTTTTTTTTTTTTTGGGTTACCTGTATCGCAATTAGAAGTGGAATTCCACCCCGCACAGAGGCACAGATCTCCGCCACCTACGTCGTCATGTCCACACGAGCCCCCGGTCGCCTCGCACGCTCGACAAAAGGCGTAATCCCCCGGCACGTTGTAGTTCACACGTATTCCGTAGGTCCAGTCGCTCGGTTCCGCCAGCTTGAGCGGCGCGAGGCTGTAAGCACTGCTGTAGCCCTCGCACTCAAGCTTCGTCAGGTTAATAGCCCGGATCGCGTCGAATGACACCGAGCAGCACTCAGGCGGGCCGGTCCCATAGGATGCGTCGCGTTTGGGCACGGCGTCCCACGCCAGACACGAGTAGTAGTCGTCGCAGCCCATGCCCGACACATTGCGGCATGGCAAGTGCTTGCTGGGGAAGCCTTGGAAGAGGGGCGAGTCGCCGCGGCAACCGATGAGCATGAACACATTGTCGGGAGCTGGCTCCAGGTAGGGGGATCGCCACGGTTCCAGCACAAAACCGTTGCCCTTGCCCCTCTCGATCGTATCGCAGGTCGACATGCCGCGGTCGTGGAGGGTGAGCGCTCGGTACGCGTAGTCCATGTCCACGACGCGGTAGGAGCCGGAGCTGATGTGGAACATGAGAACGTCGTTGATGCAGAAGAGGAGGGTCACTGAAGCCAGAATGACCGCAGCCTGGTCGGAGGCCGAAAGGGTAGTCGACGGTGAGATTTCCACAGTAGGATCGGCATGGGTTCCGATTCGCAGAGATCGACACGATCATGGCGGAGTACGAGATGAAGAGAGCTGGCCACGTGATCTGCGCCATTGGCTGTTTTTGTGGTGGGTTGATGGACTCTCGCTATGGTTAGCTACTGGAAACGCGGGCTTGAGAAAGAGAGCTTGAGTAATGAGTGGGTCGAGAAAAAGAAACAGACCAGGAACTGGAATGAGTTCCTTTTGTGTCAGTCGAGAATGATACGAGTAGTCCTTCGCGGTTTCATTTCAGTGGACAGATGATGCGCGTGTGGAGACGGACCGATGACTATAAAATCAATCAAGAACCTTTATCGTTATCGAAATCCATAAAAATTATAGTGTATACCCAGTAAGATGTGCCTCTACTAAGAGATGATTGCTATCATCAAACGATTCGAGATTTTTATTACAATCTTGAATGTCAATTAAACATTATGAACGGTTCGGATTGTAGGTCATAGCAAGTGAGACGTCGCATTGAGCAGCAACGTACGATGCAGTGCTGGTTGTCCAGTTGCACTGAGCTAGGGAGAAGGTCCCGGAATATGTCCTTTGCTTCTTTGCTTGAGAAACAGTTGAACTGTTTTAGAAGCTTTTCTGAAATTTTCTTTCCCACAAGACACGGAGAATCTGGCCACCGGAGGTCCACCCTGATCGTAACGTCTATTGTTTGTTTTAATGAAGTTTAGGTGTTTAATTATCGGCATTTTACTTCGCTTATGTTTTATTGAAGTTTAATTGACTTTTAGAAATTGTAAAAATGTCTCAAGATTTAAATGGAATATCAATTGAGACGATTGTAAAATATATTACGTCAAAAATACACGAAGAATCTGCTTGATGGTGCTAAGGGAGGATCTTTCAATCATTAATTGACCATCCACTCGTTTGTTTCATAGGTGGCTGCAGTTGTCCCATCTGTGTGATCGGTGATCGCTATCCGATGATATTGGCCTGGAAGTCGGCATGAAACCTGTGAAATGAGTAGTGCTGTGCTGCGGGAGCTTTGGATTGCCTTCGAGCGTCCGTTCAAGTTCTTTTAGCACAGGCTACCAAAATGTTTTAATATTATTAATTGGGCAATTTTTCGCTTTTGAGCGAATACCACTTTAGTTGCTTTTTCTCGCTTTAGACAGTGGAGAGAGAGTTCGATAATGGAGTAACTTTCGATGATTCCGTTGTCCCGCCGGGTGAGAGCTGAGAGATATTGATGCAACTATGTATCAGAATTGCCATACATACGATGCAGCTAATGTCTCAGAATTGCCATACATACGGTCATCTTGTCAAATATTATACAGTTTTAAAGCTGATATGATTGTTATATCGGGATGTGGCCGTATACTCCCGGGGGTGCATGTACTCATTTTTTAAAAAAAATTTTGAATTTTTTTAAATAAACTGTTAATCTAAGTATCTAAATTACTAAAATGCCACTCATTTTTAAAAATCTGAAAAATATTTAAAACTTTTCAAAAATAGTAAAAATTTGATACACGTATTAAATACACTTAGATTAACAGTTATATAAAAAATTTCAGAAAAAAATAAAAAAATATGTCCACATCCCTGTTAAATCACCGTTACAAGATTAAGGTGGATCCTTCAAACAGAGAGGTGCCATCCCCGGCTTACAATTAAATGAAAAAACTGACACATAAAACAATGGCATTCAGGCGAAAAGGAAGTAACTGATCTTTCATTTTGAGACATCATAACCCATCATCACAAGGGGTTCAAGACGGTTCCAGTGGCGTGTGCTTCTGACAATTCAAACAATCCAAATAAACAGATTATAATATTAAAGTGCAAGCACAGGAGATAATTATAGTGGTTGCGGAAATAGACTATGGCAGTGCAAGGACTAAGGATTGGACCAATGGAAAAACAGTTGATAGCATCCCACATGCAGCCTGGAGGGATCAGCAATTTCGGATTATTTCGGATTATTTTGGTTAAATCTAGTCTCTCTTTTAAGCGCCTTGACCTAGTCCTCATTTTCTTTCAATTATTCAACAGATTAAATTATTCTTAAAATGACAATTAAAAAAAAAAAAAAAAAAAAAAACAGAAAGTCCCTTCAAGCGACCGAATTTTTTCATGCGACCAGTGCCCAAATCCTTCGTAGCACCTTTTGGGTACACTGGATCTATTAGTGAAATCCAAGAGTCAAACAGCCATCCTATTTTAATTGTGAATTTATGAATTATTGATTTCAGCTCCCTAGCTCTACTAGAGAATCATCTCCCCGTTCTGATAACTTAGAAAAAGCACCTCGGAACCACACAAGATAAGTTTGGTAATCGTCATGAGCATTTTACAAATGGACACAAATCCAAACTACCACCTCGCTGACACCACAAGGAGTCAAGGACTAGATATATTCCCCTAATTCGTACAGAATCATCCTATGATACACTCCAATTTGCTCTCAAGCTTACATTTCTGTGTTCTGTAAATGTCACTGCCAAACGTCCAAAGCAACAGCGCAGGCAAAGCATCAACAGACTCCGACTGATTGGATCATGAAACAAGCTAATATCTAACAACAAATCACACGACTATAATCCTCAACGGGCCAACATGCAGCCATCAATCAGATTAAATTCGAAAAAAATGAAAATAAAAATCTTGGGGTGACAATGTGCAAACAAGAACGTGCTAATGATATGTGGCTGCGTGGCACTTTCCCACCATGCTTACCCAAGACTGCATTGGCTTCGAGATGCACACAGTGCACTGCAACCAACTCCCAATGATAGCTGATGAAGGAAGCTTAGACTTTCCGGAAAGGTTCCGCCTTGCACACTTTTGTATTACCTCTTTTTACTGCCATATTTATGCACTTTCTAATGATACGTAGACAAGATATTTCAAGTCCTTCATAAAGAAGAGAGACCATAGATATATCGATCATATATTATTTCAGAGTCATTTCTGAGAGAAGCAATCATATTTCCTTCTACAAATATGGATTATTAAAAATAATAAGACATTATTTGAATATTTCCCTCCAACTAACTCCGAAATCTTGTATTCTTTATCTGATACGAATGGTTGAAGTGAATTTTTTGAAGATAAAATGGATTATTGGAGTGTGTGACTTGAACTATTGATTAGGCCATGCAAATATATAATTCCTCTAACACAAAAGAATTAACAACCAAAGATGTCTCTGTTCCAACCACCACATAAGTCCACCCACACTGCCGAGGATAGGCTTGAGGAGAATCTTTTCTATGATCACAGATGCAATGGGTGGTGTCAAGAGATGATGGTGGTCAGGCTCCAGATTTTATTCACAGATACTACCCAGCCCTTCACGATCTTAGTTACTTTATCACGCAATTTGGGTACAACCTCAAAACTTTTCGTCTCACAATGCATAGCTGGTACGAAGTTGATTTTTAAACACGTTAAAATATTTTAACCAAAGCAAAATAAAGAAACATTTTTCCTGAAGTCTGCGGTGACATTAAATTCATCACTGCATTGCTAAGTAAAAGGATCATAAGTCTTAAAATTTTTCCTTCAAGGTTCTCTCACACCAACTGACTAAAGGACAGCAAAACCAAAAAAAACTCATATACTAAACCTTCACCATCTGCAGCCTCATACCTTGACAGCATATTTCCTTTTCGGGAAGTACATTTCCCTCTTCTTCTCCCTTTCTGTCTTCAATGTTGCCTATAAAAGAGAATACAGTCTTGAGCAGCGCAGTTTTAGCCAAAATAGATAACAACAACACATTAAACAAACAGCTATCACTACTTCACTTCAGATTTTTGGATTTGTGTTATTTTCAAAATAATAGCTGTAAAAGACAATAAGAAACAAAGACTCAAGTTGTGGTTCTAAACGCCCTTTTTAAACACAAGCAATCACCTTGAGACACACAAAAACAACCAGACATCCAGACTATCATTAAGCAATATCCTCTTCACCATTATCACAAGTCATTTCTCACCTACATGAGGTCAGCTGTATACATCCTGTTGTGCCATTATTGACGATTATAAACTAAATCTTCAATAATAATCAATATTTTCGTATTCTGTTTAATCACTTCCATCCATGTTTTTTCATATCCTTCTCTTATTATCTTACTGCCTTCTATTTGAATGACTTCGGCTCATTCTCTTACCATTTTCTATTTAAATGAACTCGGCTCTCCTAAACGGTATCATTTCAAGCCTCCGTTTAACATATGCAAGCCATCTCCATTTGTTTCGCCTCATTTTATTATCTATTGACTTCACCTTTACATTATCTCAAATTGATTCATTTCTACTTTTAGGTGTGTCTGGAAAGTGATAAAACTTTTGATAAAAAAATTTTGATGTAGTTTTTTAAATATAAGAAAATGACATTATATAATAAGGGTAATGATGAAGAATAAAAAGAATAAAGTTAAAATAGGTAAGTTAAATATATGAATAATTGTGTAGAAATGATTGAAAAGTAGGGAAATTGTATAGAAAAAAGTAAAAAATAATTTAAAAAAGAGTAGTTGTGGAAAGTGAAAAAAAATTTTGAAGAGAGAGTGAAAAGTTGTGAATTAAAAAGTTTAGTTTGAAAATTTTTTAGGTGTTAACAAACACCACCGTTATCTTTTCTTGTTTTACCAATCATCCATCTTAATATTTTACCTTAAGGCATATGGAAAAACAAATATCAAGAAACAATGCTGAATATTAGCAGAATGCCATACTCAAAAATACAAAGATAATCATGTAGATCCGACAGCTGATTTGACCATCTCACTAGGCAGCTCTTCACATAGAGATTAAATACCAATTGATTGTCATCAAATAGCCAGGGCCTCATGTGAACAGTGATGAAAATCCCACAGCGAGAAAAAATGGTTTTTGTCTTACATGTTAGTGCAAGTCTAATCCTGGACAATATCTATCCATTTAAGAAATCATCTCTAGTATCTAGGAGATACAGGACTCCGTAAGGATAAACATTCTAACGAAGAAAAACCCTTGAAAGGTCATGCACAAAAGATGTATACTTCTACGATAACACAGAACCTCAGATTCTTCAGATGCATGCCATTCTGCTATTTTTCTCTCTTTCCTATTCTCTTTGGAAATAACCATCTAATCAAAATATTGAATTTTGCAACCTGCTTGAGAAAATGACCGCCAACAAAGTACAAGAATACAAACCTGATGTTTTGTCAGTCGACGCCTGATTGCGCGGGTCTTCTTTGGTCGCAGGTCCAACGGAATAAACTTCTTCTTGCTGTAGACCTCCCTCAAGGCAGCTTTTTGCTTCTGAGAGATAACAGTAAGTACACGTGCAATGGAAAGCCTCACCACCTTACTGTAACATAACCAGTTGCAACCAAAATTGAATACAAATGAATGAGAACCACATTCGCGAAATCAAAATCCAAATCCGGTTTGCAACAAGTTAACAAAGCACCCACATCTTCGAAAGCTTGTTAGGAGCTCCACCAGTAACCTTGGCCACTCGCAGCAATGCCAGCTCAGCCTTCAGCTCCTTGAGCTGGTTGAGAAGTTCAGGTTTGGACTTGGTCCTGAGCTCATGGACTTTGATCCTTGCTGCCATGACAACAAAGACACAAAGTGACACAATCACATTGGAAGTAATGATGGCCATGAATTGACACATGCAACCAAAATCAAGCAACTAAACAACAATGTCACAAGACGTCCAAAACTATAGAACTCAAACAGATTGAAATTTCAAGAATCATCTTAAATCTAATTGCTACAATTAGTCAACAGCAGCAAGATGATTTAACAACAGGGGGCACTAACATGAGTAAAAAAATTGGGGCCATTGACGACAAGAGATGGTCTAAATGATGAAGGATTTCCCTTTTTCCGCTTCACCAAGACATGTAAAAACTATACGATAACATGATAGCCATGTTCGCTTAGGTACGGCCTAAAATCGGAAGTTCCCCTTGAGAATCCAGACGCGCAACTGAAAGAAAACCAGAAGAGCCAAAAATACAAATCCGGAGAGCATCTGGCAGTGGTGAATGCTGCTTTGAAGGCTATCAACAAGACAACAACTACGATGGTTGAATAAACGGATCGATGAGCACATGGGTGCATGTACAAGGAACATGTATTGATGTTTACGCCCTCGTGCCATCTTCGGCTTCAGAAAATCTAATAGTTGCAGACGATTATCAAAAAAGGTTCTAACGGACTCAGGGACACTCAAAAGGTAATGAAACCGAGGAGCTAGCAGAAAACCAAATAAACAGGAAAAAAAAAAAGCACAAATAGAGAAGACAAAAAAAACCTTACAAAGAGAGCATCAACATCAAGGAGAACCAGAGATCTTACCCATTGCTAGAGCTTAGGAACGACGAGTAGGGGTGAGGGAATGGCCGCAGCTGCGAAAGGTTCTAGGGTTCTGATAAGTTACGAGCCGGTCACGCCATAGCTATTCTATCGGGAATTATCAAACGCAGCCCTGAAGTTTGGAGAATCCTCGATAAACCCCTTATGTTTCTATTTTTACAAATATTTCATAATCGTTTCGTCGAAACTTTCCGTGCTCGGCCACATACCGGAGATGAAAATATAATCATATTATTGAAAATGAAAAAATAATATTAAAGCATAAAAAGTTATATTCCAAAATAAAAATTATATTAAAAAATTTAAATTATATTAAAAATTAAAAAAATCTTATCTACATGCACCCACAATGTGAAATATCCGTCAATACAGAACTTTTTCGGCTCCTCGTGTCATCTAAATAAAATACTTCAAAGTCCAAATGAACAAAAATATTAGGAGTTATTATTATCAGTCCAGCCATTTATGGTTTCTCTTCTATGTATTTTTGGGTCAGCTATAAAAATAAAAATAGGAAAATAAAAAAAAAATTGGGTGGAAAATTTTAAAAAGAGTAAAAGACTAATATAATATAATAAGAGTAATGATTAAAGGTAAAAAAAATAAAGTTAAATAAATATGATAGTTATAAGTAAAATATTTAAAAATAATAAAAAGTAGGATAATTAAACAATTAATTTTTTTTATACTTTTACAAGTTCCCAAATGGACACTTATCTTGGATGTTTTATATCATATTCTCATATAATAAACAAACAAAAAATTGAATATAAAGTTAAAGTATTTGATTATCATCATCTGATCTGATGTTCATGTTTTAGAATTTTTGAAAATAATCAATTTTTTAAGACGGCCCTGATGTGAAGTGAGAAAATTTAACATAGAATTAGATTTTGTGGGTAAATTCTATGGAGTCTGTAACTACTATTTATTTTTTTTTCTTTTGAAGAAAATAACTACTAATTTTTGTCGTATCATAAACAGGTAATAATGAGAACAATAAATTCAGAGGTACCTGAAGCTTCCGAAAAACGTCGTGGGCCCGTGGCAGGCGATCTTTCGAAAATCGAAACACTATTAGTTGGCTCAAGGCCTGCGGCACAGTTGAACGGACTAGATCTGAAACACGTGGCCTACTCCAGCGCACTTCGTCCTTGACCAGCAGTTGCGAGTTGGAAGTTGCTCGTCCTTCCGTACTCGCTCTTCGATCATGGAGAGCGCGGAGAAACTGGAAGAAGCGCCTGCAGCGGTATGGCCGGCTTCAAATGTTCAGCGTTCTTACTTTTAGCACAGAAGGCATTCGATAAAATGCCTAAACCAATGTCTTATTGAAAGCGCCCACTTCAGCTGTCTTGGTTCCACCAAGCATCGTGAGATGCGTTGCATTTCATCACGAGATACGTGATTAATCCTCGGACTCTAAAATTTTGTGATATTTATTACAAGCAAACGTGAACCCGCAGGGCTGATCAGCGTGTGTAAAATTTTGTGATATTCGCGCACGACAGTCGCTATTTCAAGTTCATTTTTTCCCCTTTTTGTTTGGTTTCGTTGCGTGAATTTTCTGATTGGATATTGTAACTAACATTCTGCCATTTTAATTCAGGAAAGGAGGAGAAAACCAGGAACTGTGAACTGGGGAACAGCAACTGTAATTGGAGTGTTTGCTGGCCTGCTGTATGGTGGTAGCAAAGAGGCAGCTGCATCTGTCGTAAGTACTAAAGACTTTCAAGTAATATATTTTAGTTCTGCACTCTGATTTATGAATGATGATAGGCATCTCTTAAGTCTTTTTTACTTTTGGGAGAATCATTAAAATTTTACAGGCTGTTCGGGTGATTCTCTGGTTTGCTGATTGAAACCATCACCTTGATGGAATCATAGGATTTGATCGAGCCTTGCATTTATCCTTGAGGCTCGATAGCCCTGAGCACCAGTCTGAGACCCTTCTATCCATGTGTGCGGACTTGCTGTTTCTGTTCTCCTATCTGAGAAGTTAGCATGGTCTGCTAAATAGTAAATACAAGAAGGGACTGAGGAAACCAGCATACCGAACCGCTAAATCTCGAGTCCTGCTTCTGACATATAAGGTCTTAATAATCCATCATTTTCTTGACTAAATCATTGGATCACAGTGGTAACGGAACCTAGTTGGTCTCAGAAAGCATTGATTCTTGTCGTTGTTTAATCAACTAAGAATTCATCTGTGCTAGTTTTACTTCAACGTAAATGGAAGGAGAATGGTAAAAATGGTGTTCATTGGCATATTTGTAGATCAGAAAACTCAGGAATAGTTTCAAGATTTCAGGCAATGAAATAATCCCTATTATGTTTTAGTAAATGACCGATCTTATCTACTAAAACTTAAATCTGGAATTGCATGCACTATGTTTATGGGGCAAAAGAAAAGTATATGAGAACTTTTTGCTGTTGTAACAGAGCAAGGATGCAGAAGTGATGTTGAAGCTTGGCAGTACGCCTGACAAACGTGAACAATACAGATTGATGAGAGATGCAATGGAGAAAAGGTTCATCCGAGTTACAAAAGGGTCAATAATTGGCGGCGTCCGGCTTGGTATGTTCACAGCTACATTTTTTGGTGTCCAGAATCTTCTTGCTGAGAAGCGTGGTGTGGAGGATGTTTTCAATGCTGTTGGGGCTGGGTCTGCCACTGCTGCAACATTCGGCCTCATCAGTAAGAAACCAAACTCAGACTTATTCCGTTAGACTTTTTGAGTGGTTTATTGAAATGCTGGGTGAATATGGTCGAATGCCAATTATTTCTTGAAGGTAGTCAGAATTAAGAAATCATGGATGTGTTTGTTTGCTCAAAAAAAAAAAAAAAAATTCAATTAAAATTTTTCAATCTAAAAACTTTTCATTTTTCATAACTATCATATTTTTAAATTATTTTTTCACATCTTTTTATACAACTACCTTACTTTTCAGTCATTTCTATACAACTGCTTATACAATTAACCTATCTATTTTAACTTTATTCTCTTTACTTCTTATTATTACTCCTATTATATCACATCATTTTCTCTTTTTTTAAAAGCTTCTATACTAAAATTTTTTATCACTTCCCAGACACACCTCATATAAATTCCTGAATTATTGAAAGAAGTTGATAAAAAGGCTGGACCAGGCTGGGTATGCTGTTATTTTCATGAATGATCAAGATCTCTTTACGCAGTCCTCAGAATACAATGGCAATGGATTCTTGGTCCTTTTACCTTAAAATTTTGTTATTGTACATTTTTCTTGTGTGCATCAGCTGGCTTTTGGCATGTAAGCTATTTCTTGTGTGCATCAGTTGTCTTTTGGCATGTAAGCCATTTCTTGTGTACATCAGTTGTCTTTTGGCATGGAAGCCATTTCAGAAGATCCAATTGCAATCAATAAATTATTATTTTATATCTACAATGAATGGCGTCATTTGGTTACCGCTATTTGCAAATCAATCTTTATGCTAAGGGTGCGAATACAATCGTTTTCCTGGATAATATTTATGAGAGACCTCTTCTTTTCTCATTGCAGTGCCAGGTTCCCTACCTTGGCGTGCTCGAAATGTGATGCTGGGTTCAGTCCTTGGGGCAGCATTTTGTTTTCCTCTTGGTGACGTTCTTATGCTTATTCAATTGATTATGGGCATTGTGTTCCCATCACTCTATCTCTATTCAGTGTTCCCATATAGCTATAGTTCATGATAAATTTTGGGATGCATAAATAAAAGTTGCGAAACTAACTTTATTTACGTGTTTTGTGTGTATGGATAAAATATATACATGTTCCCGGAGTGATGCTGGGTTCAGTCCTTGGAGCAGCATTTTTTTCCCTCTTGTATAACACAACGATTCATCATGTATATTAGCACAATCCTCCCCCACTCTCCCAACCCTACCAACCACCCAAACAAAAAACAAAAGAAAAAGATTCATCTTGAGTTACTTCACAAAATTTGTGCCATGTACCTTGGGAAAATTTCATTTCGTTTTTACCATTCACTGAAAAATCCAAAGCTTTCATTATTTGCATAATTTTATGCTTATTATTGTATAAAAATGTCAATTAGCTGGATCAATTGATTATGATATTCACAAGTGAGATCAAGTTCTTTTCCCCGTTTTTTTGACCCAATCAGGTTGGCTTCAGTTGAAGCTTGTGGAAAAGGCCAATGAAGGAATTCCAGAACTGGAACCAGGTAGCGGTGGAGTTGGTGGTGCAATTGAGAGTCTTGACGCGAGATTGAAGAAATAAAACATCAAGTAGCCGATATCCTTGGACGGGACGAGATAAGTGTGATTACAAGATAGGAAAGTTAGTTGCTGAAATCCCGTAATCAGTTTTAGTTCGACAATTTTCGTTTTTTTTTTTTCCAATCATAATCATCTTTGTATTTAGGATTTGACAGGTTTTCATACCAATTTTTCGCTTCTTGTATGATGAAGCTGAAACAGTCAAGTAAATCTCAGCTCGTGAATTATGTTTTTTTAATAAAGTGCAACTTGGATTGGTTTGGTTCTGTTCGAGTAGCGGTCTACTCTAAAGCATGCCTTATCATATCCATTTGTTGATTCAGTTCCTAGTGCATTTTACCATGCCCATTATCTATAGAGTCAATTTTAAATTGGTTCCTTTAATATTCAAATATAATATTTTTTTAAAAAATATTTCTATGTTATTTTAAATAATATAAAACAAAACATTTTAAAATCATAGACTTATCATTTGCATATGTTACTCTTTACATTATTACATAAAAAGTATAAAGTATAAGTTATCACAACTTAATCATTAAAACTATTAATTATTACAATCAATATAATTCACAAATTTATTTATAAAAGGCTTTCGAAAGTCAATGACACACATATATATATATTAAATTTATTTATAAAAGGTTTTCAAAAGTCAATGACATATATATATATATAATTGAATAAGTTTCTTACTTTACAATCTACAACTCTACAGGGTACGAGATGCATTTGAATTTAAATTAGTTAACGTGAGTGCACATAAGACATTATAGACAAAACGAACTACATACTATATAATATATATTATATAGAAATATGTTTCTGTGTATTTGTTTGCATCGGAACTTATAGTACATTTGGCCCAAAATGGACATCGCATGTATTTAAATGTATTGATAATTTATATAATTATTTATTCATATATAAATTCTATAGCAAATGGTTTACATGTTGAAAAACAACTTTAAATTGTTATTTACATCAAATATTTTATTACGTTGAGTTTGTACTATTTTCAAATGGAGTTCATACATATATATATATGGATATATTCAGGTGCAGCAATGCTGCACCCGAATTCCTGTGCAGGCGCGCCCACAATGCAATCCTGGCCGTCCGTTCCAGCACGCGTCATCCAGGCCGTTGACGATTGCCGTGAGTAGGCCGCAGATGTGAGCAAGTGAGGGCGTGCGTCTCTGCGTGTATGGGAGAGAAGTGTCAGGTGGCAGCTGCAAAAAGCTGCTGCGCATTCAATGTTAGCAGCAAGCTTGCACTGCAAAAGGCTGCCGCGCATTCAATGCTCATACAACAGTCAGTATGCTGATATGGACGAACAGAAACCTTTAATTCTAAAATAAACATTTAGCATGCTGATGTAACACTTAGTATTCTGATCACCAGAGGTGAAACAGATGTCCTGCAATTTCACTTTACACAATGAAGATATAGCATGCTCATTCAACACGACAAGAAACTAATAGTCACAAACAGATGACCTTCAGTAGCAAAATACACACCGACTTTTGTATATAGCACGCTGATACATAATTTAGCATGCGGATAGCCAGAAATAGATGACGTAAAATCTCAAATATGATACTGCACTCAACACGTCTTCCGGCGCACTCAGCACGTCTTCTCCTGCCTTGAAAACCGGGATTCCATCGAAAACCGCAGCTCCAGCTGCAACATATTCCTAAATGCATTCCACGCGCGCCCTTCCTGGTGTGGAAGCTGTGGTCTACTTGCGGGAGCTTTGCACGGCCAGGATAACGCGCATCGAGATGGATGACCTGGATTGCACGGTAGGCGCACCTGCACGGGAATTCAGGTGCAGCATTGCTGCACCTAAATATATCCCATATATATATAGATTATATTCCTGTGCAGCATCGTTGTAATGGGCCCCGCATGATCATGAAATCATGATCTACTCCACCCATTGTATTTAGAACAATGTATTCTATTACCATACTAATTTTCATCCCAATCAGATATGTATATGGGCCCCATCTGAAAATGGTACAAATCCAACGTAATAAAATAGTTTGATGAAAATAACAACTTTAAAGTATCTGATTGGGATGAAAATTGGTATGGTAATAGAATACATTATTCTAAATACAATGGGCGGAGTAGATCATGATTTCATGATCATGTGGGACCCATTTTTGGGCCACTGTACCGCTGTTCCGGTGCAGTGACGCTGCACCGGAACAGCTATATATATATATATATATATATATATATATAGAGAGAGAGAGAGAGAGAGAGAGAGTTAGGTTGACCTGAATCCCCTAAGTCCCATTTTTCAGGGTTTAAGATCATAATTTCAGAGTTTGGCTTTTGGAAATCGGGTTCAACCCAAACCCAAATTCATGTTGGGTTGGCTATTTTGGGCATATAGCAAACCAAATCCGAACCCAGCTGAACCCGATTTCCATCATTTAGTAATCATAAAATCTTTACATTAAAACTTTTTAAATTGAAATTTTTCACTCTCCATAATTATCATATTTTTAAATTATCTGTTCATATATTCTTATACAATTGCCATTTAGAAAAAAAATTATAACACTAACATTGAACAAATGTTTTATGACTATTAAAACTATTAGAAAATTCAATTTTGAAAATGATTAAAATACCTGTATTTAAAAATAAAAATATCTATACACACATCTTCAAAAATGATAAAAAAAAAAAAAATTCGATTGATTGATATTATAGATGGTGACATCTAATATTCCAATTGGGCACTTTGATCGTTTTTGGATAGAATAAGTTCTTACCTATCTTCATGGAGACCAAGCTCTCCTCATATCAAACTCCCACCAAATCGAGAGAACTCAACTTGCCAAGAATGGAAAGCTAGTCATTAAGGAGATAGAACGAAAGGTGGTAGCTTGTCATTCGGGAGATGAGACAAGAATCAAAAGCAGATGGGACAAAAGTCGGTAGCTTGTCATTCATGAGATGAGATAAAAGGCGTTTACGCTTTGATGACAAAAATAGTAAAATTTGATTTATATATTAAATACATTTGAATTAACAGTTTTATAAAAGAATAAAAAATTAAAAGAATCAGCAGCAGCATGAGAATTCACGTTTGTCAAAACCCTAAACATGTAAAACAGGAATACGGGTGCAACTTGGGTTGAGTTGAGCCTGAACTGGCTCGTCAAACCTGATTTCCAACAACGTTTGAACTTGTTTTTTTCCTAACCCGAGCCTTAAGAACCCCGAACCCAAGGAACCCAATCTATAAATATAACATGATTAGGGTTAAGTGAGCCCGAACCCGAGCCCGATTGCCATTTTGTATTTATCATAAAAATATATTATATTCATAATATTTAAACAATACTTCTTTATATTTTGCATATTTATGTTATTCATATTTATATTTGAATACATGTCGGACATATTATAATTATATCATAAACAAAATCTCTCATTTTTATTTATATTCATCCTTTATTTCTATCTTTTACTTTTACATCCATTTTATTCCTATATGTTATTTTTTATGTTAAATTTTTTTCAAGAAATATTCATTATATTGCTATTTTATAAAAAAAAAATCTATACTTACACTATATATTATTATGTTTACTTACATAATTTGTTATTATTATATATTTATATGAAATTCAAAACTTATTACTCTTAAAAATATATATAAATTCATCAACATGAATTTTAACCCAAAACTCAGCCCAAACCCGATTTTCAAAAATAAACTTAAGAGTTTAGATTTTACTAATAAAATTAAGGTTAATGTTTTATAAATAAGATTAGAGTCAAAGTTGAGATTAACCCAAATTTCATAAGTCCCAATTGCACCCCTAACCAGGAAGCCTCAATTCATGCCTCCGTTGGACAAGCTAAACAACGAGCTTTGTGAACTAGCAGCCGCTTCAAGTTAATGACTTGTCATTCGCTCATACTCTGTATTTAAATCCGTACAGATTTGCTATAGGATGCTGCTGCTGCTGCTAGCTGATCTAGGACGAAGCGTAGTCCCTCATTTCGATTGATGTGCTAGAGTAATTGCAACAAACGTCAGAAAATGGATACGGAAAATTTGCAAAATTGTATATTCTCCCACGAATGGTGATACACAAAGCCAAGGCCCAACGACAGACTGGGTAAAGAATCGAAATTGGAAATTTAAAAACGTACTTTACATCCGGTCTAACTCATTACGTAGAACTCTCCATGCACAAGCATAAGCTTCTTTTGTTTTTACTCTGTTTCTATTTGAACTCTGCTGCGTATGGCATCCCTTCCCCAAAGGACCACCAAACATGTATTCTACAAAATAAACTAGTGTCGGCGTTGTTGGATGGATCGCTTGGCCGCTTCCCATATTCCCTACTGGATTGAGTTAAGTAATTGTCACACAGCTGCCTCCCTTGTTGATTCAAGCAATCATCATTCATCCTTGCCTGTTAAATTCCAAAATTTGTAAAAGGAAGCAATCAATGTTCATCCAAGAGAGAGAGAGAGAGAGAGACTCTACCATTGGAATGATTCACGCTATTGCTATCACGAGCTTTCTTCACAGCCAATCTTCTAGCTGTCTCAGCTGCAACATTGTGAAATAAATTTCCGGCGACAAAATAAGTTTGCGAACAAAACAGTACTCCTAAATGAAACTGTGGCATCACCACTTGGCTGACCAAGCAGTAGACGTAAGTATGTGTAAGGTTTGTGAGGGTTAAAAGTCTAAGGTTCGAAGTTAAGTTGAGGCATTTGTCTCATTCCCCAGTCATCCAATGCAGGTGACATAATTTTTTTGAAAATTTTTGAAACCGTGGCAAAGAGTGAATTTGTACCTTTAAACTTCCGCTTTTTGTTAGCTCTCCTCCTTTTCCTCTCAGCTTGGGTTAATTCAGCATCCTCTTTGATGTCTCCTTTGCCAGAAAACACCTCTTCAGGTGCCAACATAGCTGCATCAGAAACAGCCAGAGGTGCAACCTACACATACGAGATAGGACTTTCAGGTAACTTCCCAATCAAATGGAAATTTCCAAGACAATGAGATCTTCATTAGTCTCAAAATGTTTGTTTTACCTCTTCCATTGCCAAAGCAGGGACATTTGCTTGTATGGACATATCCTCAATGACCTGTTGAAACTCGTAATATTCAGATTGAAGGATATTGACCACTGAGCAACAACCAAGGAGTAGAAAAAACAGGAGGAAAAAAAAACTGATAAAACGACATACTGGTTTTGGAGTAAAGTGAAAATGAGATAGTGCATCCAACTTCAAACAAAGTTTCTTGAATAGTGAGCTTGCCTGCCCACACAAAGGATAGCAATATCAGACACATAGAACTGCCACAGACTTGAACCTAAAGGGTAACATCATATGAAGAAATAAAATACTATTTTTGAAGTCATAAATACTACATTCTTAATGAAGAGTAAACCATGCGTTATGCAAGTAGCTGCCACATGTCCAGCCAAGAAAAAGATGGTTTAGTTCACATCTGAACCAAGATAATGATAATGTAAGACACCAAGTCCTAAAACAGCAACTTGCATTAACAAGTTTTGTTTAGCAACCATATCAATTACGCTTATCCAATATAGAATAAATAGACATGGAGCATAAACAACTTGCAATTTCTGGAATCATGCTTTAGATCTTTATAACATTTCTATCTTGTTTATTCCATTTTAGGTTGAGTTTTCTCAGCAAGAAACTACTAAAATCAACCAATGATGACGGAGCCCCAAATGTACACTAAAGATGAAGATTACGCCGTCTCTGTAAACAGAGCATACGCACAATACACGACCAGAATTGAGATGCCAGAATAAGTAACATAGAAACATTTTGGTTTTTCAACAGAAGCATGAAAGTTCCTCTGTTCCAAATCTTACAATATGCAACAGTTTTTTATAGTTAAAACAGGATCCTGTATTAATCGCGAGAGAGAGGATCCTGTAATCATTGGCCCTAAATATCTGAGGATAAGATAGGCCAAGATTAGATGGCAATCCTACCTCTTTCTTCTGTTCATCACTGACGGACGGGGGAGCAGACGCAAGGCTTGTCTTTTGTGCATATTCTTCCTGCCAAAAAAAGGAAAAAAGAAAAGACACGTTCAAATATTGTCATTTCAAAAATTTAATGATGAACCTAGTGTCCTGAGGAAAAAAGTAGCCATTTAAGGCTCCCAATGAAATTAAGAAACAGAAATCTTGGACAGTATGCTGACCTCATAAATTTCAGCAAGCCCCTTCTGGCTCTTGTTCTCATCCTACAAATAATTTTGTTAAAAGAAGAAAAATGAGCCAATGTAGTCCAACTAGCAAATATGAAAACTTAAACAATCCATTTTAATGGCTCCTAAGAGAACTTGCATGTTGCTACCTCTTAAAAATACACATACCAGCTCTTTAATTTCTCTTGGTGCCTTTGATGGCAAAGTAGAAGCTCTCTGCACATCGTCAAAATGACCCTGAAACATAATCGAGTAATATGTAATTGCTCGCCATCTTCAAATCATGAAAGAAAATCAGAGCTTTTAGTTGATGATAGACTATAGATACTGGATTTTGTCAATCAGCTTTATACCAAATGTCAATTAGCAGAAAAATCATCACATAATATGGACCAAAATATGAAAGGTAATAATAACGAAATACCTCAATAATTCTTTTCTTAATTAATTCCTCAAGAGATACAGTAATCTCCTCAGTGATCACAGGAGGTGGCCTGACATTATGCTCGAAATCCAGATCAACCTCAAGTGCACTGTTCTTTGGCCTTTTAGCAGCAGTAACCTACCTTCAACAAACAGCAAAACAATGATCCAGATCACCAACCGCCAAATAAGTAAACTTGACTCACATGCTCATGTAGTGCAAGTGCAAAAGCAATTGGCGTTAGAAAAGCTGAATATAAATCCAAGAATAATTACAATTAATTTTTACCTCTCCCTGCATCGTCCAAGTCTTAGCTTCCAAGTTTTCTTTCTCCATCTGCTGTATTTTAGATTGGATCTTCTGAAGCTCTTTCTCATGAGTAGAGAGAGTTCCATTGACTGTCCCCAGTTCTTCAGATCCAGACTTGAGCTTTTTGGAATCGTTTCTCTTTTTACTGCCAAAAAAGTCTTCATATCTGGGAAAAGAAAAGGTTATACAAGATTTCTGCAAAGGCAGAAATATCAAAATTTTCATAACCAAGCAGGTACAATAACATATACAAAAACCAAGCTATCGTAATGAGCATATTAGAGATAAAGTCAATATGTGAGCTTGTATCTAAATATCTGTCTAGTGTCTAGACTCTTGACAACTTTGTTGGGCACCAAAAATTTCATAGACAATGGAGTCTATTGTTGGATCCACGTGTTAACGCACTCCATGGTGGTATCAAGCTAGTAAATCCCCTAACAACTAAAGTGCTTGCATTCAGAAGCTTTATAACAGGAACATCAAAATTCAAAACCAAAACCTACGCATTATTTCAGAATACATTATCACCCGAACAGGGTACGCATGTTATGCCAACTGCAAAAATAGGCACTAGGATTATGAAACACAATTCATTCAGATAAGCGAAGAGAGAGAAGCACACCTTATGTTATCCAAGTTACCAGGCTGCTTGACATCATCATCAAAGCCTCCAAGCTGCAGAATCAGTTCCACGATAAGAGTGGTACAAATAATATTCTGGCAGTTAATAATCAGAAAAGAATAGTGCCAATAATATTTTCGCAGTCAGTTAATCAAAAAGAGTAGTGCAAATAATAAAGCAGTAACAAGTTAGAAATCTCTCCTGATGCCGCAATGTGGACACCTCTCACAATGTCTGCCACCTTTAACAGGTAGAGTCATTTCGTGTGCGTGACTTGCGGTGCACAAGTCAGGGTTCAGGCTAACAAACTATGTTAAAAATACGAAAAACAATGAGAAAACAACAAAGTCTCACCTCCTCATCCTCTTCATCATCATCATCATCATCATCATCATCCTCATCTTCACTGGCAACCACAGGCTTCCCTTTTGAAAAGCCATACTCTCTTTCCTCATCTCTCTCCAAAAACTCTTCCAGTTCCTCGATCTTAAAAAATTTGTCTTCAACTCCACGACCACCACCCTCTTTTTTCTCTTCATCATCATCTCCCTCCTCCCCCTCCTCCTCCTCCTCCTCCTCCTCCTCATCAAATTCTCCTTCCTCTTCACCAAAGCCCGCGACGTCCTCATCTTCATCCTCAAAACCATCTCCTTCGTCGTCTTCCTGCCCCCGACCGTCCTCTGGTCCATCTTCTTCAAGAACCTTTTGCTCCAGCTTAGCACTCCCGACGGATTTTCCACTGATAGCCTGCATAATTTCGCCAGGATTCGCCTCAAGCCGCTTAACATCACGACGGAGATTGGAAACGAGAGGCTTTGACTGGAGGTCGATCTGATGCCATATCTGCTCGGCATCGAATCCGTCCACGAGGAGGCGATCAAAGGGGGATTTAGAGCAATAGGGGAGGAGAGAGGAGAAAAGGTAGAGAGATGCAGAGCGAGCAGTTTCAGAAATTGACGTAGACGGAGAAAGGAAGAGAGGAGGAGAAGTGGATCTAAGGCATTGGAGAGCTTCCATGCCTCGAGCTTTTTCTTCTTCTTTTATTCCGTTAACCGCCATTTCTGCTGCTCTACCTCTCGCTTCGGCAGGGTTTTAGTGCGCACGCTGTATTTTTTTTCATTTTTTAGAAAATGAAAGGGCTTTACGAACGGAACGGGATGGAGCGACGAGTTGGGTGGAGAATGGGCCCAGTGCATGGAAGTCGGCTGACCCTGGCATTAACCTCATTAGACACTGCCTACACAGAAACATGTCTTACCTTTTTCCTAACATTCATCCTAAATAACCTATAGACACTCTTATTGCTTGTCTCAGGGCTCATAAAATAATCAAATGGGATAACAACTAAGAGAAAAATTAAATGGAGAATTGATCAAATTCCTTCGAAATTTTAAAAGAATCTTCCTTAGTTTATTAGCTTAAAGGGTTAATTTATGAGATCTAAACTAATTATCATAGTTAAAATATATGCTTAGCTAAGAATGCAGTTCTTTGCACAAAATTAAAGCACTCAGAACTTAGCATTCTAACCCTTTTGAATATTTATTTTTAAGTGGTTATACAATGGCCTACTGAAACTTTTATTGATGTGGCAATGCCATTGTTAGCGAAACGCATATTTTTAAACCTTATGAACTGTTTGGATCTCACAACTTAATTCAACATGACATCAGATCAAGGGATTTGTTAAAAATTTCCTAGGAATCCATTCACTTGGATCATTCCTGAAAAAAAAAAATAAGGGAATAAAATATTTGTAATTTTGTTTTATTTGGTATTAAAGGTCATATGCTATCAATTCTATTACCTTTTTTTTTATTAAAGTGGAAGATGAGGGGATACGAGGATGCCGTCGTGTGCAGATAAAATGTGGCATCTTTCAGCCATCAGCTTAGCAGAACCAGTCAGCATCGCATGCATGGCAATGAGCATAAACCCATGAGTAAAAGAACGCAGTGGTCCTGTGGTTTTCTTTCTGTATGTATAAAGCAAAGTAAATTTATACAATGCCATGCTGCCCTTCTACACTGTATCTCTTTCCCTTCTATTCTATATTTCTTTCTTCTTTCTTCTCTTGTTCCTCATTCACCACCGGATTTGGAACAATAGTGTGCTTGTTCTTTCAGCTTTTTTTTTTTCCTCCTTTTTGTCTTCTTTGTCGAGGATGACCTCTTGATGATGACAATTTTCAAATACGATCACGCGAACTCGGAGTGGTTCTGAATAGGGTTCTGTTGCCACGGTGGGGCGATGTATACCTAAGGCACTGATATGAGTGTGGAAAGCGTCTTGACAAATAGTGGTGTTTCATCTTTATCACCAGAGCAAAAATGACATAGCATGGCACATGCAGCAATGCTACCACGCAGTACCTGAAATACAAAAGGGAGCAATAGTATACATACTTCACATCTTGATCTGTTAAAAGCCATGAACTCCATCTTCCTGGGAAGGTTCTTATGCCAAGGGAAAGAAATGACAGAGAAGAGGTACAATCTTGTCTTTTGAATGTTCTACCTAGATTGATTAGTGGCCTTCTTTTGTAATAGGTCTTTGATATTCTAGTGAATGCCATGAAATCCATGAGAAATGATTTGGTGCACCCAGTTCAATATATAATTTACTTTTATTTTTTAAAATTTATTCATATATTTATGTGGGCCCAATCATGAATGTCTCATATATATAATTTTTTACCTGTTTTTATTGTTTTCAATATTTTATTTTGAATTTTAAAAATAAAAAATAAGGCATTTCTTACATGTCAACACATGAGAAATATTTTTTTAATTTTTAAAATTCGAAATAAAATATACAAAAAAAAATATAAAAACTATTTATATATATGTGAGATATTCATGCTTGATCTCACGTATAAATTTCAAAAAAACTATAAAGTTAAAAAAGGGGTTATGCACCCGGGCATACCAAATCCGAGTCCGAAGTCCATAGTATTCTAGATTGATTAGTTTAACTTGATAAATTATATCATGAAGTTTCATGGAATTTAATGGAAAAAACCACAACCTAAGTAAAAATGAGGGGGAAAAAAATAGCAGAATTGCATATTGTAGCAATGTGGTTCGAACATACCACAATGGAGCATAAGGTGATGACAAATCGAGAAATGGGTAAGGCCACCTATAAGAGAAGCAAACACTAATAATTTGAGTACTTTGCCTGAAAAAAGGTGACAACGGAGAAGGATTTATGATCAGTATACCAAAGTGAGACAGAAGCATGGATGATCCACTGAACGATGACATATATAGCTGTCCACAGGAGAAAGTATGAGATCCGAAACCATGGAAACCGCTGAAAATAAGAATTAAATGACCATGTTCAGTTCTCAAATATATATATATATATAGAACATAATCAACTAATAGATACCGCCCAAAAGCAAGTCCGACTTACCAAGCAATTCAAAGCAGCATCACCTAAGAGGAAGAGAGCATTCATTGAATGCATAACGATCAAGAGCTGCCACATAAGGCACCATGAAAATGCTTCTCAAAAAAGCAATAAAGATATAAATAGGAAAAGCAGTAATGATATTGCTTAAGCATCCAGCATTTAATTGAATTTGTAGAAACACACTATATGAGCTCTATATAATCATTTCCCTCAGTTCTATTTTAAAGTAGATTTTTGCATGCAACATCTATGAAAGAAATTTTCATAAGAATTCTATAATACATATATATATATATATATAAGGTCAAGCTCTACCAAATATTCTAAAATTTTAATATGTATTATGAAAATATTTTGAATCTACATTTCGATATAATATAAATAAAAGTTTCTAACACTTTAGTGATGTTAATAAAATAGAACATTTTTTTTACATAAAAATTTTGAGAAATTAAAATTCCTTATTTTCTCTTTTTTTCCTATTTCTCATTTCCTCTTCTTACAATTGTCGATTAACCTAATTTGTAACCCAAATCAAACCAATTTTTACTAGTAAAATTTAGGGTTGGGCTGAGGTTTAAAAAATAGAGTTGAATGTAAAATTTAATTAAGATTTTACAAATATAGTTAGGGTTGAGAATACTCTAACCAAAGTCAACTTAACCTAATTTACAACCCTAATATCAGTACATTTCCAATATCAATGCCCCATTTACATTGGTGAAGATTAATAATGTTCGATAACACAGTGAAGGTCAAGAAAGCTCAATCCACAAGATTCTTGAAAGAATGATAGTGTAATAAGCATCCTTGATAGACACCCATGCATCACATTGTTAGTGAATAGACATCATACCGTGCTAGTTGAAAAAAGAAACAAAAGGGGGCAATACTTACAAAATTCAAGCTGTAATCTTTGAATTCAAGAAATGGAAAAATGATAAGCCAGAAGACGGTATCAGTGAGCACCACCGCCCCTGCACATGTCTGTTTATAATACCATGGATGATTTATTTCTTTGCACAACTCAGCAAAATAATATCTATACGAAAACTAATCTCATTGAGGGTATCTGTATGATTAATCTGGTAAAGGAGAAAAATAAAAGGATAAACATAGATGACACACATCTTTATCCAACAAACTTTCATGGACAACATTTCAGCCTTGACAGATCTTTTGTAAACACATACTTTTTGTGGAGCTTTGCACCAAGTATGAACTTATCTATCAAACAGTTTCACTTAACATGAAATCGCAAACATATTTCCTAACAAAGAGAGAGACTCACCTGATAAATAATTTGAAAGGCATATCCCCAAATCCCTGCACTTTGCCAAGTGGATTGTTCTTCTGAAGGAGCTGAGTTTTTTATTTCATAGGACCTGTTTGCATGTCTTCCATTTGCAGGTCCAGCATGCATGCCAAGCTCTCCATCTGGTCTTGTGTCCTCATCTCCATGACCCACAACTTTATTAAGAAATTGATAGCACCCATAAATGGAGAGAATGATGCCAATCTGCAAATGGAGGTCATACCATGATAAGGGTCCCAAATAGCACGTCAGCTAAGTCTATATATGTGCTTGCCCATTCTCATCTATGAGCATTGTCATGCAAGCAAAATGCACATATGCATAGATTTACAATATATGACTTCACTCTCCAGACCATGTGGTGCAAAATCTATCTTGTTCAATTCAAAATCACACAGGTTAATAAATAGCCAATTTGAAGTGCAACTTTTCTGGGAGTCAACAATACTGGTGTTTAAAATTCTTCTTTGGTTAATTTCACTGAGGCATCCCATCACTAGCAGTGGCAGGAGACATGCAAGTGTGTTCTACTAAACAAAATATTCATTCATGCGAAGGCGGCCGGAGTGCATATAACAATGGAAAGCTTGAAATTTAAGTTGGTCATGTCCCTCTTTGGCATGCTCCTCTCCCAAACTAACTAGTTTGACTTTTGGGCCAAGTGGCCTACAGATACGTCTCAGATATAATACATCTTGGCATGAATTCAAGCATTCAGATTAGCAAGGGCTACAGAAGAAGCTGGTTTAGCTTTTTTTTATTTAAAAAAAAAAATCATGTCACCCTGTTAGATGACTAGGCAACTGACAGAGGACAACTCTAAGAGAAGGGTAAACAAGATAAGTGTCTCTACCCAACTTCGAACCCTGAACCTCTCACCCTACACACACTCGCATCAACCACTTGGTCACCCAAGTGATGACGTTTAGAATTTATTGGTTAAGTGAAAAAAAAATTAAAGCAGAAAGACAAGAATATCTCAAAGAAAAGACATTTAGTGAAAGACAGTATAAGGCCTATGGGATGAACTGACATACCCCAAAATAAATAGTAACCAATGTAAATGTCCATCTGTCCATTCAAAAACCATGCAACTCAAGTTAGTTGACAGAAGTCAAATTGCTGCATCAGAGAAATTGAGTAAATTATATGCTAGTATCCTATTTTTCTTGCATCTTGAGCACAAGAAGAATATCGACATACACAATACAGATAAATCCTGGAAAGACATAAATAACAATAGCATGAGAGAACTGGCAATTCTTAGGGAAAAAAGGGAATGCTAGTTGACTAGCAAATTATGTTTTCTACAGCTAACAAGGAGAGGCATGTTAGGATTTGAAACTATATATGGAAGTCATCAGTAACATGCTTTCTCAATTTGATAGAAGCAGACCATTAATTATCAGATTATTTCATATTTAATAGCTTCTTTCATCCACAGGCAGATCAACAAAGAGCTGAGGAGGCAATTGTCCCTTCTAAGTTCAAAAAATATTTTAACCCCTCTTGAAATTTCGAAAAAGTTATAAAAAAAAATACTACATTTGAAACTTTGCCTGTAAAATTGCTCCCCTAAAATAAAAAAATTTGGCGAGCCAATATGAAAAATATTTTTGCTAAAAAATCATGTCTTACATCATACTCTTATAACAGAATGGGTAACGCAAAATTCATTTACCACCAAGTAGCTCATTAAAAAAAAAAAAAAAAAAAAGAAGATGAATCAAGACTGACTAAGATTTGTTTTGTTATTTCTCAGGGCCTTGGGAGGTTGGATCAAAAGATTGGGCCAAAATGCCAATTTCTGGTAACAAAGCAGACATGGACCTTGGATTCAGCAAATGTTTCACTAATATAAGGCTAGAGCAGTTCAAAAAACCCACTGCCTACGTAAAAAACAAACAAACTTAAGCACCTGTCAAATACAGTGGACCACACAATGGCAGCAACAGTTTAACTCAAACCTCCTATGACCAATAGTCCACGTGCCAGTTATGTTCCACATGTTCATTCGACACTTCATGAAGATGGATATGGATCATTGAAGCTAGCATCTTTCAAGAACTCAACTGAGTTTCAAACATATAGTTTCTAAAGTTACTTTTCTAAACTGCATCAATCATGAGTATTTTGTGCAATCAAAGCAAGAGCTGGAAGCAGCTTACTGAGTATAGTAGTGAAATATGCTGCTTCCATCAACAACTGCATAGACAACAAGCAATGGCACAAGCACACAAAAGGCCACAATGCGAAAAATCAGAAGCCAGGCAGGATGGATTTCTTTCAAACAAGGCCTCCAACACTCTTCATTGCGAACAAAACCTGCCCTCCGCTGTTGAGCATCTTCACTGTCATCACTTGAAGTACCAAAGCCTTCATTTTTCCATATCAAGACTGCTGAGACAACCACTGATAACAGTGTCCAAATTGAACATAGTGCCACCCTCCAGTTTAACCAGTAGCGTGAATCAGTTGTATTGGCGGTCATCGCAGGCTGCCAAGAAATTTTTGAAGAACCTGCTACCCAATTCATTGAGGATTTCAATACTCCACCTAACTTGTCGGTAAGTTTATTTTGCAACTTTCTAGATTTGAATGCAGTATTGGAAGGAATGTCAATAGACTCAACACCAAAACCCAGAGAATCAATAAAAATAAAAATAAAAGATTCAAACAACAAATTTCATGGGTTCCACTAAGTTATCTGAAAGAAAGATAAAACCATTAAATCTGACCAACAAAATATCACTTTTAAAAGAATCTGAGTTTTAAAAAATCCCCACAATATGTAATGGAACTTAAAATGGGAAAATTTGATTTCTAAGTAATCACCCAACTCCCAAGTCAAAGTTATAAGTCAACCTACTAACCCTTTTTTAAATTTAAAAAAAAAATTCATACAGTTCCAAACCAGCTCCTCATTGATTAAAAAATTTTATCTAGTACACGCGATAAGGGAAATACACAAATGCCCAGACCGACCAATATACTAAGAAGGAGGAGGCCTCCCAACGAGTCAAATAAGAGAAAGACTGAACTGGAAGAAAATAAAATCAATTAGTTATTCCGAACCCAAGGACCCCATTATACTAAAAACGAAGGGGAAAAAAATCCAAAGTAAGTTGTATTTTTTTATGGGCTTTTCTACCCTCCGTCTCTCAAAACGACCATATAGAGCTACAGCGGAATGTTCTGACTTGAAACTGCAACAGCATTCCCTTTACGCAGTGACGGCCATCAACATACACACTCATTCAAAAAGATCACAGCTCCCTGTTTCCCCTTCTAAACTCTCCAAACTCCAGCAAAAGGCAAGCCATTTTCACAAACGAAGACTCAAACTCGTTCCCAATTCCCAGCAGACGAAACAAACATTTCAGCTTCGAAATGCTTGCAATCCAGCAGATTTTCATATCTTCAGGTAGGTGTTTTTCTCAGCAGAAGATTATGGTATTAATGGTGTGAGAACAGAGGAAGCTAATACAATTGGTAAAGGAAGTTGGATTCTTACATGAGAAAAAAGCATTAAAACTGGCGGTGCAAATCTGATGCTTTGCTTCTTTGCTTTCGGAGAGAGAGAGAGAGAGAGAGAGAGAGAGAGAGTCCAGGGGGTAAAAAATAAAATTAAAGAAAAAAAAGAGAGAGAAATGCTTTCAGAATAAGCAGCTCTTTTCCTTCTCTTTTAAGTTCAGCGGAATAGACGTGGCCTCACTTCCTTTCTCTCTCTCGCGGAATAAAAATAATGCAAAGTTACGGTGTTGGTTAACCACATCCTAAGGGAAAGGTGGACCCACAATGTGTCGATTTGGCTTTAGCCGAATCGTTCCAAACCATCATACCTGTTGAGATAATCTGTACCTTTATGCGGCACTAATCTGTTTTGTCCCAGGATGTCAAAGTTTCGACTGTTAGGATACTGGGACTGAGAGTCACCACTGTTTATAAAGGTTTATTGTCAAAGACAATGAGACTTCTCTGGACGCTGCAACAGTCTTTTGCGGCCTGCGGGCCTTTCCTGTTGCTTCTGTTTTCGGACGGCGAGATTCGAACGCGCCGGAATCTATGCATCGGATGAGGAGATGATAGCGTGGACGTTTTGTCTCCGTCCAGATTCCATGCTGATGGTGTGTGCCAAAATACAATACAATTACCCCCAATGGACAATGACTGCATGCATCCCAGGCCCGCATATCATGTGCTCCAATCTGCCAGTGCGTCAATACAATATCCGAATTCCCGCGCGGGAGAGAGCGAAGGCGTGGAAGACATGCAACATTGCCCAAAAGCAACCGCCATCGTCACGTTCATTGGATGAATTAACCGAACGTCTAATATGAAATACCAAGCACACATGGAAAGTTGATTGACCAGTTGTCCCCATTTCTAAGTGCGCTCATGGCCCACCCGTCGATCACATTGGCGTGATTTCGGACGGGTGGAAGTGGAATCCAGAAAGGCTGCCATGATTTACCATGGGCCAGCCCTTGCTCTGATTCAAGAGAAGTGTCGGCAGGCAAATCCCTGTGATTTCTATGTGCTTCTTTGTCAAGGCAAAAAGAGTTCGTTTATTTCATACCCAAAGGACCAACAAAACAATACTTGCAGGACACGTGATTTTCGTGCGTGCAACGTCCGTGGGTTCTCATATTCCGATATTCATGAGTAGGAGGGACCCCTTCCCCACCTTCTCAGACATTCTAGTCTATTATATTATTGGTACGTTTAATAATAAATAAATTTTTTGATGAAAAATTTTAAAAAGTAAAAATTATCAAATTATATGATATGATAGAGATAATGATGAGTAGTAAAGAAGATAAAGTTAAAATAGATAGGTTAGTTATGTGCATAGTTATGTAGAAATGATTGAAAAATAGAGTATTTGTATAGGAAGGTGTGAAAAAATGATTAAAAAATTATATAGCTGTCGATAGTGAAAAGTTTTAGGTTAAAAAATTTTAACTTGACATGTTCTATTAATTGTCAAACACACCTTATATATATATACACTATGATTGTGTACAAAATGTAAATCATTAATGCATTTGTATATATATGGGAAAACCATGGCAATCAATAACAATCGATTAGACATGTGGCCCACTAGCTAATTCATCAGGCTTAAATCTTCTATACAATGACTCCGCTTCCTTCATGAGAGGGTACTTAGTGAGGCAAATGATGCAAACAATACAATTTTCAAAAAGAAACCTAACTGTTGCGCATTTGGTATACGCATTACTTCGAGAAAAATATATGTTTTGGGATGAGAGAGAGAGACCTGTCATGGTGTCCGGTAAGTATTTCCCCCAAAGTTAGCCGCTGGTAAGAGATTATCCGCAGGAAGAGAGACGGACAGAGAGAGGAAGAGAGATACGCAGAGGGTTAAAATGAGGGGAGTATGTTAACTGAAATAACCGAACCAGGGGCAACCCGTTGAGCATTGTCGTTTCTCATTTTTTTACTTCCCTGCGACTCTACTCTCGTGATCAATTGTAGCTAGAGTATTAACAGATTGCATCAGCCTGTAAATTCACCCATTCAACTTATTTATAAATAAATTAAATTGAGATTTTTCAATAAATAAGTTATAATACATTGAATTTTTTCAATAAATGAGTTATGATACATCGACGTGTTCAACTATTTAATTAAATAAATTGATTAGAATTAGTTGTTTATAACCTGCAAACATAACCTGTTTAGTGATTTCTTGAACTCATCAAACCCACTAACTTACTTATAAATTGTTTGGAGTATGATTATAAACTTCATGATGTACTTTAAACCAAAATACAATATTCATTTATTTTATTTTATTTTTACATTTGTTTGATTTTTTTCTTCATAAAAAGGTTTTTCAATTGTATTTAATCTATATATCAAGTTTTTCTATTTTCTAATACTTTTACATATTTATTTTTGATTTTTTAATAATTAAGTTTTTAAGGGGTGGTAAATGTCTTAAATGCTCCTAAAATTGATGATTTTTTAAAAATAAAAAATAAATATGTAAAAGTATTGTAAAATGATAAAACTTGATTTTCATATTAAATACAATTAGAAAAACATATTTATGAAGAAAAATAAAATAAAAGTAGAAATAAAATAAAATAAATAATGTTGTATTTTAACCTAAAATACATCATGATATATATAATTATTTCATAAGACATATCTTTAACTCAAATTTCATTTTCCTGACCTCTATCTCTCTCCATCTCATGCTTATCCTATATTAGATTAGATATAATTTTAAAGAGATATTTTTATTAGAGCATTTATTTGCTAAATAATCAAATATATTTCTAAGTTGTGAATATATATTTTTTTACTTATGAAAATTTTAAGTTAGCTTCATTTTGACCTAGTTGCAATACATATATACAACTTGTTAACTACTTTTTTAACCCATTTATTAAATAGATTGTAAATAAATTTGAGTTAAAATTTTTAAAATAAATTAGGATTAAAATTTTTTAATAAATTAAAATTAGAATTAAACTATAACCCGTTTAACCCGATCCATTAACACTTAGAGGGTCCGTTTACTTCTTTTGGAACCCGCAAACTAAGGCCTTTCAATCATTTTAATGGCTAACGTTCTGCCTACCACGTATAGACTTGATTGTAACATGATAGAAAAGTTAGATATGAGTATTTTCCTCTTGCAGAGATGAATTAATGGTTAATGATGAAAAGGAAAATCGTCAATATATTAGAAAAAGTTAGATTTTGTCATATAACTGAAGGGGCATCATTGCTACATCTATGCACGCTAGAAAAGCTTAAAGTGGAACTTTTCAGTTTGGGCTCCACAAAAATGATTTGATAAAAAATCATATCCATGGCCATCCATATATCGTACTTAATTAATTTGTTTAATTAAGTAAACACGAGCAGTTTAAAATTAAATTGACCACCCGTGCGTGACATACTTCGATGGGATTGGGCCAAGCTAACATCATGGACTAAATGCTGGTCTCTATAAATTGGAAAATACTTGGGTCTTTAATCTCCTTAGACGAATTTATTAGCTTTCCGAAAATGTTGGCTAGGTATGCGAACTAGAATGGCTGGCCTAATCTAGAAATGTAGAATGCCATGCATGGGGGCGTAAGAACCAAAAATAATCACAATATAGTTCGAGGCTTCGATTGACGAATCTATCAAAAAAAAAAAAAATCGCTAATTGCAATTTGAAGCTATTTATTTGGCTAAGATGAAAAAAATTATATTAGTTGGAGAAGTGCGAATTATAAAATTTATCATACATCAATTAATATAGACCTTCAATTTAAAAATCTATAATTCTCAGTGTTCTACTTGACAAATCCTTAAATTGTATAACTTTTTAAACAAACGGTTTCAAACATTTGTATATTTGGATCAAATTTGCTCTCCCGTGTAAACAAATGACACAAAATTCAATAGACAAAGTTGATATCATATGAATCATTAAAGTCAAACAAGAAGAATGAGGTTACAGGAAACCATTTTTTTGTAACGGGTTTCATAAAAATGAAACATGAATTGAATTTCACTTTCTATAAAACCCATTTTAATGAAACTTTATCGGCCTATCTTGATAATTCATGAAAAAATTATTTTCTCTATTATATTTAGTATTATTTATTTATTTATGAAAATCTTATTATTTATCTATTACTATTGTGCAAAGGATCCTCTACGAATATGTACAATCAATGTAGTGAAGTATTTTAACGTTAATTATTAATTTTAAAGTTATATTTTGAATATATAAATTATCTAAAATATCATTTATATGAATAGATAAATGATTATATATTATTTTGTTAGTGCATTTGTGAGTGGATTTAAGAATTTTTTTCATAATTTACACGTAAATAAATTTAATCGATCTACATGAAATTCTCTCTCTTAATTTAGTTACGCTGAGGCAAGACTTTTATAAATTCATCTATTGCGGCTGCATAACTCGAGGTTAAAACAAATGACAAAAAAAATCATTGGAAATATAACACGATAAAAGAAGGATACTTCAAATAAGCCTCCCATCTAAGGGCCTGTTTAGCGATACAGTTTTGCATGCGGCTGACACTTTCACAAGTTTTGAAAGTGTTTAGCCCTATAAAAGTGTTGTAACTCCGAAAAATAATCTAATTTTAATAAAAGTTAGCATGGTTGCCAAAACACAAGATGCTTAGCCAAACTGGCCCTAAATGGGTCCAAAAAGTCTACTGAAATACGTACTCAATGGAATGAAAAGAAAAGCTGTCTTATCATTGCTGCTATATCTGGAAACTGAATAGAAATATGTTCCAGATTAAAAGCAATCCAAGAAGGTCAGTTGATCCCAGATGTCTCTAGGGCTTGGCCTCTCCGTGCCCACATTCAAGGATTTCAGTTGGAGTATTTTGGATCGATGAGCCACGTCTCCACATGCAGCACTTGAAATCCTGTAGTTAATTTGATTTTTACTCATGGATAAAAGATGGAGAGAATATCATTTTTAATTACAGCGGGGTGGACCCTACGGACGTTCCCGTTTTTGATATCCAGTTGGAAAGTCAGAGCTGCTGCTCAAGGGAAAGTTTGGCCACCGGCAATCACATGGTGAAGTGATTAAGTAATAAACATGGGTGCACAGATGTGGCAAGATGGTAGGTGTGTTGAATTTAAGTAGTTGAAAGACATGAGAAATATGGAAGACAAAGAGCAGAAAATGGGACATGGGGCAGCAAAAGGTGGTGACTTTGTGTGGGACAAAATGGTCAGTTTTAATAGACCTCAATCACCAACACCTCCCTCCCCCTGCATGAGAGACAAAAATGGAGGGGGGGACTCTTGCGACTAAAAATTACCTCTGATTTCCTCCTCCAAAAAAGTTCTAGAAACATCTACTTCCGTCGTATATGGAAAACTGACAGCGCCTTGCCTGTCAAGCAGCACAGGGCGGGGGGCAGTGCAGATGTTATAACTAATAATCACAGCCCACTCCAGTGCCCATGATAATGACAAACTGCACAATTTTACATGAAAAGATTCTAAGCTGAGAAGGCTAGCTATGTTGTTGTTTGTATGTAAGCTGCAGCAAACAAAACCCATATGTTGAAAATCTATCAAACATTTGAGAAAGTTGGATTTGTAGTGTTCTTCTTACTTGACTTTTTTTTTTTGGATCCAACTGTACATGTTTTTTAAAAGAACCTCATATATGTTTAAGCCACGAGAGATGCTACATGAGCTTGCGCGCGCGCGCGCGTGTAAGAGAGAGAGAGAGATTTCTCAATTTTACATGCTCCATGCCTAAATGAAGGGTTTACATGTGGCACACTACATGAAGGGCCGGAGAGAGAAATAGTTTCCATGTTTATGATATGGACAAGAACAAAGAGCCATAATTCACTTTCTTTTTCGGTAGATGAACAGATCAGAGAGAGAGAGAGAGACGCTGTTCCCGCATTGGAAACAGAATGAGAGGAAGTTACTGAGGAGAAAAAACAACTGATAAGATTAGGAAAAACTAGCAGTCTATCACTAACTCTAGTCACTACCCATGAAAATCTACCTCCTCACCCTAGTGAGGAGAAACCTACATCTGGACCCCAATTATCTTCGGCCAAGGAGCAAATGAAGGTGGGCCTGAAGTGATGAATGACCCGAATCTCACGTACAAATGTCATTGTTGTAGGGTTTCAATCATGTAAATGAAATAAATTTTCTGTATGTTACCACCCTTATAAGTATCCCTTGCCACACCCATCGAACAGCCACAAAGCAGTTGCTTTCTTTTCCTTCTACTCATCTGCTTTCCTGTTCTTCTTCTTTCTAGTATGGACATGTCTACATACAACCACTTCCTTGAACTCTCCGACCAGCTTTGCTATGTTCGATGCAGTCATTGCACCACCATTCTTCTAGTAGGTGTTGTTTTCGGTCATCTAATCCACGTACCACTTACATGACTGTAGCTATCTTCTGCTACTATAGCTAATCCTTCGGCTACTGTGCCTCTCCTTCCTTTTATTTTCATTTTAGGTGAGCGTCCCATGCAGCAGCTTGTTGAAGATGGTCACTGTTCGATGTGGCCATTGCACTGGTCTCCTTTCTGTTAATGTGATGAAGGCTTCATTTGTTCCACTGCAGTTCCTCGCTTCGCTCAATGATAACCAGGTAATGCTGGTTCCAATAGCAAGTCCTATATATCTACTCTTACTCAATACATCATATGTTGAACAAGGCTAGTTACATTAATCAACGTCTTTAGAAATTTTCTAGTTAATGCATATGTTGGTCAATGCAGCAAAAGCAAGATCCGTTTGCAGCCTCCCCCATGAAAAATGGCGATGGGCTGGATGCATGCCTGCCTTCTCTGGATGACGAAGAAGAAAAGATTCCTGTGACCCCAACAGTCAATAAACGTGAGCTTTCTACTCAAGGACTAGAACTTTTACCTGATTGTTATATTTCACATAGAAAAATGATTTGGTTTGATCTCTCACAGCTCCAGAGAAGCGTCAACGTGCTCCATCAGCATATAACCGCTTTATCAAGTAATAATCACCAGCCATCTTGTTTTTTCTGCTTCAATGAAATGTAGCTATGATTATTTGGTAAAATCCAGATAAATTGTCGTGTCAAAGTTTGAAGTAAAATCTTACACAACTGCACTGAAATGGGAAATGATAAAATGAGAATTTTAACAGAGAAGAGATCCAAAGGCTCAAGGCTAAGCAGCCCAACATAACCCACAAGGAGGCCTTCAGCACAGCTGCTAAAAATGTAAGTTTTTCTTTTATGAGTGCTGATTGCTGTCGCTTCCCCCACGGATGCATGACGGAAGATGCTCATCATCTAACTCTTACTTACTGGACCACAAACACGACAAATATAAAAATGGTTGGTGCAACTTGATTATCAGTGCAGATGTTTTGCAGGGTTGCTCACCTAACAATCAGGTCGGCATAATTCTTGGAACATGTCATCGTAGGGAATGGCCCGATTAAACAGCTGTGATAATTTGTCATGCATTTCCTCCGTTTTCTCAATGGGACATGCAGCTGGCATTGAGTGAGATTCTTTGTGAAGTCTGAATTCTAAAGACAGCTGAAAATAAAGCAAGTTGCTGTTTTGGGGGGAATATACACTGGCATTTATTTTTGTTTGACTGATTTTTAACTGATTGCAGTGGGCCCACTTCCCTCGCATTCAGTACAAAGGAGATAGAGAGAGCTGCAGCGAGGAGAGACTAGGAAAAGTTTCCCTGCTAGAGTAGATGGAGATGTTGATAATGAGGTAAAGGGAATCTGCTTACACGCTTCTCTCTTCCTCCAAAATCACCCTTGTTCCTTTCACCAGCCAAAATGTCATCTGTGGTAATTAGCCGGTAGATACCATTTTGGGTGACAAATATCTATTTCTCTCTACTCTCCATCCAAGATCACACAATCAGTCAACGAAATGAACGGTTCTCACTAAGATGACAAACACATCAATGAGACTAATTTCTTAAGAAGGAACATGATTTGATTTTGAGGTTAGAAGAGATGTTTTTGGTTAATGTTTTACATAAGACCATGCATTGGGGTAAGTATTTTTACGTTGATTTAAATTAAAATAAATCTAAAACAGATCTTTTTCACGATATAGAACTCATTATTTTAGGGCCTCTTTTTACCGGACCTCGGTTGCATGCGCCCGGGCTGCATGCTCCCGGTCGCATACACTTTTTTTTTTTTTTTTGAAAATTTTTTCATAAAATTGTTAGCCAAAGTGTATTTAACGTATATATCAATTTTTACTATTTTTTGAGTTTTGTAGATATTTATTTTTTATTTTTGAAAATTAGTGTCATTTTAGTAATTTAAAATTACCTAAAATGTCACTGATTTTCAAAAATAAAAAATAAATATATAAAATACTCCAAAAATGATAAAAGTTTATACACAGATTAAATACACTTGGACTAACAAGTTTATGAAAAAAATTTCAAACAAAATAAAATAAAATAGGTGTATGCGCCCAGGAGCATGCAGCACTGCATGTTTCCCGGAGCATAAGATCAGGATCCCTTTTTACCTCCGTGCTTCTTGGGTTGTTCCCTTTTTTTTTTTACCATTGAATATTAATGCAGCAGTCTGTGTAATTAATTTTCAGGACAATGTTGAAAGTAGATCGCATCCATGCAATATCCCTATCTGCGAAGACATTCATTGAATGAACTGGGAGTTTGCAATTGCCAATTGGAGGAAGTCGTCCCCTTTAGGGTTAAGTTTCCAGTTTCTTGCATTTTACCTCTTTGGGAGAATTAAATGTTAGGTTGGTGGAGTCCTGTTTTTGACAGTTCGAAGTAGCAGTTGTTCCATTTCTCGAAGTGGGTTTTGTTTCTTAGAGTGGAAATGGATGTTTGTAAATGGCAACAAGTTCTCAATTTATTGGATTCGGCGATTTGCATGTTAGCGCCCATTGGTTGAAATTTTTTACCCTGAGGGCCTGAGGCTAGGTTTCTTGTTCCCGATCCCCAATTCTCATGCCAAAGGGGAATAAATCAAAGATAAAAGAAAGAATATTTTACTCATGCCCAGAAAATAACAGCCTTCTGATTTATTAGATTTAGAAAGTCTAATGTATGATCCCACAAAATCGCAATGCCAATTTCACTTGAGCAAAATTACAAAGGATATTACAGAGCAATGTACGTAGTGGATTGTGAGTATAATTACTTTTCAGTAATGATGATGTTAAAAAATCATATAATAGCATGATAGCAAATCTGGAGTTCCCAAAACTAAATTAATTACAAAATATTAATTTAGGGTGCGTTTGGTTCGCAGCTAAAATTTTTGACGTGTTTTGGCTGAAAAACACGTCACTCACTGCAGCCATTTCGACGTGAATGAATGGTTAATATCCGAACGCATTAATGTCTAAGCAGTCAAAGGTCGTTAGAGAATTAACGTGTTGGCGGTAACAGCAGCATCACCGTCGCGGGCGTGATCGTTCTCTACCAGCACTACCATGCAGCAAGGAGAATACGACCTCTGCAAACAATACCCGCATCATGCTGATAGACATTTCATCCACTGTGAAAAGACTAGTTCACCCCTACTGTGAAAAGTTTTCGATGGAACCAAAACTTTAGCTGCGAACCAAACGCACCCTTAATATCCAAAAAATAACAAATATATTATTTATGATTTTCATATTAAATTGAATTAGCTCTTGTGTGATCTTAGTAGAGCTTACTGCTTGCTAGATGATGAGCCAAAACTACTTGATGGAGCTGAAAATAAATAGGTTAAAATTATGTTTGTTTGATGTATGAAATGCTCAAATAATAAGTAAAAGACTAAAATATCCTTATAAATCTTATCTTTAATATACATATATAAGGAGGCTGTGATCTCTCATATTGGTCGAAGATGGCCCCATCTCATGCCAGTCTAAAATATCATTTTTTTAATTTTTTTAAAAATTTTAATAAAATTATTAATCTAAATATATGTTATCTATAAATTAAATTTTACCATTTTGAAGATACATGTATATTTATTTTATATATATGTTTTTTTATTGCAAAGCATGGAGAGCCCTCCGGATTTGAATCCGAGTCGTCACACACGCACCCCATGGTGTGAATCACTGCACCACGCGTTAGTTCACTATTTTATATTTTTAAATATAGTGACACTGTAGTCAGTTTTACTTCTATAAAATAACAGGAGTATTGTACTTTTTTTATAGAGGTAAAAATGACCATAACATTCCTATATTTAAAATATAAAATAAATATATACAAATCTTTAAAAGTAATAAAACTTGATTTTATAAATAATATACACAGGTTAGTATTTTATTGAAAATTTTTACAAAATTAAAAAAGTGTTATAACTAGTCATAGATGGCAACCATCTTCGATGGTCATAGACAATCATTAGGCTATATAAAGATATGCTTGAGAATAGCCACATGCACCGCACCCTATATAACCCTCACTAAGGTGTGATTGATTGCAAATGTTGTCCACATCTATGATAAAATAAAAATCTAATAGGTTATTTTATTATGGTATTAAAAATCATCTTAATCAAAGTTATAAATAAGCCAATTTGTTTAAAATATTTCTAATCATGTTCAAATTATGAAAAATATTTACATTCATCCATTGATGAATCAGAATATAAAAAATGCTTGATAGAATTATTTATCTATGCATGATTGATGTTTTGGATGATTTAGACATTGAAAATGCAACTTTAAAATTGATACATAAATTAAATAATTTTATTGCACTTTTTTCAAATATTATAGACATATTTTCTTTTTATTATTTTATATATTTCACATATATATTATTTTAGATTTTTTACAAATATGCTTATAATAATAATCATCATCATTATCATCACAAGCTATTTTTCGCCTAGATAAGGTCGACCGTATAAATTCTGTTGCGCATTCTTGACGATTTGACATTAAATTTTCAGTAATTTGTAATTTTTTAAATTTTATTTAATTACTTCCATCTATTTTTTAGGTTTTTTTCTCATTCTCATACTATTCTACTTGGATAGACTCTGCCCTACTAACTGAAGACATTTCAAGCTTCTGTTTAACATAATTAAATCATCTTAATCTATTTTTTCTTATTTTTATCGTCTATTGATCTTACTTTTAGATTTTCTTGAATTATTTCATTCTTAATTTTTATCTTTTCTTATTTTACTATTTATCTATCTTAACATTCTCATTTCTTCTACATTTATTTTATGTATATGTTGTTCTTTAACTGTTCAACATTACATAACAATTCTAATTGCAGTATTATAAAAAAAAATTTAATTTAATTGGGACTCCATGATCACATAAAATTTTTGCTGCATTTCGCCATTTTTTCCATCATACTTGAATTTTATGTATTATATATTTTTCAATTTTTCGTTCTCTTGAACAATTGACCTAAGCACTAGAAATAATTAGTTTTTGTTACTACTTAATCTAAAATCTTAATCATAGTCTTATAACATTTGTAAAAATTATAAGTATATCATTTAGCTTAAAAAATATTACTTTCATTTTACAAAAAATTCTAGCAACATCCCAATGGAAGGAACACACTTATAATTCTATGTAAACTATATTTGCAATTTCGGCAAACATATAAATACAGATGAAATATTGGTAAAACCTTATAGGCATATTTGTAAAAATTCTAAATGAAAATAAATATTTTTCAATAATTATATAATATATAAGGATATTTTTAAAATGAGCTAGATTCCATGTAACAACTTCAAATTTTAAGATTTTGATGTTTAATGGAAAATCTAATCTATTCATTGTATTTAACATCATTTGTTTAGTTAGTACACTAAGTTTCAACCAAATCCAATATGTGCATAAGCCACATTTGCTCAAAAATAGGTACATTTTTGTATAAATTATAAAAAATGATTAGATCCATTCATATATATATTGGAATATGATAAGACTTTACAGAATTATATATCTATACAGTAATAATATTTTAAACAATTTAGATATTGAAAATATTATTTAAAAATTAATTTTACCATTAAGTTATTTTATTATGTTGATTGTATATGTTTATAGATGAAACCTATATACAGTAATATTAAACAAATGAAAGGATTTTCATAATAATATAAGTTATGTTAAACATAGTATATGTAGTAAAATTTCAGAATTTTATAAAGCTTAGATTCTTGTATATTTTTATTATAAAATTTCTAGGATAATTTCTTTATCTATGCTATTGCAAAATCTACTTTAGAATTATATAAGGGAAATGATTTTTTTATGTAAGAAGTGACACGATTATTGAGAGTCTTTATATATTTTCACATGTTGAGCTCAATGATAAAATATCTAAACAAACAAATTTTGATTAAGTAATATTTATGCATAATTATTTATTTTTTTAATTTTTATGTCCATATCCCACCTTCACTTTAGTATGTATAATTTTGTGTTAATAAACGTAAAATATTTGAAAGATTTATGTTTAATCAAATTATTCTAAAATATAAAATTTATATTAAAGAACAAAAGTAATCATTTTTTACCATGAATGCCTTGCATTTCATATGTTATATATAGCAACATGGTTCTATGTTATTTCAAAGCAATAATGTTTAATTTGTGTGTATCATATAACTTTATGTGTTAATATTACAACAATAAACTTGTATAATTATTTGTATAATACATCATTTTTATACTAATAAAAAAATCAAATCGAGTCGAGTTGACCAACCTTTTAACTTGCATCAATCTACTTTCAAATTTTGATAAATTCTATTTGGATTATGCAACTTGTGTTTTTCAAAATATGTAACGCGAGCTTATTATAAATCGAGTTGGATAAGTTACATGCATTGACGCTAAAATGTTGTTATTTTTATTGCTATTGACATTTTTGTTGCTCATGGAATAAGCAACAACCTAAAAGCACCCAATGATGAGAAATTTAAGGGGTAATTTGCAAATATACAACTTAGTTTTATCAAAATTGTAAATATACTCATGTAATTTCAAAAATTATAAATAACTCCACATAATTTAATCATAATTGCAAATAACCCCCACGCTATTATAAAAACGTCACGGTATTGGTATATTTGCAAAAATATACAAACTACGTGGGTATATCTGCAATTTTAAAAATTTAGTGGTATATTTAATTTTGCAAATAATGTCATATAGTTTACCTATAATTATAAATAATCTCCATGCCATAAAGATACATTGACAATGTTATAATGGCATAGAGATTATTTGCAATTATGGTTAAATTATGTGGGGTTATTTGTAATTTTTAAAATTATAGGTATATTTGCAATTTTGATCAAATTAAGTACATATATTTGCAAATTATCCAAAATTGGATTGTTGTCATTTTTATCTCATATGCTAAATTTGTTGTTGTGTGTTCCTGATTTTGTTTCTAAAGTAAAATTTTTAGAGTTATAGGTATATTTACAATTTTGATCAAATTAAGTACATATATTTGCAAATTATCCAAAATTGGATTGTTGTCATTTTTATCTCATATGCTAAATTTGTTGCAGTGTGTTCCTGATTTTGTTTTCTAAAGTAAAATTTTTAGAGTTCCCACGTATATATGGGTTGGGATCACATGTTATCTAGCTACATTGGGGGATGATCAGTGGTATTTGATCAAAACAAAATTAAGTGATGTTTATCATGAGATAGTAGTGAACAGCTAGCTAGCCTAGCTAGCATCGAATAATGCAACAACTAAAGAAAATTTCGTATTCTTAACTAAGGGACCCTAGCTAATATAAAATGATAGGAAATAATCACATTGCATACGTGCCTTCGCAACGAAAGAGCTTAGGCCGGTTCTATTGTTGTTAAATAATTACAATCAAGAAAGCAATTGCTACGAGCAAGACTGCAAATGAGACTATTGGTAATGGTAACGATATTAGCAATAATTTTTGCCGAAAATAATTTTTTACTGTGAATCCGTTGACGATCCTTAATTCAGATTTCAGGGCCCGGATCGAGGAGGTGAAATTTGGAATAATAAATGTGTTTTTTAAAATAAAAAAAGAAAGAAAGAAAGAAGATTGAAATGATATATTAGTTCTTCCAAATGCGTATCTTCTTAGGGAAATTTCTCAGTTGGAATTAGCATCATGGCTATACTTCTCTTCCCTTATGCATGTTTTCTTATTCCACGTATTTCAATTGTCTGACATATAAACGTATACAAAATCTGACCAATAGTACTGTGCCTGTTTAGAGTAGTTTCAAAACAATTTTTTTTTCAAATAAAATAAAATAAAATCTCACAGACACATGCCATGAATCGCAACATAATTGCCTGCTTGCGCTTGGATGCAGGGGCCTCCACAAGGCGGCTATGCCAGACCTGATCACTGGGATCTGCCAAGTCCTAGAAATATGTATACATACGACTCCATTCAAATTTATCAGTTTCTACGCTTCATCGTCTTTTGAAATTGTTTATTTTAATCAATCTAGCGCTATGCTTTCTAAATTATCTCATGAATATGAATAAATGAGACATCATTTCCATGGCTTCCTTCTTCCAAACTTCGAAGCCTTTTGACCTGTTCTGTCTGAAACAACAACAACGAATGCACAGAGTCAAAAGTCAAAACATGCATATGTCCGTTGAATTGGGGCCCCGCTTCCACAATTAGATATTAAATTCATCACACGTATGAATTTTTTTTTTTTTTTTTAAAAAAGGCTCAGCAATTAAAGAATAATGTTGCCGTACATGCATGCATAGCTTGGGCATCGATCATTGATCATGTGGAACATAGACAACTAAACAGGCAAGGAAACAGGGTAAAAAAAAAATAAATAAATAAATCTGTGGACTCACAAGGGAAGGGCTTGGGAGAAAGCTCTCGAAAATAAGCTTTGAAGAAGCTTCTATTCTCTTTGAGTAGTTCCCTCCATACTGCAGAAAGAAGTATATATAGTCACAAACGCAGCTCAAATTCCAAACACGCTAAATTATCAGGGATGCTGCATGCAAATAAATTATTGAAAATTTGCCAATTAGATATATGGACGGCAACATGCGCGGAGAAGTTATTGACAGGTATACGCGCGTGCTGGAGTGAGACCTGTAAGTGTTACAAGAGGTCGAATGCTTGCGTGCGCTGCTAGCGCTTCCACGCAGTCGTCTCTACTCATCCGCAGGAGCAGGCATCTTTCTATCAAGTGCTGCACCTGCAATTCCATTCAAACACCTTGTTATTTTTCAAAACCATGTAAACTCCCGCTGTTTACAATGCAATACCCACACGGAGTTGATATTCTACCTTGCTAATCATCTAAAGATGCTAACCATGCATAAAACGATATAATAATAATACTAAATTTAAGAAAGTCAGACCGATCCCTTAAAAAAAAAAAAAAAAAAAGTCAGACAGATATTGAAATTCATTATGTTTGACTATAATTAACTACTTTGGTATCTAGCATGCATATGTGTGTAAGTGTAACATGTAAGCTTTTGCTTACCATCCTGATGTAGGTATGTGGATGGCAATGCAAGCAGCAGGGAAGATGGTGATGGTGATACATCAGGGATGGGCCGGGGCGAGGGCTTGTAGCTGGGAGAGAGAAACAAAGGGGAAAAGTGCAGGGAGGTAGCAAAGGGATGGGAGGCGGTAGGAGATATTTGGCGTGGGTGGGGTTATATGAGAAAAGGCGTAGGTATGGGTAGGAACTAGGAAGGGAATATAATGGCTGTTATCCAGAGATATCCAAGCGAAGGGCCAAAAGCGCATAGAAATCCAAAGCAGGGATTCACCTCATCCTGTCTTTGAGATAAGTGGACACGGAAAGATTGGACACAAGCGTGACACCTTGGACACTACCGCAGCCACTGGAACTGGAAGCCATCCATCTCATCTCAACCTTCCTCCTTGTGCTCTTCCCTGCATCCGCGGACCCACCCCCAACTACTTGAATCTCTTCGAATATTGCTCGGCTGGGACCACCCGCTGCCTCACATGTGGACGTGTGTATACAAGCTCAGCCTTATTTGGAGGACCTACCCATACGATAGATATCCTACCACAGATTTTTATTGATAAAATTCTTGGAACCCCCTGCAGTTTCTCGTCCTCCAATCACAAGCCACAACACCACTGCTAGAAACTGAACATCGCCAGCTAGCAATATTGCAAGTCTATGCATCCTAACTTCTCAAGAAGTATGAAGCTTGCATCATCAGTGATATCAATCAAAAGCAAAGACTTTCAATGATCAATTGAATACCATTGAATTTAAGGCCTTGTTTTAAACAATACGAGATTTTTAGATAAAACCTATACCTAAGATAGAATGTAATCATGTATATTGAGAATGAAAAAAATTATATTGAAAATATAAAAAATGCATTGGAAAGTTAACTTGAGAATTCAAAAATTGTCTTCATAATGAATATACAGATTTAATTACTTAAAGCAGGTCCTACACTTTCATCATGGGATATACTTAGCAGTGATACGATAACGGCGAAGATATATTCAGCGTCATTCTCATTTTGGGCCCAACTCAAAATCCCATAGGTTTTTTTTTTTTTTTTTTATAATACACAACTCTATACACTTATTTTGTTTAATATCATTTTTTTAACATTCTACTTCATATTGTTTCAACCGAGAGTTTGGGTGGTGGGCACCTACTTCAAAATGCATATAATTATGTATATGTAATAAAAAAAAATGCTTAGATACATTGAAAGATAGAACATATTAGAATTTAATAATAATTTGTACATTTATTTATTCATATAGAATGATATTTAAATAGTTTAGATATTGAATGTACAACTTCGAAATTGATATATGAATTAAATTATTTTATTATATGATTTATATCTTTTTTTTCAAATGAGATCATCCATTTTCTACATTTGAATAAAACTTGATTTCTTAGTTAAGTAAATCCTTTCAAATGGATTAGGTGGGTTGAATTTTGATTTGTCATTAAGGTGTGCCTCAAATGTGGATGACTCACTGGAATGCAGTGCCTTGAAGATTTTCTTTTATCATTATAAATTATGTTTTTCTTGCTTGTTATTTCGTGTTATAGTTACTAACATCTATCACGTTACAATTCTTTTTAATCTCCACTTAATTTTCCTCGTTTGAGGTTTTGGCTTTTCTTTTTGTTCTATTTTATACAATTCCGAGACGTATATAGTCTGCGTTGGTTTTGCATAGCTCGAGTTTGGAAATTAATTTCGACATGAGCATCGTAATTAAGGACTTAGGCCCAAGAAGCAGTGAACAAAACGTGATAAAAAAGACTCAACTTTCCATTCAAATCCACGTAAGCCCAACTCCAAGAAGGCCTGATGTCCAAGAAAATGAGCCCCATTGCTTGGGCGTCATTTTATGATTACACAGATAACCCCAGCGACACAGGGACCGGGTCGAATGCTTCGGGAGCATTGAGAGTTCAATGCTGGTGCGTACACTTATTCTTTTTATTTTTTTAAATTTTTTTTATAAAACTGTTAGTCTAAGTATATTTAACACGTGTATTAAATTTTACCATTTTTGAGTATTTTAGATATTTATTTTTGGTTTTTGAAAATTAGTGGTATTTTAGTAATTTTAAATTACCTAAAATGCCACTTATTTTCAAAAATAAAAAATAAAAATCTAAAATATTTCAAAAATGGTAAAGATTTATACACATATTAAATACACCTAGATTAACAATCTTGTAAAAAAAATAAAAAAAAAAACTAAAAAAATAAGTGTATGCAGTTGGAGTATTAAGAGCTCAATGATCTCGGGAGTATACGATCAGTTTCCGGCAACACATGCCTACTTTATATCTACGACACAAGTGCCCCCTCTTCAATAACAATTTTTTTCAATTTAAATATATAAAAAATGATCCTGTTAGCTCGTGTTAAATAAATGGCTTACACACTTCAAAAAGTATATTTGGAACATATTTTGTTTTTTTCCTATAAACTTGTTAATAAAGATATATTTAATATATAAACTAAGTTTTACCATTTTTGAATACGATGAAAAGGAACATAAGAGCATTTTAAATGGTAAAACTTAGTTTGTATTTTTTTTATAGAAACATCGGTTTGTATATTAAATACAATCGGATAAATAAATATATGAAGAAAAAATAAAAAATATTTTAAATAAGTTTTTTGATATGGGGCTAAGTAAGCCATTTACTTAACCCAGGTGAATAGAATTATTTTTTTATATTTAAATGAGTCATGAACATATTACGTATAGAAAGAGAGAGAGATTGATGGGTGAACATCCACCTCAAACAAGAATTTTCAATCTTACTTAAATTTGTATCAGGATAATGTTTTAGATTTATAATAGAAACTATGCAAATTGTGACGATTAAATAGATTAAATCCACAACAAATTCTAATAGACAATTGATTTAGACTATTATGTAACAAGCCGGCTGATCTTCTCATATCAGTCTAAAATTCAGTAATTTTAGATTGATCCAAAAGTATATATTTTTTCAAAAAAAATTTATAAACATGTTGATTCAAAAATGACTTAAAATACTCATATATTTAAAAATTTAAAATAAATATATACACATATTCAAAAATAGTAAAACTTAGTTTATAAATTAAATATAACTAAATTAACATGTTTATAAAAAAATTAGACCAGCCTAAAATCACTGGTACGAGAAAATCAAGCCCCATGTAATAATTGCCTCCTCTTAATAACAAATTTATTTAGATTTAAATATTTAAATGAGCATGAAGATATAGAGAGGGAATTTGATGGGTGGATATCTACCTCCAACGAAAATTTAAAATCTCATTTAAATTTTTTATCAATGTAACATTTTAGATTTATACTAAAGACGGTGCAAATTGTGACGACTAAATATAATTTGCATCCTGTTCAAAAAATATAATTTGCATCGAAAAGATTATCTACTGCTACGGACTACCAGCACTTCCTTGAAATCATAGATCCCAATCTTTGTACGACAACAAATTGATGATGCAGAAAATATTAAAAAAATAGGGGGGAGTGGGTTTGGACGGTCTAATTGGCCCACTGGTTAGAATTTGGTTGATCGCACGGACATTTGACATTCGAGGCATTCGATTGACGTGGCTCTTGCGCGGCGTTAGGTGCTCCGTCGGACGCTTGGACCGATCGGATGAGGACAAAGATTTCCAGCTTTAAATTGGTTTAGTTGGTCTGAGTGGTTGCATTGCCTCCCACCCCACTCCCAGCAACATGGCCCCTACCGCGTACCATCTGGGCGCCCAATGGCCAGGGGTGCAACGGCTCTAGGTGTACGCGTGACCTTGCTAAAATGCCAACCCAGCTCCTCTTTTGCATTGAAAATTTCCATCTTTCCGATCATTATTTTACATGTTATGTATAATTATTGAAAGTAAAATTAATAATTTAATTTAAAAATACATACAGATTTTAGGATAATTTGTAAATATATCCACTCAATTTTACTATAGTTGCAAATATATCATATAGTTTAAAAAACTGCAAATAACCACATAATTTTATCATAATTACAAATATACCCATACCGCTATTATGCGGTTATTACATCGCTATGATATAGGTATATTTACAAAAGCTATTTCAAATATACCTACTTAATTATTAAAATTACAAATATACACGCATATTTTGCGTATCTTTGCAAATATACCCATAGTGACATAAGTATATTTGCAATCATTGATAAACTATGTAAGAGTTATTTATAGTTTGTGAAACTATGTAAATATATTTGCAATCATTGATAAACTATTTAAGAGTTATTTATAGTTTGTGAAACTATGTAAATATATTTGCAATAATTGCCAAGTTAAGGAGGTGTATTTGCAAATCATCCTAAATTTTATTTATTTAAACTTAAGTAAATCATTAGAATTGGAGTTTCTATTATTAACATAAAGCTTTGTTCAATGTTTAAAATTACACTTTCAATGTTTATTTCTTTTATCCTTGGTTTATTTTTTATGACAAACAGTGAGATGAAACCCTGCGTTGCTGCTATTATGAACGCCAACATGTGTTTCTAGCATGTTGCACCTAATTACACTTTTATCTTTTATTTATGTAACACTTTATGCTTTTTTTAAAAAAAAAAAACTCAAGGTATGTTTGGTTGTACATAAAACTTTTCAACAAAGATTTTTCAATAAAAAAATTTTCACTCTTCATAACTGTTATATTTTTTAATTATTTTTCTATACAAATTACTCTGTTTTTCAATTATCTTCACACAACTACTAATACAACTAATCTGTTTATTTTAACTTTATTCTCTTTACACATCGTCATTACCTCTATTATATCATATTATTTTCTATTACTTTAACAACTTTTTTCTAAAAAAATTTCATCAAAAAGTTTTACCCTTAATATAAACTTGCAATCTTGTCTGTTTGTGTTAAATAGATTAGAATTAGAACTATGATTTAAATTTTTGTAATTTGTAAATTGATCACATATGAATGAGAATTAAGACTTTCTAAATAAATTAGGGGCAAATTTTACATATGCCCATAGATTGTATACATAATTTCGTTTATACCTACAAATTTTCAAAAATTCTAAATATGCCCATGTATTTTGCTTAAAATTTCGATTATACTCATGACATTATGAATCTAAGGGACAATTAGCTCCCTATGAAACGACAAAAGTGCTCATCCAAAATTATGATTTATAGCCAAAATTCACATTTAAATGAATTTTTAGCACTTTTACCTTTGTAAAATTATATCTTATTTAAATGTACAATTTTAGTTTGAGCAAATAACCTCAAATTATATTAAAAATTGGGTACATTTGTCATTTTACAGAAGTTTTAAAAGCTCCTTTAACAAAATTCTTAACAACATGAATATAAGTGGAATCTTAGGCAAAATACATGAGTATATTCGAAATTTTGAAAATTCGTAGTTATAAATGAAATTAAGAGTAAAACTCGTTAGCATATATATAATTTACCCTAAACTAGGCTAGAGTTAGCTTTCAACCCATATAATTATAACCTGGCCATGGTATGAATTGAACACATTTGAAGATCATCATCACCCTGCGTATGCATTATACAAGACTCACACCTGCAATCTGCAATCTATTTTCGTTCTAGGTGAATGAATAAAATGTTGTGAGAGACGCTATGATGCTAGTTACATTATGGTAACAGTTGCTGCAAGCAATCGGTTGTTCGAATGCAACTATAATAAATATGACTTTTACACATCAGTCCCTTTGTTATGAGGGTTTTACAATTTTCTCTCATTTGTGGAGGTTTATAATTTCTCTACTGTGGTGGGAGTTTAGAAAAAAAATTCCCTCCACTATGTGAGGGTGTGAATGAGTTTTATTGTAATATGAGAATGTCAAAATTTATATACAAAAATATCAAAAAATTGCTATAAGAGACGACTTGGATCTTGCCATCATTGCAAATTCATCATACCTTCGTTACAGTTTCGACGTTTTTCCCATTCTGTTCTTTTCCCATGTGTTTTCTCCTCCATCAAAACGTTTCACATGGGATGGAATGAAATCTTTTATTGTACAAAAATATTTGTTCATTTTAAAAAATTAACAACTTTCATTTTTTTTATTTTCAATACACTTTTTTTCGATATCAATATATCTTTTTTCATTCCCAATATGCGATAATATTTTTTTCATCTCATATTCTATCTTATCTTCATCTCATATTATGATTTATTCATTTCTAAGATGGGATAAAAGTTGGATAAAATCTCACATTTTTTAAAAACACTTTCTCCATTTTTTAAACTTACTTTTTAATTTCTGATACTTTTCTTAATCACAAATATACTTTTTTCAATTCCCAAGACAGAGAAATACTTTTTTCATCTCATGTTATCATCCCATACGTGTTGCTGCTGTTGTTACCGTCGGCGCATTGGATGCTCACTGCTCTTCGGTGCCGGTCAAATGATATGTTCGACAGAAGGAAAAACAAAATCAGATGAGGAGTTGGGACCAATGGGTCTCATCTAAGTGCTAGTGAAGTTCATAATATCAGATGCATTTACTATTCCAGATGCGTGCATGAATCATGAAGCATTTATGTCTGCTAAAATCATTCTTTTCAGTGGTGGAGCAACATGGAGCTGAGGGGTACAACACCCATCCCACCCATTTTTTAAAAATTAAGAAATTTTCTTTAAAATTTTAAAAGTTTCTAAAATGTAATTAATTTTATATAATTGCTCCTCCTCAAATAATACTATACCCTCTTCTCCTCGTGACTTTGCCCCCTCGTCGAAGGTCCAAACTCCGAAATTCATGCTTATACATGTCCAATTGACGCAGGGGTGGTGGGACACCCGAATACCGTGCTTGATTTTTAGCGCAGTGCCTGCTTATCATGCAACCGTTTGCGTGCATCTACCGTTTCAATATCATACTTCCGCAATTTATGGTCTCTTCCGCTCGTTTTCTTCTTCTCGCATTGCTCGCCGCTAGCTGGCCGCCACATCATGTGGCCTTGTGGGTCCTTCTCTTTAGACCCATTGCTTTGCCCTTTAGCGCCGTCTCCACTCCCGCTAATTCAGATGAACCGTACTCAACGCCATTGACGGAGATTTACATGCGCCTTGATTTTCAAGACGGATTGTGAACTAGTAGTTTTCTAATGCAACAAAATGGCAGATTTTTTTTTTCCAGCAGACGGTTGTGAAATTAATTTATGATTAAATAATTAAAGATAAGTTGTTAAAATAAAACACGCACTAAATTTGTTTATATTATAATAGAGGTGTGTTTGTTTATGTGAGAATGAAAAATAAAAATTGAAACGCAAAAAATAAACACACAATTACCTTACTTTTTTTCTATTTTTGCACCAAATTTTAATCATTTCTCGTATATTTCTAATCATATTTTATAGTGGAAAATTTGTGGTGTAAACTTTTTTTATTTTTACAACTTGAATTAGGAACCAAAACGGGACATCCAGCACAAAGGCCGGCAGATGCCGGCAACCTTGATAAAAACTTGAGCTAACGTTAATTGTAGGAAATTAAATCGCAGAACATACAATTTGTAGTTTTAAAAGTTAATTATCGAAGAAAAGCATTGAATAAAAGTTGATTATGACTTCTTATTTTCCAATTTGTCTTTTGTTTCTCTTGCTCACAAATAATTTAAATTCGCTTGTTTATTTTTTGAAGTACGTTCCAGCTCACTTAATAGTTAATAGCACATTACGCCTTCATGTGGGAAATCCACCGGCGATGACTCTAGGCAGGTGGAAGTTTAAAAAAAAAAAAAAATCAATAAGGATGATGTTATTAATAATGAGATGTGTAGGGAAAAATAAAAATTAATAAAACATAAAAGTGCGTGCGTAGTAAATTAAAGTAGTAGTAGTAATAGTGATGCATATATAAATTGATTATTATTCCCACATGTTCAAAAACTTTTTTTAAGATCATCACATGTTCAGAAACCTGAGCACACGGAGGATCACAAAAGGTGATTTTTATCCGTTAATAATTTATTTTTAATTGATGTATTATTTTTTTACAAGGGTCTTTTTCAAGTTATATAAGATTTTTAAATCGAGTATAAAGTGAATATGTACATGAGATGGGAATGTAATAATATTGTATTACAAATATAAAAAATTGTATTGAAAATTAAAAAACTAACTTATGAATTAAAACACTGTCTTGAAAGTGAACATAAAAATTCTATTAAAAAATGTTACTTGACATGAAAAAAGCTCTAACTATTGAAGCTGGCCTTAGGAGTGTAACTTGGTACCAAATTAGTTTGAACCCGCCCAACTTAATCTAGTTTCAAAATTAATCTTGAATTTTATTTTGTTAAATTTTTTTTCAGAATGGACACATTTTTTACTCAACCCAGGAAAAGTTAAAATCAATATCAAATTCACATCAATTTCATTAAAACTTAAATGCTATCTATTTAATATATTGCATTGACGTCAACTTAATTTATACATAATTATAAATATACAAACTCTTTAAGATTATTGCATACACACTAATTAACTATAAAATATATAAGTTTTACGTTTATTGAACTTGTTTAGATATTGATTCTATGCAATTCTATTAATTTTTCTTAACTTGATTATTGACAGTAAATTTATTATACTTAGTATTATCTTTTAATTAAAAGATCAACTTTTATCAAAATTAAAGATATTATAAGTCACATAAATATATTCATGTATAGATTATAAATAAATAAGTTATTATAATTAAAATTATATTTTAGAAATAGTCAGTATGAATATAATAATATATAAAGAGTTTGTTATTTTTATTGGTAGATTTCATTGGTTTAAAAGTAATCTAAATTTTAAACCAAAATGAAGACCGCCAATGTCAATTATTAAGATTATAATTTGTGTTCTCTTAAACTGGATACAACCTGACGTAAGTTCCACCTCCTGCTGCTCTTGTCCTCGACACCTGCAGACTAGGATGGCGAAGGCGCAAGAGAGTCCGGCCGGCAGCGAGCCGACGGCTCATGAGAACCTACACCCTTTTGCCGATTGAAAGCCTTTGAACTGTTGACACCTGACCATGCTTGGCCATTGACCGGGTGCCGGAGCTCATCATAGACGGTCACACCAAAATCCTATCAATCAGGAAGATGGGATGATTTTGTGGCGGGTCCAAAGCACTGGGACAGGCAGGTTGAGTGGCAGCAACCTACCGTACTCCGGTCCCATGGCTTCTATATGCGGGTTGGAGGGTGGTTGCAACACACGCTGCACTGGCTGGAATTAATATTCCGGGAGCCATGGTTCTTCGGCGGAGATTGGTGAGGAGGACAATGACCGGTCCGGACGAGCGGCGAGTGGCAAACAGCGTGTCTAGTGGATATTCTCTGCGGGAACGACGCCAACGATATTCTTGTCCATCGATGAATGGTTCTCCCCAGGATCACAAGGCAAAACCACAACCAGCTGCTCTGGTGCCGATTGTCGCCTCGGAAGCTAGAACCTCGGGCTACTCGCAGTAGGCCCACCATCAGGCCCCTTGGTGGACCAAATTTAGTGGTCATCCACCTTGCCCCATCATAGTCGATCATTCCCGACACAGCAGGCTAGTATTCCCGTTGTGTGGTCGGTGAGGGAAAACCAAAACGTCTAGAGAAGGAAGGGGGGAAAAAATAAAAAACAGGTGGTCTCCCAACGTTTCATGCTTCACCATTCGCTTCCCTCGAGACTTATGTAGGTGGCTTCTTGAATTTTTTTTTTTTTTTTTTTTTCCTGTAAAAACTTCTTCCTGGAAATGGAGGATTTTATTGGATTTGAACATTTTGGGAGGTAATTCACAACCAAAACTGCTTTGGATAGACAATTAGGCTTTCGTATCTTTTGATTCTTTTTCAAAAGGTTGGTGCCTGGCTGCCTGCGCATTTTATTTTGTTCAAAGAGACAAAAGCAGTTTGAGTTAGACGACCAAGGTGTAGGGGTGCAACTTGGGTCGGGTTGAGCCCGAACCCGGCCCGCCAAATCCGATTTTGGATAATGTTGGGACTTGATTTTTATAGCCTGAGCCCGAAAAACCCGAGCCCGATTTTTCATTTTATATTTATTATAAAATATATTGTATACATACTATTTAAACAATATTTCTTTATATTATTTATATTTTATGTTATTATATTTATATTTGAATACATATTTGGCACATTGTAATTTTATTGTAAATAAAGTATATTATTTCATTTATATTTATTTTTTATTTCTATCATTCATTTTTACACTTATTAATTTTTTTTCTTTATCTTAGTTTTGATGTTAAATTTTTTCTAGAAATATTCTTTACATTACTATTTTAAAAAAATATGTAGTTTGATTATATATTATTATGTTTACCTACATAATTTGTTATTATTATTTATTGATATGAAATTCTAAATTTATCACTTTTAAATAAAATGTAAATTCATTAACATAAATTCCAACCCGAAACTATGCACGAACTCGATTTTCAAAAATAGGGTTAGGGTTAGTGTTGATGTTTTATAAATAAGGTTAGGATTAGAGTTGAGATGAACCCAAATTTCATGAGCCCGAGTTGCACCCCTACCAAGGTGGCCATTAAGGCTAGCTAAGTCTCTAATTCTCTTCTTTTATCCCTTTCAGTGTAGGTTTGTACAATCAAAATTTGTAAATTTGGAATATTCGAAGGATCATTTATTAATATTTTAGTCGATAAAGCAGACCACTGGTTCGAAAATGCAGAATGCTACCACCGAAAGTCTCGTGTGAGAGGCCGTCGCCTAAAGATTCCAGTGTAGAAAAATTATGTTTGTACCATAAAAAATGGGGGTCTGGTCATTATGTCACAAGAGTCTTTTAGTCATTTTAAAATATTAAAAATGATTAAAATATCCTGTATTTAAAATTAAAAATAAAATATACACATCTCAAAAAATGTTAAAATCTGATTTATTATTAAATACATCTAAATGAACACTCTCACAAAAAGTTTTTCCCCGATCGCTAATAGCATCATGAGCCTAAAAATGGTAAATTTAATAATTATCGACATAATTGGTTTCACTCTAACTAATTTTTTCTTTTTCCTTTAATTTCAGAAGTAGCCCGAAAAGTTGAGAACGAATTAAGAACGTAAGGAGTGGAAAATATTAACTTATTAGTTACCCAATTATCTTAATTTTGTTTATTTTTACTTTTATATTTCAGTCTTTTTAATATCTTTTCAGACAAGTCATTTTATCTTTATCATATCCATTTCATTACATTCCACTCTCACGATTTACATCATACCAAACAGTCACTTCATCCTAGCAAAAATGAGAAAGTGTTCCTACTTACTGGTCCTTATTTCTTTAATCTCTGTCAGAGGATTGCCAGGGCCCAGGAAGGCCTTTTTTGTAAATGTGAAAGATAAAAGGACTTGTGCGTACTATTTCACTAAACGGAAATAAGAAACGGAGCTGCAGGTGGAGAAGACAAAATTGGCGGATTCCAAGAACAACAACTCCGCTCCTCGTCTAATCCTTTTTTTTTTTCTTTTTTTTCTTTTTTTTCACGAGGGCTCATCGATTCCGATCTCTTCTCCATCTGATTCCGCGAACTCTCCTCGAATTTTCTGCATAGCCACTCGTCTCTTCTGCCGTCTTCTTGCCTAATCATCGGATTTTTCAACATTTGTCACCTCTTTTTTCTGTTTCTTACCGAACGCTGTCAGACGGTCAGATTATCCGCGGACTAGGTATGAATTATTGGATCCGATTATCATCTCAAAGCATAGATTCGATCGTATTTGCTCTAGTTTTGTTTGCCTTTTTTGTTGATACGTCTAGGCCTGAATCCTTTCTATTCGATTTATCCAGAATCATGGATGGATCTCTGTTCAAAATTTTCCTTTTCTTTAAGCCTTTTCCCTGATTTGATAAGGTACAAATACATTGCTGGTATTTATTTTTCTGTTTGACTTCATGAGGCGTTGGTCTCATTTTCTCATTTTTCGTATGTGAAAATTCTATAACTTCATTTGACGTTTCGATTGTTTCCGGGATTTTTTTTTTGCCTTTGGAGTAGAAGAAGCAAGCAATTCCATTTATTATCTTATCTCATTTTTCGTGCTTTTTTTTTTTTTCCCTTCTTCTTCTGAGGGTTCCAGTTTTTCCGCTTTGATCTAATGAACAGAGAGCTGGCACCAGTTCTTTTTTTTTTTGTTCTTTTCCCATACAGCAGCACTTCCTGATATTAATATGACATTTTGTATCAAAGCTTTCCTCCTGTATTTTTTCTGAACTTCATTGATTATGTTAATTTTAATGGACTTCTTCTAAACGTGGCAAGAAATGAATTTCTTTGTTTATGGTGTCGGTTTCAGTTCTTTCCCAATCGAACGGAGAAAGTAGTGTTTTCTGGATTTGGTAAACCCAAAACCTGTATTTTTCGGTGCTTGTTTACGGCACTTAGATATGATTATATGCTGTAGAGAGAAGATGACTTGTTGAAGGGGACAATGGAAATCTTATTTGGCTTGCGAAGATTAATTACTTTAATTTCCTCTTTATAAATTGTTTGTGCATGCTTTTGTTTTCCTGGTCTAAATTGCCTTGTGCATATGGTTTCGGCTGGATTCCTTCTTTGTTGTTTGATTGCTTTTTCATGAACCTTTTGTTATACTTGCAATTTAATGGACGTATTTACGTTAAAAAAGTACACGCAGGCTTAATTTTCTAGCCACTGATTAACTTCTATTTTCCTTCTGGTAATATACGTAGTGTGAATTCATCGCTGTTCATTATTATTTTCGCCTTTAGATGTTCTGTTTGAATATATATTTCTTGTTTGCCAATGTGCAGAGTGATTAAATCATTGGCATTTTATCTTCCGGCTGCTCTGTGATAGTTTATTGAAGGTGTGGTTTCATCTGTATGTGGTTCTATGTTAATTTGCATTTTTCTCTAGTTTTATACGTGGCCTATGCTTTCAGTGCCATGAATTGATAGGGTCTAGTTTCTTTCTTTTTTCATCTCTAGTTCTTTGCACATTAATCAGTGAGTTGGGACTATTGGGTTGTGTTGCCTTTTCATTTTCACAGGAACATGTTTGGAGGTGACAGCGGAACTCCAGTGTTTCCTGTTTTCCTTGAGGAAAATCGGTTCCAGTATGACTCTAATACATCAACGCAGCTGCAGTTATTTGGAAACTGTGAGATTCTTTAATAACCAATTACGTCAGTTTATTTGTTGACTGTTGTTCATGTTTTCTCACACATCAATGGGCTATTCAACTATGTTTCACATCATAAATGACCCTGTTATTATTTTAGGAGATCTCTGCTGGTGCATTGAATATCATCTTCTTCTTGAGTTTCTTTCTCATGCATTTTGGCTACTCAAATGTCTTTCTCTTCTTGTGTTTCATGTGATTATTCTTTCATCCTGATCATTTTTCTTGTAACTTGTTGCATACAAGGATCTAAATGGGCTTGTCTTTTCTATGTGATGTGATCCCTTCTGTCCCAGAAAAGGAGGTGTCTTCTTTAAGTGATGTGATTATCTTCTCTGTCTCAAGCCAGAATCCATTAAATGCTGTGAGAGTTGAGCTGGAAACTTGATCAGGCTATTGGAGTCATCTTTAGTAATAATCTCCTAATGTCTGGATATGAATGCTGGAAAACTGTTCTATCTCCTCTACCAACATATAGTCATCTCTTCCAGCCGCTGCTTGATTTTCCTGCATATTCATGAGAGTCCTGATCTTAGTGTACAAATTCTGAGTGGAGCTTATTATAGAAATCTGCGATCTTTAATTTGATTATGCCTCTCTAGTAGCAGTATAAATGTACTGATTGGGATATAATTTTCTTTGTCTGATTCTTCTTGTATAGGAAAACAAATGTATTCTGGTCACTGCATTTCTTTAGACTTGTGCTCATGCCTCAATCACACTCTGGCCTCTTAAGATTTCTTGACACTCCATCCATAGCATCTCCATTTAATCGTCTGTTATGCCTTTTCATTTTGACTTTGTGATGGTCCTTTTTGTTGATGCAGTCGGTTCTGCACTTCTACTCACTCAATGTTTTCATCTTCAATTGATAGATGCAAGATCTAGTTTTTCCCAATGGCTCTTCAGTTCATCAAATGATTGCCATATTGTGACAAAAGAAGTTCTCCAGAATAGGTCATCCTGAAAATTGATGAATTCATTTTTCCGCTTCTTATTTTACTCGGGGGGAATCTCTACCTTATTGATTTATTATTTTTCTCTTTGTTGTATGGTCCTGGGTTTTTTATTGCCTCATTCGTTCTGTACTGAGCTTATAAATAAAAAATATTTCTCGAACAAGGACATCCCTATAAGCTGAGCCACTGCTCTGTACATCCCTATAAGCTGAACCTTGCTCTGTATATTATTCCCAAAGGCAACATACAGGAGTAGGTAAGCAATACCTATGGGTAGCATCTGCTGCCTGAGATAGTTTTGATCAAGTTAGTTAGGTCTCTTGACGGTGCTGGCTATTTTCATTTCATCTTCTAATTTCTGACTTTTTACTCCATGCCACTGAATAATTCTTAGAAATTTGCTTTTGTTGTATGACCTTTCTCTGCTTTTCATGGTGATGCAGTTCAAGCAGGTGGCAGCATGGATCCAGTAAACTATGTTGGAAATGATCATGTCTCTGCTGTAAATAGACCAAGCAAAAGAAGCCAAGAGGCAGAGGACATCTCTAGGCAGCATAAACTTCAGATATCCTTGAACAACTTCTGTCCAGATGATGCTGATCGATCAGCTAGCATTCCTAATCTTAATGCCGTATCAACTGGGTTGAGGCTGTCCTATGATGATGATGAACGTAACTCCTCTGTTACTTCAGCTAGTGGAAGTATGACAACGCTACCTGTCATTTTGTCTCTTGGTGAAAATTTGAGATCTGAGATAGAACGTCAGAAGGAAGAGTTTGATCACTACATTAGAGTTCAGGTACCAATCTTGACTTCCCATGTACGACTTTTTACTATGCAAAAACCTTTATTGTTCCTTGGCCAACTCAACTGGTTGACTCTGGATCTCATATAAGTCCTTTTGTTAATATATTCCTCTTGGAAATTTTGTTGGGATGTGAACCAAACATCAGTGGTGCTCATTCATGGGTGCCATAAGTGGAATTATTACATTCTATTTTTTTATACTCTTTGGTACATTCAGACAATGCTGCTGCAGTAGAACTTCATGGCCATTATTTGAGTTGGATATTCTTTTTGTGTCATCCACATGTTTCTTCAAGCTCGCCTAATTTCAAGCAATCCTTTGTTGTGGCTTCTGAAATCCTTATTGGAAAATAGGATTCCTGTAATTTTCCAGAACAAAATTTTGATGCCTCAGACTTTTAATAGTATCCGTATTTCTTTCCTTCTGCAAATGGTAAGGGTACTCATATGATCTTTGCTGTTTGACATTTCTGAAGTTTGGAGAAACAAAGTAACATCCTATGCCTTGTAGCAATTTATCATAACTGAAGTCGGCTTTGGTTTCGCTTTTCTTTTCTTTTCTTTTCTTTTCATATCAAACAGGAAGAACAAATTTCTAAAGGTGTACGGGAGATGAGGCAGAGGCACATGGCTTCTTTCCTAGGCGCAGTTGAGAAAGGAGTTGGCCAGAAGCTACGGGAAAAAGAGCTTGAAATTGAGAACATGAACAGGAAGAACCGGGAGCTGATGGAAAGGATAAAACAAGTAGCAATGGAAGCCCAGTCCTGGCACTACCGAGCTCGCTATAATGAATCAGTTGTTAATGTCCTGAAGAGCAATCTGAAGCAAGCAATTGCTCAGGGGGCTGACCAAGGAAAAGAAGGCTGTGGAGATAGTGGAGTTGATGATGCAGCCTCCTCATTTGACCACAATGCGTTTGTGGGGAAGAATGGTGGGCTGAAGGAGCAGATGACTTGTAAGGCCTGCAAAAGCAAGGAGGTTTCTATCTTGTTGTTGCCCTGTAGGCATTTGTGCTTGTGCAACGACTGTGGGGGTTTCATTGAGGTCTGCCCAGTCTGCCACACCAAGAAGGCTGCTATTGTTCAGGTTTTCCTGTCCTGAAAATACAGAAAAGATAATAATAAAAAGGAAAAGTACAAAGAATGAAAATGTATCTTATACAGCGCACTAAATGCGTTTTTTTACGAGTTCATCCTTTTTGTTGGTTGATTGAAGAGTGTATGTGACATTGTCGGACCTTTGATTGAATCCCTGTTGGGTTTGCTGTCACAGCTGAGTTGTCTTCGTTTCTTGTCCCCCGTTGCAGTTTTTCGATTATCCCGAATCTCTTCTTTACCAGCTTGTGGGAAAATGTATTGATGTGGTATGCTAGGATCAATGACGAACAGCCTGGGGTAGAGAGGCCTCTGATAGACCAGGCCCTGCCATCTTACTTGCGATCTTCAACACCTTTCTTCAGCTTGCTGATTGGCAATTAATTAAGGTTTCTTGGCTTTTTGCACATTGGTACTTCAAATACAGTAATTTTGCACTTTTTGACCCATACTTTTTCAATTTTGCATGAAAAGTCTTGAGGTTAAGAGTCCTAGAGACCGACATAATTCGCCCCGGGGGCAGCTTCTGCCATAACATGACCTAATGCCATCTGGAAGACTAAGTACTCAAGAAAAATGTCCAGTGAAAAGCATAACCAGATTCTTTACTTTTACCCAAGCCCTAATAGGCACAACCGCTGTTCAATGTGGCCCAGGAACTGGGAATCATGACTCCACCGCATCTACTCTTTCCAACACAAGAAATTTATCGTTTTGATCAGGCCATCCATCTTGGATAACTAAGTATTTGAGGTTAGGAGAGAGCTGAGGAGACTATTGCTTATACCCAACTTCCAACTCTAGCTAAGAGAAATTTGGATCATCTAAAATAAAAGATTTCCGCGTACCTCACGCATCACCTCATGGGAATTCTCAGGGAAGCTCCTAGGTCTCCTGCCCACCCAAAACCCTCCTCCGTTGTGGTTTTGGTATATGGCATTATGGCTAGGCTGTAACTTCCTGAGTATATCTTCTCGCACAGCGGCCGAAGATAAGCAGACTAATTGGAAGGGAAGGAAGCTGTCCTGCTCTCTCTCGCTATAAAAGAACCATTAATTCCCGGGAGCCCTTTCTTCTTACATCCTTCAAATTATATTCTTAAAATACCTCCACCATCTTCACCTGACATGAATTCCTGCAAAAGCCAACGTTATGCTTGTTGAGGTACTTATATATAGTGAAATTAAAAAAATAAAAAAAATTTCATTATATTATACATGATGCTAAATACAATAGACGAAGTGAATTAATTGTTAAGATTTTAAAAATGAAAGAGATTACATATAAGAATGGTTTCATAAAAGCGAGACCATTATATATGTGTGCGCGCGTGCGCAATAACTTCCTCACTAGATCAGTACAAGAATTGGATGACTTTTAATGCATTGGTGATGAAACGCAAGGGCAGCTGATATGATGTGTTAGGGTAGGTTCTTGCATTCTTGCATGTGAGACATCTAAAGAATGAGTATAAATTATTTTAATTTGTATACATACAACCTGTTTTGTAGTAGATTATATCTTTCTTATATGATTTTCCCTTCTATATTAAAGGGGTTTTCACATATTTTTTGGTATTTTGTGTTTAATCTTTTAATTGTCTATTTGATCTCAATTCATTGTTTAAATTTCCGTAACAAATAATATTAATCCAAATCGTGTTTCCTAACATTACAGCAGAACGCAAGAATTGCAGAAACATTTAACACCAGTTTTGTAAGAATACTCTGACCAGACAAGTAACATGCATCAAAATTCCCAGGATCCTCACCAGCTCAACTTTTGTCGCTGCATTTTCGCATCGTTCATACCACGGCATTAGATATGAGTGTGTTTGGCATTTTCATAAACTTGTCAATAAAAAAACTTTTAAATTTAAAACTTTTCTCTGTTTATAACTAATTTATTTTCTAATTATTTCATTACATCTTTTTATACAACTACTTTAATCTTCAATCATTTTTCATAACTACCCCTACAATTACCCTATTTATTCAAATTTTATTATAATTATTCATCATTATTGCCCTTATTATATCACATTACTTTTTTTATTTAAAAAAATTTTATATAAAAAATTTTCATTCAAAAATCTTAAAAGTTTTTTTTAGTGTGTTTGGCTAAAATAAAAAACTTTTCACTCTTCTCAATTATTCTATTTTTTAATAATTTCTTTACATCCTTCTATATAACTGCCCCAATTTTTAATTATTTTTACACAATTACTAATACAACTAATATATATTTTTAACTTAATTCTCTTTATTCTTCATTATTATCTCTATTATATCATATCATCTTACACCAATTTAAAAACTTCTATACTAAAAATTTTTCATTTAAAAGTGTTATCGTTTTTCAAAAATCTTATTTTCTTTATTCATCATTGTTACCACCCGTTCACTCTGCCCGGAATGGAGCTGGCTCCGCGGAATGCTTGGCCGCGATCAAGCTGACCCGCAGCACATAGAATTTGTTAGAGCATGGTGGCGATCCACATTGTGTCTTAAAAGCCTCCAATTAAGTGCCTGTCCTTGACATTATTGACTGTTGTCCGTGACAACATCTGAGTTCCTTCCAAGCCAACCATGCATGCTCAAGAAAAGTAACCATGCATGATTCCTTATTCGTTTGCCTTTGGAAGATTAAATATATATATTATATGAGATCCGATCCTGTGCAGTTACGGTGCAGTCCGCTGTAAAATGATTCCACACATATTAGATTATAATGAAACTTTATACACTCATTTATCCATATATAAATCATACTTTAGACGGTTTAGATATTGAAAAAACCACTTTAAACTTGATATTTATATTAAACTATTTTATTACGTTGCGGAAATGCCACTGTGTTTAAAAATCCAAAATAAATACTTAAAAACATCCAAAAATGGTAAAACTTGGTTTATAGATTTAACACACCTAGATTTACTTACCCATGAAAAAAAATCAAAAAAAAGTTTTTAAAAAATAGGTTTTTGGGCTGGCTTTACGGAAGCCACCGTGAAGCCGGCTTCAAAAGATCAAAACTCTTAAGATGGAGGAATGATCTTTTGAAGCCGGCTTCACGGTGGCTTTCGTAAAGCCAGCCCAAAAACCTATTTTTTAAAAACTTTTTTTTGATTTTTTTTCATGGGTAAGTAAATCTAGGTGTGTTAAATCTATAAACCAAGTTTTACCATTTTTGGATGTTTTTAAGTATTTATTTTGGATTTTTAAACACAGTGGCATTTCCGTAATTTTCTGATCTCAAAATATTACGAAAATGCCACTGTGTTTAAAAATCCAAAATAAATACTTAAAAACATCCAAAAATGGTAAAACTTGGTTTATAGATTTAACACACCTAGATTTACTTACCCATGAAAAAAAATCAAAAAAAAGTTTTTAAAAAATAGGTTTTTGGGCTGGCTTTACGGAAGCCACCGTGAAGCCGGCTTCAAAAGATCAAAACTCTTTAAGATGGAGACTACACACATGTTGGATTTGGATGAAAATTGGTATGCTAATAAGTGAACAATCCTAAATACAATGGGTGAGGTGGATTTTCTATTTATAATTAAGTGGGGCCCACAGTGCATGGACTGCACGGTGCAGTCGCATGCACTGGATCATTTCCCTACATATATATATATATATATGTAGGGAAATGATCCAGTGCATGCGACTGCACCGTGCAGTCCATGCACTGTGGGCCCCACCTGATCATTTCCCATAAATCCACCCCACTTATTGTATTTAGAATTGTTCACTTTATTACCATACCAATTTTCATCCAAATCCAACATGTGTGTAGTCTCCATCTTAAAATGGTGCAAAATTAACGTAATAAAATAGTTTAATATAAATATCAAGTTTAAAGTGATTTTTTCAACATCTAAACCGTCTAAAGTATGATTTATATATAGATAAATGAGTATATAAAGTTTCATTACAATCTAATATGTGTGGGGTTCATTTTACAGCGGACTGCACGGTAAATACAATAAATATAATAAATTTTCATCAACAATTAAGATATTATAAATAAAAAGAATTCTTTTATCGAAGCAGTACTCATCTTTACACAAGTATTGAGCATTACATTAAGGTGAGGTTCTTCACTACACATTTTCTTCCTCTTGATTACACTGAGCGTATTTAACTAAGGGTGTGTTTGATTACACACAAAACATGTCAATAAAAACTTTTCAATTAAAAACTTTTCACTCTCCATAACTACATTATTTTTTAATTATTTTTTCACATTTTCCTATATAAACAACCCTACTTTTCAATCATTTCGACACAAATACCCATACAACTATCCTATCTATTTTAACTTTATTCTCTTTACACCTCATTATTACCCCTATCATATCACATCATTTTCTATCAACTTGACAACTTTACTTTGAAAAGTTTTCATAAAAAAGTTTTACCTCTAACCAAACACACCCTAAATCATGTGCTGCAAGGTTCCCACCTTTGAGTATATGTCTAAACTAAATTTGTTCAAAAGAAATTGCAAAACTCTTAATCTCCTTAGCCAGAAATGCTAGGTCGGATAAGGTGCACTCTTTTCCAATTAACTAATTCACCATGATCATGAAATCACTTTCAATCTCCATCTCACAAAAATCAAGCCTCATTAGCCGCTTGGTCCCTAGGCGAATGGCACATGATTTTATCCATAAAAGTTTAGCTTATACTTGTTCTTTTCAATAGTGACCTGCAATGAAACAACCTCTTGAATCTTTCAAAATAGTTCCAAACCCCATTACTCCTACATTCAAATAATAACCAGCATCGATATTAAGCTTTACCTACCCCTTTAGGTGTATCCTCTGGGAGAGTTGCTGCAAGGATTGAAATTCCTTTGCAAAATCAAGTGTGCTGACTGAAATCAGTAAATGTTATCCCGACACTACCCACTAATACTTCGCAGTTGTGGTTGAGAGCCCTCCGCAATCAGTTTGTTTCGCATGAATCATAGCCTCCAACTCGTTTTGCGATACAACATCAGCGGGCAAGAGTCACGCTCCTAGAAAGCTGGAAGAGGATGTTCTTGACAGACCCAACTATCACATTTGATGGTTTGGAAAGAGGACTTACCTGGAGAAAAGAACGGATAGCATGTGAAGTTCATCTTTATCTGATTGTTTGCGAAAATGAATGGGTAGGATCAACAAGTATACCTCTCCTTATCAAATTAAATTTGGTTGGCAGAGACGAAGTATGCAAACGTCAACAAAAGAGTAGAACCTTCTTTTGAATTTTTGGTTTGTCGGATCATCGGCATTCACTCACTTTGAATGGATTCTTCTATATGTTGTTTTCACACTAAAATTTCCATTTAGTTCTTTTGCCTAATACATTAGATCTTCCTCCTTCCCTCTTGGCAAGGGAACAAATTTGATCCGCTCCCAACCTGCTTATCCCACAGCTTCGATGATTTTTTTTTTTTTTTTTTTCATTTGATTGTATTCTTTATCAATAAAATGTGCCACTTTGACCTCCCCTGTAATCCCCTTTCGCACTGGTCCACCTTTTTTTTTTTTTTTTTTTTGGGTTAACGCAGTGGTCCACTTTTAAAAAGACTGAATTGACGCGTTCATCTATGGCACATACTTCTTCTCGATTTTGCAAATAAAAAAAAAGTTACGTGCATGTAGATTAGCTCAAATGTTCCTCTTGGTAATCCTTGGGGTGCAACTAGGTACCGGGTCGATCCAAACCTGTCTGACCCGACTCGATTTCGAAACCAAGTTTGGGTTTTATTTTTGAAATTTTTTTCAAATTAAACCCGAAACCAATACCAGGTTTGCATCAACCCGGTACCAAAGCCTGACCCGGTCTAAACCCGATATTTTTAAATTTATTAAAATAATTATATTTGTTTATGCATTAAGTATTTCAACTATAATTGTAATAAAAGTTATTCCATACAATTATAACCTAATTAATCTATAAAACATTTATTCTAAAACCAAATTTTATATACATTTGTCCATAAAAGTTGAATATATTACATCTATATTAACTTTATTTGCAAATAATTATAAATATACCAACTATTAAATTTATTACATATATACTAATTAACTGCAATTATATAAGTATCACTTTTATTAAACTTTAGATAATGAGTTAATGTAATCTCATTTATTTTTTTATCTCAATTTTTTTATAACATTACCTTAATTGTTATGTGTAAATTTATTACGTTCATCGTATTTAAAATTATCTTTTAATTAAAAGACTAACTTTCATTAAAACCAAAGATATCATAGATCATATAAATATATTCATATATAAATTATTTATGTGCTAATGTAATAATGTTTAAAAAATTTGTTATCTCTATCGGTAATTTCAATTTTTATTGGTTCGTTAATAACCCGAATTTCAACTCAAAACCAAGACAGAAACCAACGCCAATGCGGTCCGAACCCGATCCAAACCCGGATTCTAATATTTGGGTTTGGATTCACATAAACCCGATGTGCTTAGGGTTTAGATTCATCAAAACCCGGTACAACCTAACCTGAGTTGCACCCTTAGGTTATCCTTCCTTGCACCACACCTGTGTAATTATTAATCAATTTTAAATTAATACTACTTTTTAAAATATAATTATATAGTGCATTGCAATCAATGTTATTAAAACCGGACCGGCCGATCCGACCGGGAACCGGTCCCAAGTCCGGTTCGAATCACTACGGTTCGGTTCAAAAGCAGAAAACCGCCCGAACCGGTGAACCGGCGGTCGAACCGTAGTGACCGGTTCAACCGGGTTTGACCGGTCGTAGCATAAACAAATAATAAATATATATATTAAAAAAAATGGACGGAAGGATCGAATCGATCGATCAGCCGACGCCCGAATCGGCGAATCCCCGATTTCTTCCCCTTGCTGGAAACCCTAGCCGACGCCCTCTTTCTTCCTCTTCGCCGTCCGCTGCACTTGCAGCCATCCAGGCGCCTCATCAGTGTCGTCTTCGTCGCCGTTCGCGTCCGTGCCATCGTCTTCGTCGCCGTTCGCATTCGCAGCGCTGCTGCGCTGTTTCTGCCTTGCCCGTGCCATCGTCTTCGTCCGTTCGTCGCCGTTCACGTCCGCAGCGCTGTCGCTGCCTCGCCCGTGCCATCGTCTCCGTCGTCGTCGACTCGTCAGGCACGCACTGCCGCCCGCCGTCTTTGCCTCTGGTTGCTCCGGTCGCCGTCTCTGCCTCTGCTTGCTCCGGTCGCCGTCTCCCTGTCCCCGTCTCTCCGGTCAACAGCGAAACTGCAACGCAGCATATTCACATTTCATTATTTCAAATTTTCAATGCTTTAATCTTCATTTAATAAATTTTAACATGTTTAGTAGTCTGTATAGTTAAAATATAGTATAAATTCATTTTGATGATTTAAGTTTATAAAATCTATAGAGTCTACTGGTCTACTTGTTGCAAGGTCTCAATGAGTTTTTTTTTTTAACTAAGCGCTTTTGATTTTTCTTATTTAAGAAGAAAATTTATCATTTTATATTTTTTTTGTAATGAATTTGAAGTTAATAATTATAAAGTGATCAAAAATAAATTGCAAATATTTGTTGAGAGGATAAATGTAAAGTGTTAATCTGAATTTCAACTCAGAACTCAATTTAAGACTGATTTTTATTAAAAGGTTTAGAATTTAGATTTTATAAATAGAATTAGAATTATGGTTTAGCTTTTATAAATAAATTTAGGGTTAGAACTTAGAATTGAAATAATCTAGAGTTTCATAAGTCCAAATTGTAGTCATACTTGAGATGATTTTTTTATTAGTATACTTGGGATATTTGAGTTGTAAGATAAAAGAAATAAAGAAAATTTTAAAAGTTTTTTCAAATAGAAAATATATCATATTTCTATTTTCTACACACCTTTTTATACAGGTGTCCTATTTTGTAATTGTTTTTACTTATTCTTTATGATGGGAATGTTGATTGAATGAAAATTTGGAATGAAAGTGTATCAAGAAGGTAAATAAAATATATTGAAATTAAGAAAAGTCGTATTAAAAATGAAAAATAAGATGTTATTTTTTGAAAATGAAAAAAGGTCAAATGACATGATAAATATGAATAGTTGATTATAAGAAAGATAGTTCTAAATTCTAATTATATAGAATGGTTGATTATAAATATTGATTTTTTAAAACTCGCAATTAATTTTTTCCTGCATGTTTTGTTCTTATATTGTGGTCCTTAAAATCCAACATATATATTTAGGATTTATAAAAACATAAATTTATCAATATATTTATTTAAAATTTAAAAAAATGTAATATTTATGATGTCATAACTATGTCATGCTGACGTCACCGGTTCAAACCGGTTCGAACCAGACCAGTTCCTTTACTGGTTCAATCACCGGTTTGGTTCTGACAACATTGATTGCAATAAGTTAGGATCTTTTTGTTTAGAAGAGAATGAGAATAATAATGGGAAATGTCAAAAAGCTAATGTAAAAATTACTTAACTATCCTATTTTTTCATTTTCACCATTATATTCTAATTATGGTTTTTATTTTTCTGAATTACTCATTTTCATTCCTATAGAAGTTCTTTGTCAAAAAAAAAAAAAAAAAAACCGCAACCCTTTAGTCTAAGCTTGCTTGTGAGCACTCACAAGGTAAGAGCATATTTTAAAAGATAGAAGATTCTTAGATGTAATCTATATCTCCATTTGTTAGATCATTTTTCAGTTTTCATGACAATTTTTTTAAAATTTTTAATACAATTTTTTCTACTCTTAATACACATCATTATTTTCTTATCCCAAATACAAATTACATTCAGGAATCTTGTATTTTTTGAAACAGGCCCGAAATTAATGCTTATCCAAAGGTCGTTTGGTTAAAAAATGGTTAAGTGATGCGTCAGAAAAGCATACCGGAAATGATAATTGGAATACTATAACAAATATTGTCAAAAGTAACTAGTTCACTTACAGAATATACCATTAATTTGAATATATAAAAATGTGTTTAACAATGAATATATTTGGCTGCAAATACCGGCTCTTAAGGGTAATGACACTTGCTCAAATGCCACCAATTTTTATTTTATAAATAATCAAAGATAATATTTAATTTAGCCATTCGCATTTGGCTAAAAATAATAATATAATTTTTAGTTGCAAATAGTATTGTATTTGGTTATATTTATATTAGATTTAGCTAAATTTAAAATGGGCTGAAAAAAGGTAAGTGTATAAATAAATTGGAGTGGAAATTTGTTTTTTTAAAATAATTTTTTTTAGAACTGATTAAAATATAGATAAAATAAGAAAAAATGGATCTCATTAAAACTGCTAGGAGTCAAAATACTATACAAATTGGTGAAGAAATGTAAGAGATATATACCTCTCGCAATACAACCACTGCCTAAAATCCAAACGACTATAATTTTTTCTTACTTTCGTCTTAAAACTATTATGAAGAGTGAAGATAGATAATATCTTGGAAGCAATGTTAGGATAAATATTAGATTTCTAATTAGGATCCAGTCAAGAATCTTGATATAAAAATATGCTAATCTAATGTTGAGCAAAGATTTCTTTTTTATAAATGCATCATTTAATAATAATTTCTTTCGTTGGCAGGACATTGCAATTTTTCCCTTTTTAATTTTTTTTATAAAAATTTTCTACAAGTTTTATACTTTTAGGTTGTGTGTGATCACTTCTTTTCTTTTCCTTTGGTGATTATTGCTTAGCCGTCCCATTGCACAAGAAATTATAACAACCCGGCCGTAATCTTCAAATTAATAATTATAACGTTATTCATTATCCTTCATTACAATCTATTGATTAATTATATCCCACCAAATGTACACCTCTTAAGGCTTATAATCATCATATAGATTCATTAATATACGCTAGATACAAAAATATGCGCTTTTTATGGGTGATTTCAAGATAAACTTACTTAATTTAATCATAATTGCGAGTATAGCTATATAGTTTTAAAAATTATAAATAATTTTCACTTAATTTGAATATAATTGCAAATATACCTTCATAGTTTCAAAAATTGTAAATAATATTCACTTAATTTGACTATAATTACAAATATATATATATACACTAATGTCATTATAGTGCCATTATTGCACTGTCATAACGTCAATGTATTTGCAAAGATACGTAAATTACGTAAGTGTATTTGCAATTTTAAAAATTAAGTAGGTATAAATATATCATTTAGTTTGCGTATTTTTACAAATATACTCACACCATAATAATATAATAATGATGTCATAATGGCATAAATATATTTATAATTATGATCAAATTACGTGAAATTATTTATAAATTACGCACCTTTTATCTCAATTTGATACAATGTTCCTAAAATTAAATAGAGTGATGATATAATGAATAAAAAAAATAGAGTGATGATATAAAGTATAAACTCAAACGGGCAAATTTCTTGTTCGGGAAGCATGCTTACCATAGAAGATTTACAAAACCGAAAGTATGAATACACGAGGAATGTTATGGGAAGATCATTCCGATCTTCTAGGCTGCCAAGCACGCATGCGAGACAACCGTACGATTCACGTGCAACGGTGCTGCGGATGCAAGATTTTGACTTTTGACCTTTCCATGGCTGCGAGCTGACGCACACAATGCTAAGGCTTCAAAAATGGAGCCCAAGTTTTCGATATATGCACCATCAGATCAGTGTCAAAACGTGTTTCAAAGGATGGCTGCATCTTGAATAACACATGTACAATATTAAATTTCTCTGAATGACACATGTATAATATTAAATTTCTCTTTTTTTCAATTTACAATAAAATATTTTACACTTTTAATACAATTTTTAAATTTTTAATACACATCTGTACCTTCTAATTTCATTTCTCTATTTATTCGATATCAACAGGGATTCGTTTTTATTCTACATCGTGAGGGGCGAGGGACCGGGAATTATTATTATTATATGAAGATGAAAAGCATGAAATGCACATAATAATACGATAATGAATTTTGGGTTGAGCAAAATTTTTTACATTATAAGTGTGTTGGGAAAGTAATAAAACTTTGTTGAAAAATTTTGGGTGCAAAAATTTTTGAAATAGAAAAAAATAATGTAAGATGACCGAAATAAAGATGAAAAGTAAAAAAGAATAAAGTTAAAATAAATAAGTTAGATTAATAAGAAATTGTATATAAATGATCAAAAAATATTATAGTTGTATAAGAAGAAGTAAAGAATTAATTAAAAAATAAGATAGTTATGAAGAACGAAAAATTTTAATTTGAAAAGTTTTAGTTTTAATTTTTTTTTTAAATGAGAAGTTTGAAATGTTTTGAACGTGAACAAACACCCATTTATATTTATATTAGCCTAAATATGGATCATTAACAGTTATAAAGAGCAACTCAATATGAGTTTGATTTCTTTTAAAGAAGACAGTGGATTAAATATGGAGCACTCGGAAAAAACTCTCATGGACAAGTAATATTAGGTGAGTATTATGGAGGCGTGGAACTGTGGATGCCTACAGCTTTGTTAGGAATTGTAATTTAATTTAAAAATAAGATAGTTATAGAGAACGAAAAATTTTAATTTGAAAAGTTTTAGTTTCAATTTTTTTTTTTAAATGAGAAGTTTGAAATGTTTTGAATATGAACAAACGCGCATTTATATTTATAAAGAGCAACTCAATATGAGTTTGATTTCTTTTGAAGAAGACAGTGGATTAAATATGAAGCATGCGGAAAAAACTCTCATTGGCAAGTAATATTAGGCGAGTATCATGTGGGCGTGGAACTGTGATGCCTACAGCTTTGTCTGGAACTGCAATTGAAATCTGAAAGCATTACCCACAAATTTAGTTTTCCTGAAATCAAATGCTCCCACAAATTACATTCTCCTCTACTCTACTTCTCGGCGTGTGTTCTCTCCCTCTCCCTTCTTTACGTCTATATCTTTTTCCGTCTCTAGGATGCAGGGCGTTGCAGTCGTTCGACCGTCCTCCAACAAGTTCATCAAATCCCAACTGCCCTCAAAACCGAATGCTCATCTACATAGATTAAATACCATCTACATCTCTTACTGTCAAAAACCCACAAAACTCAACTCAACCAATGGAGGCATCGCCTTTCCCTGCCCAACCCATTTATCCTTTTCACCATGTTCTCAATTCAACTCCTCGTTTTCCTGCCCCCAGGATGGGCGGTCAATGGATTTCGTTGTCAAAGCAAGCTCTGTTCCTGAGATCATCGATGACGCGGCCGCCGACTCCAGTAGCTCGATGAAGGCCCTGGAGCTGGCTTTTCTCATGGCGCTTTGGTATACCTTCAATATCCATCTGAATATCAACAACAAACAGGTGCGAGCGATTTTTTTCCCCCAACTCTTCTTCCCAATCTTCAGGCCCATCCAGCAGGCTCATTTTCAGCGCCTGTCGGTTTTGGTTTTAACGGTGACCCTATCGATACCTGTTGAATGGGTGCATGCAAATTGCACAATGGATGGCTGGTTTGAGATTTCTCACTGGCTTTGCGAGAAAGGGTTGGGTGCCCCTGGAAGCATTTTCCTTTCCGCCAAAATGCACATCAGAAGCGAGAAGGGAAAGTTTCGGCAACTGGCAGTTCAATGGAATTATGCCCGTTCCGTTTGACAAGGTGTAAGGTAAAAAGAAATAAGTGGGGAAGAAATTTGGGGACGATATCCTATGCACGCCGGAGAATTGGGAGTGCATTTCACCTTTTTTTTTTAACTTTTTTTTGAATTTTTTTTTACAAAAAGGTTAATCTATGTGTATTTAACATATGTATCAATTTTTATCATTTTTGGAGATTTTTAGATATTTTTTTCGAAATTTTAAAAATCAGTCATATTTTTAGTAATTTTATATCTAAAAGTCTCTAACAAAAATTGATACAAATGTTAAATACACATAGATTAACCTTTGTGTAAAAAAAACTTTCAAAAAAAAAGTGAAATGCACCCAGAGCATTAAGCCTCAGTGCTCCTAGGCGCACAGGATAATGTCCCAAAAATTTGTGGAAAAACTCTTTATAAATAAAGAGGTGATGTGATATAACTGTTATGGTAATGGTCACTAAAGAGAAAAAAGATAAAATAAGTAGAATAATTATATAAAATTATGTGGGAATGAGTAAAATATAATAATAATAATAATAATGGTGATGATGATAGTTAAAAGTAAAATTAGATTAAAAGATATGTAAAAAAGAAAGAATCTCTTTGGATATGAATTGATACTTACACTAAGCCTGAAGCATCCATGTTTATGCATCCATGTTTATCTTAATTTTTTAATTTAAAAATAATTTTTTTTAAAATCCAATCCATTTATAGTATTTGTCTTTGTTTACTTGTTTATGATTTCAAAATGGCATATATTGCAAGCTTTTATATCCTATTATTTAGATCATGTGTTTTTTAAAAATTTGAATAATTACATATTCATCCCGGAAAGATGTTATCTTTATATCATATAAATTTTCAATAAAAATTATTTTGATAGCATGATAAAATAAGATATGCTAAACATAATAGATAATTTTGTTTTAAAAAATATATTTTAAATTTATAAAATCAACGGTAAAAATGAGAAGCCATTGCTTACAATAAATATCATTACGTTTTTTGGGAGAATTCTTTTTTATACTCCAACATTTTTACCTAATTTCTAATATATTCGCAACATTTTACAAATTCATCTTATATCTACGACATTTCATCCTAAATTTCTATTATACTCAGAATGTTAACATAATCGTGATCTACCCCATTGAAAAGATAATTCCGTCTTTTTAAAATTTTCTAATTAAAATGATTCAAACGTTAATATGACTATTAAATTATTTAATATCATATATTAATAAATTTACTATAATCAATTGAGCGATGTTAAGGTTAAATTGTCTTAATTTCGGACAAAATCATTTTTTCAATAAGGTAGATAACTGTTGTGTCGACAGCATTAGCATGAGAGGAATTTATAATAAAATATTATCAGTATATGAAGAATTTATGAAACATTATAGGTGGGTATATAAAGAACCAGGGACAAATATTCTGAGCCGAGCATGAGAGGAATTTTTCTTTTCTTTTATTTTTAGTATCTTACCCAAACGGCCCGTAGAACAATAACCGGTAGGCCCATTACCGACATGCTACATGGTTGTTTGTCCCAACGAATTCAGATTCATTTTCTCATCTTTTTGGGTTGATTAATTTATTCACGCAAACCATAAAAAAAAATTAAAAAAAAAAATTCACCCAAGGACAAAAAGGTCTGATATTAACATACGTGGTCGATGGGCAGGTTTTGAAGGTGTTCCCATTTCCAATGACGGTCACCGCATCTCAGTTTGGTGTTGGGGCTGTCCTAGCTCTGATCATGTGGTCAGCCAATTTGTACAAGAAGCCAAATCTTGCACCACCACAGGTAATAACCTAATTTCCTCGTAGAAAAGCATTAAGGAGATGTTTAGGATGAGAAATTATGCGTATTAGAATGCAAAAAAGTTGTGTTGAAAATTAAAAAATTGTTTTAAAAATGAGGATACCAATTACATCCAAATATTGTTTGAAACAGGCCTTCATCCTCTGCTGGATGGGGGTAAAAAAAAAAAAAAAGGAGAACAAAGAGAAGAAGATTTCTTTGGCCGTATATTCGTCCGTGTTTCTGAAATTTGTGTCTAATGCACAGGTTGCTGCAATCGTACCAGTAGCAATGGTGCACACGCTAGGAAATCTGTTCACCAACATGAGCCTGGGAAAGGTTGCTGTCTCCTTCACGCACACCATCAAAGCCATGGAGCCCTTGTTTGCTGTGCTTATGTCCGCCTTATTTCTAGGCCAGGTGAGCTTTGGTGTATCAACTTCTCGTGTATGTGGACGTGCGCTGAAGCAGCTCGATCAGGGCCGCATTTTCTGGGAACGGCTTGTCCCTACAGCTATATGAGGGAACTATCATAAAACTATTGTTATGTTTATTTCATTTCAAAATCTTATAAAAGCATACATATTATTTATTTAAACTATCATTTAGATTACTGTCATAATGAAAATCATACAAATCAAATGGTGTTAGTTAAAAATTATGATAGCAAAATATTCTCGGTATATATGTTTTAAAATTATAAGTAATATTTATATAATCTGCAACATTATACACATATATTTCATTAAGATGAGTCTAAAATTTTTTATGTTTCTAAAAGTTTTCTATACTAATTTTTACTTAATTAGATCACATTAATATTTTTAATTTATTTTATTTTCACTATCAACAGTCAAAATTATATTTTAAATAATATATAAGGTGAGATTAAGGATTTTTGAAATAAAAACAAAATACTAATTTTATTTTTTCCGAATGGTTGGCATGGATATCCGTGGGAACCACTCCACCCCGAAGCCGTGCCTCCATTTTCTACTGTGTGTTTGCATAGAAACAAAACTATGTGTGGCTAGCATCAACTTGGTCTCTGTGCATTAAAAGAACCACGTGAATCGTCAAATGAGCCTCTGCCCTTATTAACCAGTCCTGTGACTGCAGTGGCCTACAACATGGGTCGTTTTCTCTCTTCTACCGATTGTGGGCGGAGTGGCGCTGGCCTCAGCAACTGAAGCTTCCTTCAACTGGTAAGCATAAATCTCAACAGATTCTTCTTTCATTCAGTTCGTAAAATAGTAGGCGTGCTTCTGGCCGATGTTTAGAATAGTTTTTCTTTTTTTTTTACTGGCCATTCGAGAGTCGGTGCACTTCTGGTCAATGCTTAGAAAAGTGCTTTTGTTTTATTCATACATTACTGAGAGTTTATGGAATTCGATGCAATGCAGTTTTCTGATCCTGTTTCATTTCTTTTGGAGAAACAGGGCTGGATTTTTGACCGCCATGGCTTCTAACCTGACCAATCAATCTCGGAATGTTATCAGCAAAAAGCTAATGATTAGAGACGAGGTATTTGCGTTCACCATATATTTTGTAATAGAAGATGTGGCTTTGCTTTCAAACTTGCAGGAATCATGTGAAATGAGGAGCCGAATCCAGCTGTCGGTTGGCCCACAGCTTTTGGGTTGGCTGGGGTAGCCTCTTGGCTTAATTCGACCATATCTATTTCTAGCCCGGCCTGTCCTTTTTCCATTCCGTTTGCTGGAACTCCGACCATGACCCCACACCATTCCCAACCTCATGGCAGTCAAAGCATGTAACTCGTTGCCTAGATAATGGGATGACGTAGCCTTTCTTAACTGAAAAAAGATGATCTGAAACAGGAATCTTTGGACAACATTACCCTCTTTTCCATAATGACAATCATGTCATTTCTTCTCTTAGCCCCGGCAGCGCTGCTCATTGAGGGAGTCAAATTCACACCTTCGTATCTGGAATCTGCGGTAGGTATTCCAATCCCGTTTTTTTCCCCAATTTTCCTTTATTCATCTTTTTCCATATCCCCTCGTTTTCCAAAACAGTTTGCAGCATCGAGAACAGTATCACATGGGTCTTCCTTTTTTTTGTTTTTCCGTGCCCAATTGCAGGGTTTGAATGTCAAAGAAGTATACCTCAAGAGTTTGCTTGCTGGTTTTTCATTTCATGCTTATCAGCAGGTAAGCTTTTGCTGCCCCGTCTTTCATTTCAAGAGTTGCTACGATTTCTTATACTTAATGATGCTTTTAGAACTATACTAAAAAAAATAAAAAAATAAAAAATGATGCTTTTAGAACTAGTTTTGCATGCCAATATTTTTTTTTTTTTTTTTTTTTAAAAAAAAGAAATAGTTCTGCATAGTAGGTTGAAACACAGTCAAAATCGGATATAATTTACGAAGGAAAATAATTTGAAGTGACCTGAAAATAGGCTTTTCCAAGGAAATTGAATTAGAAGTAACATGAAGTTGTTCGACTAGTTTCCCCAATTCTTCCGAGTTTATTTCTGTATCCCTACGGCAATCCCTGATTCCATTGTCGAAATTCCACAGCTTTCATACCTGATATTGGAGAGGGTAACACCTGTTACTCACTCAGTTAGCAACTGTGTCAAGCGGGTGGTGGTTATATTCGCCACTGTTGTCTTCTTCAGAACCCCCGTCTCCCCTGTCAATGCCTTGGGTAATCCCTGCCACCTTATCAACTGTTTTGAGTTGCTCATCACCCCACTGGGATCAGTTTTTGAAATGCATGTTGGACGTCATTGCAGGGACAGGTATAGCACTTGCAGGAGTCTTCCTTTATTCAAGGGTGAAGCGGATAAAACCGAAGATGGCCTAACCTAGCAGCTTCGCTTTTGCCAAAGAAGGCTGGAGAGTGTGCATTTATTCCTCTTAGACGTGGGAATGAGAATGCATAAATGCTGGTTTTCTGGCAACCTCTTTTTCCCCGAATTAGATGATTGACATAGTTGAAGAAAAAAGCAGCATGACGATGACAGCTGGTCAAAATTTTCAATTTTTGGGGTTGCTGCAAAATAATTTTCTTGTAATGGTATTTACGCAGCTAAACTCTATTTTAAGTTTTCTAAAACTACCATGTACGCAAGGTGATCAAACCACACAAAAGGAATCACAAATTCATAGGAGAAAAAATTACAAAGGATTCACGTCGAAAATTTGAGGGGGGTTATAGTTGGCTCTGTTAGCAAGGTTGGTAACTTGGCCAAGCAGGCTAGTCTTTTAGACTGAAGCCCAAAACTTGACAAGTGGGATCAACTTTTTTGCTTTTCCATTTTTCTCAGCTGAATATCATTTTGGCTCACTCGAATCATGAAATAAGGCCCAAACTACGCACAATTGCACCCCAGGTTTTGTTTGCAGTCGTATATTAAATGACATGAGGAAAGGATAGGCATGAGGCGGTAAACTGATATTGCGAGTTTCCTAGCAGTTCTGCTATTAGCATAAACTGACAACTGCAATGCAGGTCTCCTTCTAGCCATATATTCAATTCCAAACATTATGAAAAGTACCCACATTTTCTGAGTAGGAAACATTGCCTATTTTCTATGGCACACAGGGCGAGTGAGGCCTGATAAGTGATAAGTGGCCGATCCATTTTCCTAGAATTGACAGCCCTCCCAAGTTAGACTATTTTCCTTATCGAAAATTTTCTAAAACAACCATTTGAATTGGCTGCAAGTAATGTCGGACTTCCTGAAATTATCAACAACATTCGAATTGAACAAAACCAAGACAGCTTATGAATGCAAGTGACGTGCAATTAAACTCACCATTTGTGGCTGCAGCATAGCATCATTCAGTCCAATCTATACGGCACCTATCATCATTTATGGACCTTGCCAGGGAAAGAATAACCACATGGACGAACCAGATTCAAGCATGGAGAGAAAGAAGTTCAACCAAACTGCTTCCCCTTTTTAAATCCAATTCATCACCCGCCACTGCTGCCGCTGTTCCTCCAAAAAGACAAGCGGGGAAGCTGTGACAGCCAAGAATCTGTGCCTGTAGCAACAGTTCTGTTCGAGTTTTCCTCCTTCACTTCCAAAGTAGCATCTCGCCAGAACTTGATTACATGTAGACGCTCTTCCTCTGTTGACCTCTGCACAATTATCCTAGATGCATAGCCCTTTTCTCTCATCATAAGGCAAATCTGTGAAGGATTATTTGATGTCAGTGTTACCATGTACAGCCAGCCCTTACTTGACAATAGCTCATCAACAACAGGTAAGATCCTATCAATGACAGTCCGGCCATCTTCTCCTCCAGCCCATGCAGAAGTAATGCCCTGGCAACCAACTTCATCTTCAGGGGTTGGCACATAAGGAGGATTAACAACCACAACATCAACCAGCCCTGCCAACCGCTTCTCAAGCCCTGATGCAATATCAGTGCAGATCACCTCAGCATGGACTCCATGTGCCTGAAGTGTCTCCAAAGTCACATCAACTGCATGCGGATTAATATCGGTTGCAACATAGTGAGACCCAGTTCCTTCCAGTCCAAGCATGACAGCGAGCGACGTGATCACATAGCCACTACCAGAGCCCACCTCCAAGCACAATGATGGCCGGTGCTCTATCAGGTTTGCACGGTCAGCCAAGAGTGCGTCAACCAGAGCAAATGAATCATCACATGGTTCATAAACATCAGGATGTTGACTGACAAGGCGGATCTGGGCTGTCCTGGAAGGGATCTTAGAGAAAACCTACAATAATGCAAAAAATGTAATAGAACATAAGCAACAAAAAGCACACTATGACAAAACTACAATCCGCATTAGATCGTCAGCATCCCTACTCATTCAGCACACTACAGCTAATGCTGATTTTCAGCATGGAAAACCAGAAACAGATAAATTGGATGGACATGTTCAAACACTATTTAGATCAGTTCCCAATCTTCCCATTCAGAATTCGACCCAAGCTGTTGGGCTACTAAGGTCAATCAAGCATGTCAGCAATTGGCAATACCATGCACAAAACTACGATCCAACGGATGAGTGGTTTGGGATTACAACGAACGGATTGATCCACCAAATCGCACTCTCAGGGGTGAAAGAACAGAAAATCAACAGGACATGGCTGCAATTGCTGATAATCATAAGAATAGGAAAATAATTCCCGAATGAGATCCCGAATTACCGGTGTCTTCTTGTGTCCCCCTCTTTCCACACCTCCAACCGATGATAGAGAACAAGTCGAAGCTTCCGCTTCCGCGCTACCGCTACGGCTCATCATCAATTCTTCAATGAAAAGAAATGAAAAAAACAAAAAATCAAAATCTTTGTATGGAAGCAATGGGGCACGCGATCAAAACGATCATAGGCTGTAGGGAAAACAGAGGTTATGCTGGAAGGAAATTGATATTTTCCCCTGACATGAGAACCACAGATATAATATACACTGCCCAATTATCCATTCATTTTTCAAGGCTAAAAGAAATCGACACTAGTAAAAGAAAATAAGGATGGATTGGCTTATTCTTATTTTACCTGTTTCTTCCTTCTGCTCTTGGACAGCGCATTGGCGACCCGGCGAGCGAAGAGAGACAGAGACTGCAAGTTAGGGCTTAAATAGGGTTGGCAACTTGGAGTGGAGAGAAATCGAGATTCCAAAGGCAAGGAGATGGAAAGAGGCGCGGTGCGCTTCCGATAGCAATGCCTAAGGCATAATTCACGAAGCCAGCGTCATTGATTAGCATTTCGCAGTACCGTCATTTCTTAAAAAAAAAAAAAAAAAAAAAATCTATTTATGTGATATTTGGTTACATATAAAGGTTGTATTCGAAAAGTGATAAAATTTCGAATGAAAATTTTTTAAAATAAAAGAAAATAATATAATATAATAGGTTTAATGATCTAAAGTAAAGAAAATAAACTTAGCATGTGTTTGAAAAATAATAAAACTTTTTTTTGGATCGGTGGAGATGATAAAACGAAAGTTTTTAGTGTAAATATTTTTAAAATAAAAAAAATGATGTAATATTATAAGGGTAACGATGATGAATAAAAAGAATAAATTAAAATAGATAGGTTAGATATATGAATAGTCGTGTAGAAATTATTGAAAGTATGATATTGGTACAAGAAGTGAAAAAAAGTAAGGAAATTAAGAAGAGTAAAAAATTTTAAATTAAATTTTTTTTGTATTAACAGATACCCCTTAAAATAAATAGGTTAGTTTTATAGGTAATTATGTATAAATAATTGTAAAGTGGTATAGTTGTGCAGAAAAATAAAATAAAAAAATTCCAAAATAGAGTAATTGAGGACAGTAAAATGTTTTAAAATTGAGAAGTTTTGGTTTGAAAATTTTTAAGTGTAAACAAACATACCTAAAATTTTTTCAATTAAAAATTTTCAATCTAAAACTTTTCATTCTCAACAACTATCCTATTTTAATTATTTCTTTACATATTCCTATATAACTATCCTACTTTGTAATCATTTTTATACAAATATACATATAATTAACCTATTTATTTTAACTTTATTATTTTTAATCCTCATCATTACTCGTATTATGTTACATTATTTCAACAACTTTTATATTAAAAAATTTTAATCCAAAATTTTATTATTTTCCAAACACACCCACACACTTCCATGATTTAAATATAAGGGACGATAATGAACAAACCATTGATTAAAAAAGCCAACCAAAGTTTTAAGTTTGATTTGGTCCAATTCAATTTTATATGATTGAAAAAGTGAAAAAAGTCCGATAGTTGTATAAAAAGAAATGAAAAAAATTAAAAATAAGATAATTATGAAGAGTAAAAAGTTTTAATTTGAATTTTTTTTTGTATTAACAAACACCTCCTTAAAATACATAGGTTAGTTTTACCGGTAATTGTGTATAAATAATTGCAAAATAGTATAATTGTACAGAAAAATGTGAAAAAAATTAAAAACGCGATAATTATGGATAGTAAAAAGTTATAAATTGAGAAGTTTTGGTTTAAAAATTTTTAAATGTAAACAAACATACCCAAACTTTTTTCAATCTAAAACTTTTCAATCTATTTTTAATTATTTCTTCATGTATTTTTATATAACTATCATATTTTTTAATCATTTTTATATAACTATCATATTTTTTAATCATTTTTATATAACTATACATATAATTAACCTATTTAGGGTGTGTTTGGGAAGTTGTAAAACTTTTGATGAAACATTTTTTATGTAAAAGTTGTCAAATTAATAGAAAATGATGTTATATTGTAGGGGTAATGATGAGGAGTAAAGAGAATAAATTTAAAATAAATAGGTTAGTTGTATTGGTAGTTATGTAGAAATGATTGAAAAGTAGGGTTGTTGTATAGAAAGATGTGTAAAAAATAATTTTAAAAAGAGTAGTTATGGAGAGTGAAAAGTTTTAGATTGAAAAGTTTTAACTTAACAACTTTTGTAAATTGCCAAACACACCCTTATTTTAACTTTATTCTCTTTACTTATTATCATTATCCTTATTATATTATACTATTTTAAAACTTTTATATTAAAAAATTTTTGTTCAAAAGTTTTATCATTTTCTAAACACACCCACGTACTTCCATGATTAAAATATAAGGGACGATGAAGAGCAGATCATTGATTAAAAAAGTCAACTCAAAATTTTGAGCCAGATTTAGTCGGATTCAAGTTTTATATATATTACAATCATCTTAATTTGTATTACATTTAACCCCTAAGGCATTCTTACAATTTTCTAAGAGAGACAACAAACTCTCATCCAACAGGAGAGAAGTAAAATACCCATGAGCACGTTCTGAGAATCAAACACTCAACATCACCAAAACAAGATATGGGCGTTACCACCAAGGTAGATCCTTGGTGGCCTCCAATAATAATATTTTTTATTGGTATTTATACAAGTGACAACTTTCATACACAATTTAGCACATTTGCAACTCTTACACTTGGAGGGAATTTTTCTCTAAACACCCCTATATTAAGGGCAAATATGTAAAAACCCCTATCCTAGTAGGGAATTGTAAAAACTCCCACTTTTTAAGGGGAACACATGTAAAACTCCTCACAAAGAATGGGAGATTTAAACCCAGATGGGCTGGTTACTAGCCCTATTAGGTTTCTATCAAGGCAACTGCTTGGTGGCCTCTAATAATAAATTAATAATAATTGATTGGACGAATAATAATACATCGGAGTTGCTTCAACGTCGAATGACGCGCCGAGCACACGCAGTGAGCGAGCCTGTTGTTTCGCTGGGCTGACTTTCCTGATTGGGCCAAATTTCAATGCATAGCATATGGTTGCATATGCTTTGTATTTTTTATTCATCATTAATAATAGGCTTATACATATAATTTTACAACACCCACGAAAGGCAGAAAATGCAGGCTCATGTTGCAATCAATTTTAAAATTTTTTGGGGATTTTTCATGGATACATAGTACACACGCCAAGTAAGATTTTTTAGTGACGAGATTTATATTTTTTATTTTAAAATATTTTTAAATTTAAAAAAAAAGTAAAAAAAAAAATCAGTTAAAGCACTCATTTCTTGTCGTTGCTTTGGGTGATCATCTCCAACAAATCCGCCTCACGCTTGACGTTCTCATAGAGCACGAACCGCTCCCCCTTGGACGCCGCCTCCATCTGCATGCGGGTCTCGCCGGCGTAAGGCATGGTCATGCTTGTCGCTGGCACGCCATCGCCAACGAGCAGCCCCCCGTTGCTGCCGCAAAACGAAGTGGATTCCGTTTACAAATCAATAATATTATCGAGATTGTAATCCGGGGCCGACTGTTTCCATTTGCTGGAGTAGTTCTTCGGCGGACTTGCAGCATGGGATTGATTGCTTTGGTTTCCCGCGGCCGCCCGTTGCTGGGTTATGCTGGTGATGAATTTTTGAAGAACCGTGCTTGGGTTTGGCGTCTTGTGGCTGCAGCTCTTACTGCCAGCTGCCAGCTGCCAGCTGCCCTCTCTTGCTTGCTTTCCAGTGGTTCTTGATGGAGTTCTCAGTTTTGCCCGGCAGCTTCTTCGCAATTTCAGACCATCTGTTGCCCACCATGCGATGGAATGTAACGAGAACCATGTTCTCTTCCTCGCTCCAGTCATCCTTCTGCTACCGTGACAAGGCATGAGATGAAATGTGTTAAAATCCATGATGAACCGCGGCGATTTGAAGTTAGCCTGGAAGTTGTTTGATCAAATTCTTATTTGCGTACTCTTCGGGAAAATTAAAAAAAAAAAAAAATCCTTATTTGGGTGCTGATAAAAAGGCTGAGATCAGCGGCTATAATTGCAACTGTTGCAGAATGGCACATCTTATCTTGTCAGGCAACACGCGCTTATACACCCTTATATTTCCCAAATCATTTTTGGTCCTCTTTTAAATTAATGGCAATCACACGACGGCCCTATCCGCCGTTTTTGCAATCTCTCACAGGCTTTGGACGATGGTTCTACAAGATATCGACCAAACACCGAATACCACCACTTTACAGAACCACAGGCGTTGTCAGGTGAAAGGAAACGTAATTTTCCTATTCAAGCTAGTAGTCAAAAGTTTGTATCATTGTATGGGCAAACCCATGCATGTAGATGCATGATTGTGTAACCATTTGACAGAACCAGAATACAGCTGAACCCTATCAATCAATATTGGTCTAGTCCGGTTTTCAAAATACTACTGTTTTCAGTATACCAGCATGCCTTTGTCCAGGCAGAATTGTAGATTGTTTAGTAAGGTACAGCATGGCTCTAAGCATAACAACTAAAAGTCCCCGGATACACTTTTAAGCATATTGGAAACTCAAATACCTGTCTAGGCGCATGAAGAGTTTGCGGGACTACTCATAGATAAATTTAACAGAATATAGAGAGATGATCTTTTACGACCGGTCGGTCGCGCCCTACGTTACCGACCAACACTCAACGCCATTGGATCGTGCGGGGTTCGCGTCCACCGTTGGATGAAACATCCAACTGACTGCGCCGCAGTAGGAGCATTAAATGACAGAAAAGTGCATTCTAGCCCCCTGTCAGTACGAAAAATTTTTGGACGACCCTCTCGCACCTCTCTCTCTCTCCCTCGAACGCACTCCCTCCCGCTCGCCCTCTCTTCTCCCGCTCGCCCACTCTCGTCCCTAATGCGAAAAACTGATAAACATACATGACCAATGGTGGCAGAGAGTCCGGAAGAGGCGATGGCGACGACCTTGGTCAGAAGTCGCCATCGGGTGCTGATGATTTCAACTGCTCCGTTGCTCGGATTGCCGTCGCCCAGATATGCAAGAGCGTCGGATTCCAGAGGTTCCAGCAATCTGCTTCCAAGGGCACGGGCACACGAGCACACGAGCATAGTCGTTCCTTTTTGTCTCTCTTCTTCCGGGCACACGAGCACATGCTTCAGTGGTGGCAGCTCATGAAGTACGCGATTTGCACAATTGCTTGTAAAGAAAAAGAGAAAAAGAAATCTTTCCTTTTTGTCTCTATTCTTCCGCTTTGTGTTTGACATGATTTCGGTAACAGCGCAGCGAATGCGGGACTGTGAATTATATAGTTTTCGGAAGTATCCTATTGATTTATGTGTATTTAGTTCTTACAAAAATAATCAAGACAATGTAACAGCTGCTCATTCTTTGTCTATATTGCCGACGGTTTTTCTTTTCCTCTTTATATTATTTTTAGATAAAGCATTGGGAATTTGTTTTTGCTGGTTGTTGGGTATTGTGGAAGGAAGTTCAAATCAGATGAAGGTGGCTGGATTTTTTTTCCGAAGACGCGACAATCACCAAATAGCTATTTTGGTTGTTTAGTCCTCTCTTACCTGAAGTCTATGGTGGTTAGGAAATCTCTTGACGTGCAGGCATTTCAATTCCATTATTGTTTGCATTTTTAGGCTGGCCTTGAAATTCCATCACAAGAAAGGCAAAGGAAATTTTTTTGGTCATCCATGCAGTTGACTGGCTTGTCATTTCGCACGGGCACATGAGCATAGCCGCTTGGATTGGGAAATGCAAGCAGCCAACTTGGTATATGCCGTCCTCTTGGCGCCTTGCCAATCTGTGCAAAGCTCAGATTTCGCTTCCGATTCCTGATGATTGGAAATTTTGGGAGATGAGAGGGAGAGGGAGAGGGCGGGAGGGAGCAGGAGCGGTGATCGCGAGAGGGAGGGAGGCAGAGGGAGGGCGCTGGTCAGGAGAGGGAAAGGGTGGGAGGGAGCGGGAGAGAGATCGCGAGAGGGAGAGAGAGAGAAGGGGAGACGAGAGAGAGAGGTGAGGGAGGGGCGCTGGAGGAAATTTCCAACCTGACAAGGGCTGGTCCGTAAAATGCCGACATTAAATCGTCTGATCCTTATGCCGTATTTTCGGCATGTCATCCAACGGCCGATATTTAGCCCGCACGATCCAATGGCTCTCAGTGCTGGTCGGAAACACCGGTTTCAACCGACCGGTCGTAGAAGATCACGCCTCCAGAATATAATACATTTAAATATGTCATATGCATTTGGAATCCATGGTCCACGGATCCCAAGGAGAAATGAGAAATAATAAAATAGCAGTGTAGCAGGATTCATGTAGCCAATCCCCAATGAACTGGGGATTGGGATAAGATTCCCCAATAATGATAAGAACTTTCATATGCTAAAGACAATACACTTGTGGATGAGGTTGTCAAACAGAATATTTGCAAACTTCTCATGTTATACTTATGATGTAGTGCGAACAGGTGTGGAGTGGGCGAGTGTCAACATGATCTCCGTCAACTTACCAATGGGCAATCAACACAACTTTTCTTGAATAAGACCACACATATTTCAAGAAGAGCTGAGAACCAAAATACTTCAAGAAACTTTTTGCTATGAAAATCCAAAACTTGAGCAGAAATCTCAAACATATGCTAAAATTGATTATATGATAATTACAGTACGGACGAAAGATAAGAACACAGCTAGGCGACCAGCCATGCAAGAAATTCTAGAAGATCTTCCAAATTTCTCCGCTTCCTTTTGTATCTGTGTAGCCAACTCCTTGTTGGAGAAAGACTCAACATCGTTGGATTCTCGCCCTGGTGTTTGAGATGGATGAACCCTGAAATGAGATGACCAAATGTTTTACCCGAACCCGTCTCTGCAACAGCCACAGTGTCACGACCCTTCAGAGCAATCGGCCATGACTGAGCCTGAATGGGGGTCGGAGCAGAAAACATAGCTTGTCAAACCAAGAAAATGATGTCACACAATCCCATGAGAGTCACTCCCTTGAAATGCTTTATCTTCCTTTTTTCTTATATTGAATATTGACTTTGTTCTTAGAGTCAACAAAAAAATGCTGAATCTAGAAGTGAAAACCCCTTCGTATGCAGATGGCTGGCTGCCTGACCAAGAACTGTTATTTAAAAAGCCCATCCAAGACTGATCCACCTACATACAGAGCCCTGGCTACATCATGTCTCACAACAGCAAACACAGTGTATGACATTAGCTCCTCCCAGGAGCAAATATCACACCTGCCACGAAAACAAATGCAGCAAGAATGAGCATAATCGAAACCAAGTAACTTTTTTTTTTTTTAAATGTAAATGAAGACTATTGCTCTAGTCCATAATCGAAACCAAGACATAACTCATGCACAAACTGATGTCAAATTACTTGGCTATGCAAGTATTGGCAGTAGCCAAGTAACCTAAACACAGAATATGTTACAATACAGTAGAGAAGAGAGGGATTTTCATATTTACCTACAAAAGTGGCAGCAACATGTGGACACTTAAAAAAATGCCTCAAAATGGGTTTTATGTATGGTTGGAAATGCGGTCATTTCCAACCGGTCCTAAATGATTTCATAAATGATCATGACTCAACATGTATTGTATATTTATTTTTATTTTACCAATAAATTTCTCCACTAGATCTATATTATCTCCAATAAATACAATATATCTTTTTTCTTAAATGAGTGATAAATTAGATTTTACCCATGAGGGGAACATCAACCATAAACATACTTTTATTTTTTGGCCCACCTAAGGCTCTAATTAAAGTAATTTTTAGATTAAAATTTGATACCTCAAGGTAGGTATAACGAATGATTGAGATGTTATTAACATATTAAAATAATGTCAACAAATGATAGTGTATTAATTATAGACTCTTTATAATCACTAAATCATTTTAATGGTGATATGTTTACCTAAGTGTAATTTTATTTTTTGGCCCACCCAAGCCTCTAATTAAAGTAAACTTTTAAATTAAAATGTATTATCTCAAGGTAAGAATAATGAATGGTGTAGATGTTATTAATATAATAAAATAATGTAAAAATAAATAGGTTGCAACAGCCGGTTGTTTTAAATCATAACTCTTTTTAGGGTGCGTTTGGCAATTAATAAAACATGTCAAGTTAAAACTTTTTAATCTAAAACTTTTCATTCTCTACAACTATCATATTTTTTAATCATTTTTTCACATTTTCCTATACAAGTACCCTACTTTTCAATCATTTCTACACAACTATCCATACAACTAACTTATCTATTTTAACTTTATCCTATTTACTACTCATCATTATCTCTATCATATCACATCATTTGACAACTTTTACTTTCCAAAACTTTTCACTAAAAGTTTTATTCATTACCAAACACACCCTTAGCTAACAAATTTCTTAGAAGCCGCGTAATACTCACATGTGCTGAAAAATGTATATGTTATTGCTAATAAAAAAATTTCTGATGAAAATTCCATAAAAAAAATTTCTCATTAAAAAATATATGGTTCATAAAATGTGAATTTCAGGAATCCTCCAAGATGTGAATGACTAGGCTAGAAACTTTCCCATTTGCCAACTTACAGTTGTGGACAGTGGCTGCGAAAAGTTGTGATGACACTATACATTATCTCAACAATGAAACAAAAGTTTTGATGAACTACTTCATCTTGCAATGGAAGAATTGTGCTCTCACTGTTGATCCCAAACCCAGTAGAGGGATGAAGCTGTCTTAGGTTAGCACTGGTATTGAACTGCAATGCTAATTTCATGATTTAAATTTTAAAAAGAATTACAACAGACCTAGCAAGCAACAACAAATCCAAAATAACAGATCTTAAAAAGCGAGCCAGGTAAGTAGATAGTCTTTCCGAAAAGCCAATTAAAAAGCATCATGCACCAGTACAACAAAAGTGGAAAAGAATGCATATGTTAACAGTGATCTCGACGTTGACAGCAATAGGATTCTGCTGATAAACCACCAGTTACATCCAAGTTTCCATGCGTCCTAGTTGATCCCATGGACTGCACAGCAGAACCCTGTTTATGCATGCCAACCGCAATCTGCATCGTGCAAATGTAAAATACCATACTGTGCACCCTGGCGGATGAAGAAGGCTTGCGCAGACAAACCAAGGGCATGTTCAGCAGGCTTTTTTCTACTCTTTCAATGCATCACAACGCTGTTTCCCACATCGAAATAGACAAAGGGCAGCCCATACATTAAGTTCCTGCTATGCGCGGGCTCCAAGGAAGGAATATTGGTTATGTACTATAAACTGAAAAAATAAATTTATTATATAAAATGAAAGGTTACAGTAAAAATAAAAAATAATTTTTGAGAAAATAAAATTTCAACTCATTTTCATCTCATCTCATCTAAGAGGGATGGTTTTTTTTTTTTTTTGACTTTTTAAAAAAGTGACATTATCATAATTTTTTAAGACAGAAAATTACCGTAATGTCGATGTGTCTAAAAATCCAAAAAATACTTAAAAAATCAAAAATGACAAAACTTGATTAATAAATTAAATACACATAACTTTAGAAATTAATTATTTTTTTTTAAAAAAATACTTTTTTTAAGCCGGCCTAAGTTAGGCTTGCCGGCCAACCTAACTAAATCATCTTCCCTCATCTAATCGGCTGGCTTTGAACTAGTGACAGAACTAGAACCTTTGGAGAAGGGGGGAGAGGGCAAACTCTTCGATCCGTATATGACGGCGGTCATCATCGATCTCCGATCGCCTGCTCCCGGGAGCAGGTAGCGTTCCCTGCTCCCGGGAGCTTATACCTTTTTTTTTTTTTTTTTTTGAAATTTTCTCCTAAAAAGTGTTAATCCAGGTGTATTTAACATGTGTATAAAACTTATTTTTCTCCTAAAAATAAAAAATACACCTGGATTAACATTTTTATATATAAAAAAATGGGTATAAGCTCCCGGGAGCAGGCGATCAGGCTCCGTCAGCATCTGGCGCAACGCACTTCTTGGGAAATAAAACTTGTGAAACTAGCACGAGATATCAACTTGAACTCTACCAAGAGAAATCACAGAGGCTGGGTTTTACTATTAGAGAATTTTATAAGGTAATTTATACTCATGTCAATTCAAAAGTAAAATATTTATATCGATATTAATAAGTTATTTTTCTGGCATTTACATCAATAACTTTTAAAATATTTTACATATACATCAATTCCGTTGGGTAAAACCCAACATAGAGAGTGCTTCAATAGTATATCCTCGAGTAATTGACTCTATATGAAATACTCTCTCATAATTATTTCTAAAAGTCATGTAGAGGACTACATGTAGATTACCCAAGGGATATTTTGCAGTCACTAGGCAGTTTCAATGGATGCAAAATATTAAAGGAATTATTAACATAAATGATAAAAATAAAAACCGATTGGCATAAATGCAATATTTTACTTTTAGTTCATATAAATGCAAATAACTCAAAAGATTTATTAGACCCAATTAAAATTGGGATGAGACTTCCTTATTTGTTTTTTTAATGGAACTTACGTGTACGTTTATTTAAGTGTAATGATTCGAAAAAGCGAGGCTGCATGATTTTCTTTTATTTTAATGTTTTCAAGCCCAGACCATTTATTTTATTGTTTTATCACGTCACTAAAAATATTCTTTATTGAAAATTTATATATTTTAAACATCTTTTGAGAGCGAAGATACGACTATTAACTTTTTTGTAAGAACATGTTTACGCATAGTATATCAAAGTGCTAAATACATGTGATTTTTGAAATTATTAATAAACGCATACAGATAAATATGACAAGCAGCAAAGCCAAAAAAGTAATATATATATAATGAGACCCGATCGTGTGCAGTCCGCTGTAAAATGGACCCCACACATGTTAGATTGTAATGAAACTTTATACACTCATTTATCCATATATAAATCATACTTTAGACGGTTTAGATGTTGAAAAAACCACTTTAAACTTGATATTTACATTAAACTATTTTATTACGTTGATTTTGCACCATTTTAAGATGGGGACTATATACATGTTGGATTTGGATGAAAATTGGTATGCTATTAAAGTGAACAATTCTAAATACAATGGGTGAGGTGGATTTTCCATTTATGATCAGGTGGGGCTCACAGTGCATGGACTGCACGGTGCAGTCGCATGCACTGGAATAAATCCCTATATATATATATATATATATATATATATATATATATATATATATATATATATATATATATATATATTACCAGAAGTAGGCTCCATGCATCTGCGCTGTATCCAATCATTACTCTTTATTCAAAGCTATCATGCGCGCGAATGAAGTAAGATGGGCATATACGTTATTTTGCATTTGGCCACTCTAATTATGCATATTTGCCTTTTAATCCACGAATTTCGCATATTTATTTCTTAAACCCTATAGGTTTTCCCTATTTGCATTTCAGTCCCTGCTGTCAAAAAATTAAATTAATGATTGTTATTTGTAAGTGAAAAGTCTAAAATATTCTTATAACATAGTTAAGTTTACTAATGAACATAAATCAATTCATATATACATTCAAGACAATTTTATATAGCTTAGTCGAGTTAACTTAAACTTGCAAACAATGCAATTTTGTTATGGCCAAGTTGTTTAAGGGCAATATTGTCATTTAAAAATTTATATAGCAATTGCTGACAAATTTTCTGTTTGTTTATTGATTTGCATCAATGGCAAAGTTTAAAATGCAAAAGAGGCAAACTCACGGGGTTTAAAAAGTAAATATGCAAAGCTTGTGGGTTAAAAAACAAATACGCATAGTTAGAATGACCAAAATGCAAATAACCCTTAAAAATCAAATTTATGAGAAAACAAGGAATGGAATCAATCTCAGAACATTTTGTCGAATGAACTGGAGAATCAGGAGATCCCTAGTCCTCCAACTTAGCCCACTATAATCAGCATCATCTGATCCTTGTTCCAACTCATAGTAGTTTGCCTGCTCCCTCAGCATCTTTGTTTCAAGATATATATTGATAAATCACCTAAACTTCATTCCTACTCGGCAATTCCCAGAATCCCAATAGGTCATGTTACAATTAGATACAATGAAATAAGGAAAATAGAAACATAAGCATAAATGTGGCCTGCACTGGTAATTGTTGAAAATTAATTGGGTTAGCATATTCTGCAATCGTAAATGCAGATGTGTCAACCCACTTGCAATCTATCAGGAAAATCCAGAGCTCGGAGAGAACTAAAACCTCGGGGCTGAAGATCGTACAATTCCCCTTTTCGAATGGGCATCGATTTGTTCATACGCGTGTAAGTATCTAACACATTTATTCCCTTTCGTGCACCGCTGCTTCATAAGAATTGAGTGAAAATAAATCAACAAAAGAACGAATCTTACATTTCCGAGGTCAGCGACTTGAACGCTAGCTCGGGATTCCGTGGGTCAATGTGAGAATGGTGGGGGAAGTCATATGACATCTCTGATGCAATCAAGCCCGATTCCTCGAAAACTCTGACCACTTCCTTGTGCACTACAGCGTTGCCTTCTGGTGTCAGGTGCAAGCCATCACTGCAATAAAACAGTAGCCCACGGGCATTAGAATGACTTAATGAATAGTCCAAGGCCTCGTTCGGCACTGCTGCATGGAGATCACTTGTGCTTTGGAAAAATTGGGTACATGCTTCTTATTGAAGCTATATTGTGCGCTTATTCGATCCATGCTTTTTATCGCTTAATTTGCCATAAAAGCAGCCCAAAGCCTGTAATCTGACCAAACGGCCATTTCAATTTATCACGGTGGCTTGAGAAAAAAGCGGAGAAGCCTTCTTAAGTCTTAAATGCATAGCTAAACAAAGCCTAAGTGACAACATGTCTTTTACTGTTCCCTTTTTTCTTCTTTTATATTCTAAGGGTGTGCTTGGCAATGAGGAAAAAATGTCAACTTAAAACTATTCACTCTCTATAATTATCATTTTTTTAATCTTTTTTTTTACATTTTCCCATACAACCACCTTACTTTTCAATCATTTCTACACAATTAACCTATCTATTTTAACTTTATCATCTTTACTTCTCATCATTACCCCTATCATATCACATTATTTGACAATTTTTACTCTCGAAAACTTTTCATCAAAAGTTTTATCCATTCCCAAACACACCCTAAGTGTTCTTTTCCCCAATTGTGCTTCTTGCCTTCTTTCATCATATCATCATTTTGTGTCCAAATGACTAGACCAGCAGTAATCTCCTGAGGCTCTATATGCAGGGTCTTGGCCCAAAATTGGAATTCACTACTTCCAGTTGGATTTTGGTTGAATCTTGGATGAAACAAATGAAACTGCAATTCCCTGAGAACTTGATCTCAAATATAAGAAATGGCAATTAATCTCTCCCTTTCCATCTTTTCCATGAGATTGAACTTAAAAAACATGATCAGGTGTGTGCTCAATCCAGCAAAAACAGGCAAAAGAACCATTTGGCTCTGTCATATTCGAGGCACACTGACCTCAGGAATTTTTTCTGCCACCCATCTGTCTCTTGCATCTTGGACCATAAATCAATAAAATATACGCTGAGTTCTTTGGCAACCTCAATGCATTGCGTTGCATATACGCCTGCCACCTCATTTGTTCTTTCTGGTAGTTTGGCAGCTTTATCACCATATAGTGACCTGCAACTCAAGGAATAAAATGATTTCAAGCTTGTGAAATGGACTAAGAAATAACATTTCTATGAAATTTTCTTAGATAATAAACTCATTGGAGCTTCTTTATCACTGAGAAAATGTGGTTTTATTTTCACATGGAGATCCAGTGTGCCATACACTTCATGAAGCAGTGAAAGTGCATCCGCCACAAAGGGCCAACAGCTACATTGACATTAGAATACAAATTATTCATCATATGGGTCTGTTTATGAGAATATAATGTTATCGGCAGGTAGACTAAAATAGTAAAATACTTTCACAGAAATTTTCATGTTTCTTGTAACTGGTTTCATTTACATTAGAGAGAAAAGCAGATGTGGCCAACCTGTGGCCAAACTGTCAAATGACTTGGATGAAATATTTCATCTGCTTCAGATATCACAATGGCTGAAAAGCATTCAACTCTACACTGCATTGGATTATTTTCACCTAAGGAAATATGGCCATTGTCTTCAGTTCACACCACAACATACCAGTTAAAGCCAACCACCAGGAGAAATTCGTGAATAATTTGGTGTGCCACGGGTCATGGAAATGAAAGGGGGGTAAAGTGCCTAACCGTGCATATTCCTGTCGGCCATTCTCATCAACTGGGGGTGGAGTAATTAGCACCACCAACATGGAAGGGGAGCAATCCTGAAAGCATGCACACAGAGAATTTCGACAAGATGAAACTGAGTGGGAAATCATAGGCCATTAGGCATATATCAAATACAAGAGACTAAATAACCAAATAATAGTAAATATAAAACTTAGAAATGCTTCATCAATTTTACACATTCCTAATAATAGGATTATGAGGATAAGTGAATCCACCACAAAGAAGATGCTAACATAAAAGATAACCAGAATACCAGCAAATAACAAGGAAAGGCTTCAATAAATCCAAAGACAACTGTAACTCCCTCAGGGAAGGGCAAGCTGAAATTCAATGAATGTGCTAAACTATATTAGTTTTAGAATTAGGTTAGTATAGAGCAGTTTTACTTTTTTTCACAATCTGTAATCCAAAGGGCACAAAAGTATTGACTTAGACAAAAGGAAAAACAAAAGCCTGCAGCTGAGTCTACAAAAGCTTCTTTTTTTTTATTGGTGTATATTTACATTACATCTCATCTTGTATTGCAACCAAGCTCTGAAACAATTCTTACAAATTTTCAGAGGGAGATCACTAGCTCCCAAATATTAATAAGAGAGACCATAGATTCCTAAATATCAGTGGAAAGACAATGCTCCAAAACCACTTACATCCGGATTCTAAGCTGGGACTTTATACAAATGAGCGATGAAAACACCCCCACCTAGCTTATAATATAGGACCTGCCTGGGATGAGACACCAACCCCACTCCTATGACAAGACATTGGGCTGCTACAAAAGCTTCTTTAAATAGCTTGTTTGATGGATTTCATCCAATCACTGCACAAAATCCACGTATAACCAGAATAATATACCATGGGTGAGACAGCTTCAGCTAATCCGATTTCATAATCAACAAGGATTTCATTCAATCACTATACAAATCAAAGTATGATGGAGAATAATATACCACGGATGAAATCAACAGTTCTGATTTCAAACTCTCAATCAATCCTGTTGTTATAAATTGACTAGAGGTTTTCAATTTCAGGTGTGAGAGAAGGAATGCCAACATGACACATCTGCAAAGAGTCCATTACTGACAAAACCTTCTGGTCTACAGCACAAAGTTAATTTAAAGAAGCGACAAAGTTAACAGATTCTTATCAAATGTAAGACCATCAGCTATTTGAATAAGTGATGAAGCATTGTGTGAACCTTGAGCTGATGAATAATTTTTCTAAGGTTATCTTTGTACTCTTCAATGGGCACATGTTGTCTTTCATTGGTCCTTCCCAGCAAGGCAGCATCATTTGCACCAAGGAAGACTGTTACGGCAGCAGGTGGTCTCGTGCAGCTCTGTTAAAGAAAGAGACAAATAAAAACAAGTAAATATTCATCTAGGGAAACATATTTATGCAGTTGCATGTGAAACAATATTCTTTTATTCATTAGGCAAGGTGCCTTTGAATGTCGTAGACGTTATTATGACATACTATTTTAACACAGAAAGAGGGCATATCATTCAGAAAAAACCATTTAAATAATGAGGGCAAAAACAACCATTCCAGCATAATATTTGATAACATGAAAAAAGGTCAAGAGGAGAAAAAATAGAAATGTGAATATGCCCTTCAAAGATTTCATAGTACATATTGAACAACAATTTTTATTTAAAGCCATCGTGTCAAATGAAATACGAAGGGCAAATGCAAAAGGTTAATTGCTGATGCCAAACAATTCTTACCAGAGGGAAAAGGTGGTTCAGCAAGAACAGAGCCCATCTTGTGTTGTATCCACCATAGCCACGAACTATTATGTCAGCCTGCAATCGCAATAGTAAATTTGAAAAAAAAAAAAAAAATCTGTTAGGATCTAGAGAAAAATCCTCAATAGAAATTTGGCAGGCCCTCTACTTAGATTTGCTTATAAGGACTCCAGGAGCAGGAATTTGATGAATTCCTAGTTAGCAGAATGGTTCCTGATACTTTTCAAAGCTGGGGTTGGATAGCAGTAACTGTCATTTATGCTCGCAAGAGAGGATTACCAACTTCTTATTCCACATTAGAAGGTGGGCCTGTCTCTCATGGTGTTCGTTGAGCCTATGGAGGTAATATTCCCATCTTAAAGCCTGATAAACAGCTTCGCATAACCAATGAGATTTTAATGGCTTTTCTCTGAATTATCATCTTTATTTTAGTATTACATCTCTTTCATCTATAACGGCGTCAGTGTCTTTTGTTTTTAAAAATTTTAATACCCATCATACAAAAAGGGCCTCAAGACGCTTGACCACCAATTGCTTGAATCAAAAGAACTTCAATTACAAGATTTGGCATACAGAAACATTGCAAAATCTAGTCCCCTGATTGCACTGTTAGCCTGAGAAGATAGCTTCCGACGTACCGCAACTGAAGATCAATGCATCCATGACAACCAAGCAGACTCCGGCCTTGAGATACATTCTGCTTGATTTCCATCCTTGGCCAAAAAAGCATACATTTTCAAGAGCGGGGCTTGCTTTCTTTGCTATGAGGGGAAGACTAATTCCCATACCATAGCATCAAATCTTTGCAATGCCCTGTTCTTTTAACAGTGTCATTCGATGTCAGGTGGAGGGATCACAATATCACCTGAGTCGTGTCACGTAAGAACGAATGGAAAATTGAAATATAGTAGAAAAGATAAGCAGATTCTAAATGGATTTTCTAAAAACGAAAAAATTGACCTGTAGAACTTTTGAATTGGGTTGTGAGGGTGAATAAAGGAACAAATAAAATAAAGACAAGACCAAGGGTGTGAAGACCTTCCGGGAGTAGGTGTCAGCAAGGGCAGCTCCCCATCCGCCGACCCTGAATGATTGCTCTGTGATTGAATCTCCGAATAATACGATCTGCGGCCTCATTTCTCCTGCTTTTTCTTCTCCCACCGAAGGTGCCAGCGCCAGTTTTGCACTTTTGCTTGCTCTACGCAGTGGAAGCCAACCAACCGCAAATGCTACGCGGGCAAGGCACGGTAGCGGTTGGGTGCAATGGGCCGACCGGCAGGCAGCTGGCAGCCGCTAGACCTAGGCCAAAGCCAAAAGCACCATCTCTACGTATTCCGCTGCACCAGATTTGGAAGAGTTGTTAACGTGAGTGCGTAACGATGTGCTGGCAGAAGGCAGCAACGGTTTTGACGTCTAGCACGTATTTAAAAATAGTAAAATGCGGTTTATAAATTAAATATAATTAAAATAATATATTTATACAAAAAAATTTCAATTGGCTTTGATCAGTTTGATGTCGAGCAAAGGCACTTGGTTGGTTTCCTTATTTATTAGAATTGTACTTTGTCAGTTTCCCGATCGGATGGCTAATAAAAAAAAATTTAAGAGTTGGACTCACTCCGTATGTGGATTTTTTGGCTCGTCCCTCCAAATGTAACCATCGTACCTTTATTTATTTTTATCGACTGATACTATTTTTTAATCATTACGGCACATATTTTTTTCATATTCCAATTTATGATATAACACATTCCTACATCGGCAATCTTCCTTTTCCCATCTACATTTGCATTCTAATTTTGTTCTCATCCAACCGACAACTAAACTTGAACATATTAAAGGCTTGAATATCATCAAATTTGATCGAATGCAACGCGAATGAGATAGAGATTTTTCATTTTTAACATAGAGAGTGCTTGGTAAAAAAACATATATGAAAAAACGGCTTCCTACTTTTAATCATTTATATATATATATATATATATCTTTTTATATCGCCACCGTAATTTTCAATCTTTTTTGTATATTTTTGCATATAGCTACTTTTTATCATTGAGGATGAAAAACTAATATTAAAAATGAAAAAATAGAATAATAATTTTACCTTTTATTTACATTACTTTCTCATTTTTAATATATATTTTTTGTTTTTACACTACATAACTTCTAAATATTACTTTTCTTTTTCTAAAAACAAATTTTGATTTCCTAATGCACGATTGTACCTCTCCTCGTCCAGTGTCATATCATCCTCCTTGCATGCTTGCTTTCTGATTGGGCTTTGCGCTTTTTAAAACCAAGGGCTAAAGCCTAAGAAGGCCCTGAATGATGTTATCCCAAACGGCGGCTGCGTTGGACCACCGGCTACAATTCCACCTTTAGTTGGACGACTGCCAGGTTTTAGCTTTTGATCAATGCAGTGGGCCGTTAGAATTGGATGATTAGGAGGCATTTAATGGATGATTCGCATGGAGTTAACCGCCTATAACCCATTAAAATCTCATCCGGGATCATTTTGAATTCCGGATACCATGACCCACTTGGAATTAGTATGGAGTCAGATGGACTTTTAGCCATCATTCTCTGTTTGGCAAGAAATTAAAAAAAAAAAAAAAAAAAAAAAAAAAAAAATGACCACCCTATAGAGGGTTAATCGACCTTGATAATTATATACATAAAAATGAAGGCCACGTGATGTTGCTCGAAAAGATTTAGGAAGAGAGGATTCCTCCGCTGCAATCTGGATCAGTGAATCTCAGATGGCAGCGGATCCAGTACTTAAATAACTATTCTTTCTCTGCTGTAGCTTCTCAAGCGAGACTCGACAGGCCTAGGTTCTGTTTGGCCTGCTTGTCGTGCGTGAAAAGCACGGAAACCTTCTGTTTTTTAGAGTTAACTAATCTATTAAGTCGATAGATCCGTGTCAAAAAGTCTTAATAAGCATGGAATCTTTTCGTTAGGAATTCGCGCTTTACCATCCCGGCCAAACATGTTCTTACCGAAGGCTCAGGGCCCTGCAAAGAAGCTGCTTGCCTTGAGCCTCCACTTCACCCCGTTGGAGGAAATCATCAAAATAGTAATCAATTATTTGGCACTGTTTTGGTTTCACTTGTGATCGTTTTGCATTTTCCAAAAACATGAAGAGAATTGATCTTCTCAATTTCAGACCAGACCGGTCCAAAAATAATTTTTTGTTAAAATTTTTTTATAAACATGTTAATCTAGTTTTATTTAATCTATAAACCAAATTTTACTACTTTTAGATATGTGTATGTATTTATTTTGAATTTTTAAATATATGGAGTATTTAAGTCATTTTAAACTGTATTTAAAAATCTAAAATAAATACGTATACATATCCAAAAATGTTAAAACTTAGCTTATAAATTAAATACAACTAAATTAACATGTTTATTAAAAAAAAATTCAAAAAAAAACAAAAAAAATACATTTTGAGACTGAGAAAATTTGCCGGCACGAAGAGACATATGTGACATTGAAGGACTAGTGTCTCGAGTTGAAGTGCTTTGTCCAGGAAACCATTCTGGCCCACCATAACGTACGTGCCGCAGTCTGGGCTGAAATCATTTTGATGTGAATATGATATCTGCAGGCAGTGGTAACTAAGCAACGGTCCTCAGTATGGAAATTCGGGTAGGCCTCCACAAGACGGAGCGCAATTCAGTGCACCCGGGTGCATTCAGCCTCAACGCACCCGGGTGCACTGCACCTATTTTTTTTTATTTTTTTTTGAAAAATTTTTCATGAAGCTGTTAATATAGGTTTATTTAACATATGTATCAATTTTTACTATTTTTGGAGATTTTTAGATATTTTTTTTAGATTTTTAAAAATCAGTGGCATTTTTCGTAATTTAAAATTACCGAAAATGCCACTGATTTTTAAAAATCTAAAAAAAAATATCTAAAAATCTCCAAAAATAGTAAAAATTGATACATATGTTAAATAAACCTAGATTAACCATTGTATGAAAAAATTTTCAAAAAAAAATAAAAAAAAATAGGTGCAGTGCACCCGGGTGCGTTGAGGCTGAATGCACCCGGGTGCACTGAATTGCGCTCCCCACAAGATACCCACGTTCGTATAGAAAAAAAAGAAAATAACCATATGTCATTTCGTGTGTGTTTTGGAAAACATAAAAAATTTCAAATTAAAATTTTTTTACTTTCTATAACTATTATATTTTTTTAATTATTTTTTGATATCTTCCTTAACAACTATCATATCAAGTTATTTTCTTTCATTTTGATAACTTTTATATCAAATACTTTTCATACAAAAAACCACTTCGGTTCCAAAAGTGGATAACGGTTTCCTAATGCTAAATCCAGACGAATCAAGTTCAGAGCATTAGCACTTTCTAACCCGTAACTTGAACGAAATTCAAATTCACCGGACCTTAAAAAACCTCTTCTATAATATAGAAATTCCATCCCACTAGAGGATCCTTTTCTTTTCGGATGGGCCTCAGAGACACCCACATTGATTTATGTTGGTTATTATTATTAAAAAAATACAAAATGAAAATTGTAAGATGAATTGAGCGTGAATTATAACAAAAAAGAATATTATAAAAGGGTGTATTTGTTTACACTCAAATTTTTTCAATTTAAAACTTTTTTTTCTCTCTCCATAAATACTTTATTTTTCAAGCAATTCATCCTATTTTTTTAATACAATTATCCTACTTTTCAATTATTTCTTTACAATTTTTTATATAACTATTTTATTTTTCAATTTTTTCCTTTACTGTATTACATTGTTTTTTTATTTAAAAAAATTTTGCCTAAAAAATTTTTCCTCATAATTTTCATCACTTTCTAGACATAAAAACACCCTCATGTTTTTAACCACATCGGGTACAAGAGAATGTTTAATAATATTAATTTTGATGGGATTGTGGATACTTTGGGAAATGGAAAGGAGGAATATTTTAGGAAATATTTTATTGACATCAAACGATAAGTATGAGGTGGAATAAATAGGAGAGTTGGAATAAATAGAGTACTAGTATATATATCTTAAATAAAAAAATGAAATAGTTGGAAAAGAAATTAGAATGCAAGTGTAAACTTTTTTTTTTATTGGAGAATATTTTACATCATATGTCAATTCATATTATATTCAAATCCTGAATGTAAATTAGGATTGTTAAGTTATTAAATGATTTACGAGAAAATTAGGAGTATGAGATGTTTTCCATACTCAACACCTATTTATTACGGTATCAAACAACTTTTAAAATGAAGACAAAAAGTTTTCATTTTAAAATTTTTCATTCATTATAACTATTCTATTTTTTTTATTATTTTTTAGCATTTTCTTATATAAATTATCATACTTTTCAATCATTTATATACAATGACATATACAATTAAATTTATCTATTTTAACTTTATTCTCTTTACACAATTATACTTGATCATTATTCTATTAATCACATTATTTTTTATTAATTTAATAATTTTTATATTAAAAAATAAGTTCACGAACACGTTCTAAAATCAAACACGATTTTGAAATGAAACAGCTGCTCCGCAAGACAAAGCCGTGGGTCGAAATTAATACGCAGTTACGATGCGTTCATGCTGGCACCGGCGAAAAAATAAAGAGTGTGTTTGGTTATACACAAAACATGTCAAAGAAAACTTTTCAATCAAAAACTTTTCATTCCCCATAACTACCTTATTTTTTAATTATTTTTTCACATTTTCCTATATAAACAACCTTACTTTTCAATCATTTTCACATAAATACTCATACAACTACCCTATCTATTTTAACTTTATTCTCTTTACACCTCATTATTATCCCTATCACATCACATCATTTTCTATCAACTTGACAACTTCTACTCTGAAAAATTTTCATCAAAAAGTTTTACCTCCAACCAAACGCACCCAAAATACGATTTTTCGCGTGGTTAAGAAGTTGGACTCAGCAATACGCTGAGGACGGCAAGGGACAACAGACACGACGGAATTGCTGGAGTGACGGGTTTTTCCGACGCCTCCCTTGTCAATGAAAAATTTTACACGATTTTACAAGATTTTGCCACTGCCAAACGCACCCTTAAAAGGCTAATAAATTGTCGGGAATGAAGACAAACCAACCCACATGTGACTTGGTTTCAGCCAATGACTTGTACGCTCATTCATCACCAAGCTTTGCTTTCCTTGAGAAGATAAAAAGGGGTGATGGTGGAAGCCACCCGTTGCAATACTGTCAGACGCATCTGATAGACCTTTGACAAGACACTCTTTTGTAGGTTTCAGTATCGCTTGTCATGTGTAGGCAATATTGCTCGGCTTGAATTGGAACGGGACTCTAAAGCGGGACCCTAAAGTCTAGAGGCAAAAGCCGCGCAGGAATGACGCATGCGCACTGGAGACGCACACAGCTGGGATTTTGTTTGATTTGGTTTGCGGAGGATAAGTTCCGGGTGTATTTGGTTTTTTGATAAAAAGCTTTTACGGTAAAAGTTTGTAAGTTGATAAAAAATAATGTGATACAGTAATGATAAGATATAAAAAAAATAAAGTTAAAATAGATAAATTAGTAGTTATGTAAAAATGATTGAAAAATAAAATTATTTGAAAATAGAGTTATTTGTATAGGAAAATTATAAAAATAATTAAAAATAGGATAATTATGAAGATTAAAAAATAAAAAAAATTTAGTTGAGATTTTTTGTATTCGACCAAACACACCCTTAAATGGACCTTGTTGATGTGTTTGACAATCTCAAAATTGTTAATTTAAAACTTTTGAACTCTACAAGTATATGTTTTTAATAATTTCTTCATATTTTTTATAAAGCTATTTTACTTTTAAATTATTTATCTCAATTATAATTCATAGGTATAATTGTTATGTTTATTTTAACTTTATTTTTTTTTACCATTCATTATTATTCTTATCATATTATATCACTCGTCATATTTTAAAATATTTTCCTCCTATCATGTTACATTATTATTCCTCTCAAAAGTTTACCATTTAACATATGTCAAACACATCCTTAGATGCTGCTGACCATATAGATTAATTTTAAAAATTGAATTATTTTTTGCACATTTTTGAAGTTGTATTTATTCAATTATCGTGAATTCTGATTGGTAAACCATTCATAGATATCTTTAAAATCCTTTGACAATTTCATTTAAATGGAGGTATGAAAGTGGGATTTATCTACACTCAGTCAATCCAATGCATTTTCATCAGAAAAAGAAAAATATTCAATGCATTATTATGTTTGATTTTTCTTCCTTGGCGGGTTATTTGGAAGTGGCTTCGTTGTTTTTATTTTGATGCTTGGAGGCATTCCCAAGCAAAAAATCTTGGCATTATAGTTTTTTTTTTTTTAGAAGAAGAAGCACTCTATCCCAAGTCCCTAATCATCTGAAAGGGAGGGGGGATAGGATGATCCGAGAGAATTCATTGCCAAGAAATTGTCTATACAAATTTTTCCCTGTATAGCCTGTGGGGGGGTACCCCACCAAACCTGTTGATCAACAGAGGAAATAGAAAGGGCGTCAGCTAGGGCATGAGCAACTGCATTCCCTTGCATAAGAACATGATGAACAATGATTAGGTTAGAAGAAGATAGAATAGTCTTGATTTCTTCAATCACGGTACCAACAGGAGAGGAAACGTGGCCAACCGTAGTGAGCAGGCTGACGAGAAGAAGCGAATCGGATTCAATTTGGAGTTTAGTCATGTTGGACTCCTGTCCCCAAGATGCGCCAAGGAGAAAAGCCTGTGCCTCCATAAGCAAAGGCTCAATCGAACCATCCCGACGCCATCCTTTCGCAGCAATAAATGACCCCCTAGAATCACGAATGACGGCGGCGAAACCCATCGACGAATTCTGATGATGCAGTCGAGCATCCACATTAAGCTTTAATACGCCATCCGGTGGTTTAGTCCATCTGGGAACCAGTGGCCGATCAAACGCGCCGTCCAATATGAGGGGAGAGGCCCTGCGGTGTTCCTCCAAGTACTCCTTGCACCATTCTAGCAAGTTTGAGAAGTCCGGTTTCACCCCTTCGACCCTTAATGAGTTCCGCAAGAACCAGATCCTCCAGCAGCAGATGATAAATAGGCCTAGGTCATCAGTCCAATGATTTAATGCAAGAGAAGTGACAATATCCTGAACAGTAGCCGGGAAGGCGATCCTCCTTGCTACCCAGAGCCATATCCCTTTAGTTAGCTCACACTCCAGAAATAAATGATTGGAATCCTCAAACCTTGACCTGCAAAACAAGCACAGAGGGTCAATATCAATACCTCGGCTCCGGAGATTCTGGAAAGTCGGGAGCCTATTCTCAAATAGCCTCCATCCAAATATGAGGATCTTGCTGGGAAGTTTAGTCCGCCAGATTGCCTTATTGGTGGGGGATAGAGGAGAGCAACCATATCCCGAGCTAAGAACTCTGTAAGCCGACTTGACGGTGAAGACCCCGCGAGCTTCGAACTTCCAATAAATCATATCATCTTGTGTAGGAAGGGGAAGGGGAATCTGATTGATGACGCGTCACCCCTTATCCCCCGCAGCCGCCAAAATGCGATCTCTAATCCATGAGGTTGAGGCTTCGCAGATAAAATGGCTTACATTCACGTCGTCTGGAATTGATAATGGCAGAGGCCCCGCCTCTGTGATCATGGAATCAAGCCACTCATCCTTGAAGAAGCGCGCCCGCCTCCCGTTCCCGATCCGCCACTTGCACCCGAACCTAATCATATCTCTTGCCACCAGGATGCTCTTCCATGTAAAAGAATCAGATGGTTTTGCGCGATAGCTCCAAATATCCCCATGCGGGAAGTATCTGGCCTTAAGAACATCATAGCACAGAGAGGTTGTGACCGAAGAGAGTCGTCAGGCTTGTTTTGCAAGAAGGGCATAATTGAAAGTGTTGAGGCCCCGAAATCCGATCCCGCCCGAGAATTTTGTCTTGCACATCTCTTTCCACGCCACCCAGCTCATTTTACGTTTGCCACCATGTTCGCCCCACCAAAACCTGCTTAGCATCCCATTGAGATCAGAACAAAAGGATTTGGGTAGAAGGAAAATACTCATCGTATATGTCGGGATCGCTTGTGCCACTGCTTTTATCAACACCTCTTTGCCTCCCCAGGAGAGAAGCCTCCCCTTCCACCCTTGAACTTTCCGCCAAACCCTCTCCTTCAAGCCTTTGAACATATTCCTTTTGGTCATTCCCAACCATGCAGGGAGACCAAGATAGTTCAACAGTTCATGACCCGATGCCCCCAACCGAGCAATAATGTCATCCTGGGCACCACTGTCCATGTTGGAGCTAAAAAAGACGGATGTCTTATCAACGTTTACCACCTGCCCCGATGATTCAGAATACCGGCGGAGAATATCCAGAAAGTTACTAATATCCGAAGTTGAGGCCCGCAGGAAGATAATGGCATCGTCCACAAACAATAGATGAGTGAGGGTAGGCCCCTGAGGGTTGATTTTGATTCCATGAATACTTGCACGAGTAGCTGCATCGGAAATCAGAGCGGAAAGCCCTTCTGCGCACAGAATGAATAAATAAGGAGAGAGCGGGTCTCCTTGCCTAAGGCCCCTTTGAGGCTGGAAGTACCTTGTTTTGAAACCATTGACATTCACTCGGTAAGTCACGGATGTAACACAACTCATTATCCAGTTAATCCAAGCCGGGCCGAAATTCATCGCGTCCATGATCTGTCGAAGGAACTTCCACTCAATCCGATCATACGCCTTAGACATATCCAGCTTTATAGCCATCTCCCTCCTTTTCCTTCCCCGACATCTTCGAAGATAGTGTACGGCTTCGTAAGCCACCAACATATTATCAGTAATAAGTCGACTCGGAACAAAAGCACTCTGCTGCTCACTGACAACCCCTTGAAGACACATTTTGAGTCTGTTCGCCAGAACTTTTGATCTTGGCATTATAGTTAGTTCTGCTATTGTATTTATTTTTGCAATTTTGTGGTTGCTTTTATCGAGCTTGTTAGAAACTTTTTGTTACCATTCAGCAACCCTGTAAAGTTGTAATATGGTCCTTGCTATTTGCTTCTTTCATTTTATTTTGCAATTCGAGGCTTCAAGACCTCAATTTCGAACTAGGAAAAATAAGGAGTTGAAAATCTTAAAGTTGCATTTGGATGCGGCAACAATTTGAATTGCATCTTTTAGTTCCAGTTGAAATTTCACTCCCCACAAGTTAGAGAGAAGCACCTGTGATCCGTAGCATTTCTAGACATCGGATTTAAAATGATACGTTTCAAAAGAAAATTTCTGCAATATCATTGTTATGCTGCTCTGCCCAGTCTGTCAAACGACAAAACGAAACATGAAAAACATAAGGAACTAAAAGGATGGCAAGTGGAATGGCGAAGACAACAAACATGAGAAAGACTGAAACATATGCAACAGACACGACTAACAATACAAGACCCCTCAAACACACAATCAACTAATATTATGCAGACAAGCTTTAATTAGATCCTGAACCATGTGAACTTTGCCCTTGCCCAAGCATTGATGTGCGGGGGCTGGGTGTCTCCTTTGACATTAGGCCTTTCCCTCCAACCTTTGGACTGCGTTCCATTTTCAGCTCACTTATATATGGGCTAGATGCATTCTCAGAGCTCTTGGGGCTATAGCTGCTTTTCAAATCATCTTTGGGAGTTGCAGTTGAACTTGTTACCTTTGGGCTATAAGTATGCCGAATCTCTCCACGGCTTCTGGTGATAATCTCATCCAGAAATTCACCTTCATCTGTCAGCCCGCTTCTTGTTCGCATTCCGTCAGCATTTGGGTCTCCTTCCTGTTGCACACCAAAATTATCAGCCCAGTAGGAGAAACTTCAACACGAATCATCTCCATGATAGTTTTTGCACTGTTGAAAAGCGAACGAACCACCCATTTTTGATGTTTCAATTTTATTTCTATTGTAAACACTTGGGAGTTCAAGAAAAGTTAACTGTCATGATTTCAAAAAACACAGGAGGCAACATAGGCAATGCATATTATAGACTTACATTTATTGCAACACCATATGGCAGGGCTGGTGCTTCTTCGTATTCTGCAGCATCCAGGTCTTGGAGATGAGCAGATTTGAAAAATCTGGGGAGGACATATTGCCGTACTGGGACTAGGAGCATGATAAGCAATGGAAAGAGAACCCCGGCTATTGGAATCCATGTTATTCCAAAGCATACAAGCAAGTAAACTGTCTGAAATAAGGTGAAGGTTGCAATTGCCTTGAAAGGCACCGTCTCAATGAATGTAGCATGGTACTGCTCCAGCACCCTGACAATTTTATGATTAATTCGTTAAAAAACAGGAATATTTGATAGAGTATGGAAAAGATGAGTTTATTTCAGCAATAGTTTCTCTTAAGAACCACAAAACAGTCTAGCCAGATTATTCTGCCATGAGACTCGCGGCCCAAAAACCACAGCTGTAAAACGACTGCTTGATTGCAGATGGACTATTCTCATTTTACTTTAAATCAAGAAGTAGAATGTGGTATCACCTACTTTTACTGCAGCACAAGTGTGCCTAGTGCTCACAAAGATGGTTCAAATCTTTACATGTCCAATGTGAACTAGGATTCACACTACATTTGTCTCAAAACTACTAAAACCATCATCAAATAGTGACTGCATAAGCAAATACTTACTTGTATCTACGGCTTGGAGCAGTGAAAAGTAGTAGAATTCTCTCCCAAAATTGATTGCCAGGCAAACTTTCAATGGCCATGAAGGCAAAGTAGCCCCAGAGGACTGATGTTGGGATCTTCTTCAGTAAAGGCATGGCTGCAACACAACCAGCCACCATTATAGATTGTAGCAAATTGCTGAGTCGCTGTTCTTTGACCTCAACTGGCAGGAGATCATCAATTTCCTTATCCACATCGAACACAGACTCATCTACAGGAGCATCTATGCTCCCATTAGTTGAAGCCAACTGGATTGTAGATTCTTTCAGCTCTCTCAATCCCTGATTAAAGCCTGACTGTTAGGCAACATGAGAAGTAATAAATAGTACACAATTAATGATCTTTGGATTGTTTAAACAATGGATGGGGCTCAATTTACCAAAGTAGCAGGCGCTTGATAAACCAGTGGAGTTTGCATTTGATTATACGCTTCTTGCATGTTGCCGTACAACTGACTCAGGCTTTCATTTTTACTGATACTCTTCCAGGCAGTTGCAACAAGCTTGTTGCGCAGTAGCTATTACAAATAAGTCACTGTGTAATGTTAATGTGGAGGCCATATTGATGTATTGGCAGCTGAACGTTGAAGTATCAATTTTTTCTGGTGGTGGGTACCTGGTGTTTCAAAGTAGCCAAGCTTTTTGTGTGCATTGGAGATTGTGGGATAACACCATTTGCAGGAGGGATGCCAATGAGACCGCATAAGATGACCTGTATTGCCAGCAACAAGAATTTTGAATTTTTATGTATGAATGAACTGCAATCCAACATGCCACAGCAACAAATTTCAGGACCAAGAGCCAGCAGGAAAATGGAGAAACCGGAATGAAACAATGATAACATAATGGACGCATGATAGGTTATCTGCTACAGCAACATGGAGATAAACGTTTCATTGATGATGTGTTAATTAAATTCTTTTGGAATCGAAGATTAGTTGGCCAGTCGATGTCAATCATGAGTAAGCGCGTTGTAGTTTTGCTTTAAGTTTCCGTTGGACTGAACTCAGATTCATAAGGAAAATTCAAGAACAAACAGATAGACAGTTTTGATCCTGATGCAGTTAAAAGTTCATCTTGGGTTCCACCAATTCAATTGAAACTTGAGTTGGAAGAAGATTTTGAACAACGAGCTCACCAAAAAGCCCAAAAGAAGAAGATCATAATGGAAGGAAGGGGGTTTCTTCAGATTGAACTCCTTCTGCTGAGCAAGCTGTGATGCAACACTGTGATCGAAGTAATACAGCACTGCAATCATTGTAGCTGGGATAAATGCGCCAACAATATAGAGCAGTGGAACATTTGCCATGTCCTGCCAAATGAGAACCCATGGACATTCAGTCAATTATGAAAATATATTCAAGCTGAATTGGTTAAATAAACACCAAGGAATCTACTAAGGCCATGAAAAGGAAAAGCACTGAATTTCATGACCAAATGGATAACATATTCCGACATTCAGTCAATTATGACAATATTTTCAATCTGCACTGGTTAAATAAACACCAAGGAATCTACTAATGCTCTGAAAATGGAAACTACTGAATTTCATAGACCAAATGGATAACATGTTCATCTGAGGCAACTATAAACACGTTCTGAAAGTATCCAATGGGTGGCATTGTACTGAAAAAAGGCAAGGAAGTTGGACAATGGTCCGCTAATGTTAAAATGTCCTAGAATTACCTTGATGACTGTCCAATTTGAGTAAGCTCCAGCAGACCATGGATTTGGACTAAAAAGCCTCCTTGGGATCCCTTGTGGAACATCATTAACAGGTATATAGGATATTGCAGTCCAAACAATTACCATTAGTGGTACCCCATAATCTGCTACGAATCCTCGAAGCCTGCCTACAAAATTTTGGTTCATATATAATTGTTTGTTTATATCTAAAGAAAAAAAGGTAACTCATTTTATGTTGCCAAAAAAAAAAAAAAAGAGGAAAAGTACAGACATATGATAGCCGTTCTAAGAAACTTCTACCAACAACAGTTAAAAATGTGGATGATCAACAGAATCCAATGAGATCGTTCAAAATTCACAAGATAAAACAAATGTTGACAATGTGCGCAAGGATATACTAGTCAGAAGACCAAATCTTGAAATACGAGTGTGCTTCTTCTTCTTCTTCTTCTTTTTTGTCAGGCATCAAAGACTTGCTTTGTAAGATAATCATACCTGTACCATAGCGCCATGATCGTGCTTTGCGGCTTCTTAGTGCAGTCAGAAGAAGACCGAAGGACAAAACCAATGCAAACATCCCATTTCCAAAGCGCCATGATGGCAGCAGTGCTGTTGGATTAAGATTTCCTCTCTTTGGTATCTTGAACTCTTCGACAAGTCCCTATGAAATGGAAGTTGGGATTCCAGAAAAAAATCAGTTAAGTAATTGATGAAGAACACTTCATTGTTGAAAATTATGTATATACACTAAAATATGCTACATGTAGTCTCCTCTGGACTAATGTAAATAGGATTGTACTTGTAACTTGCTACTAGATAAGGATATCACTTTTATATTAAAACATAAAAAAGGAAAAACTAACTATTCCATATCCAATAAAATAACAAGATCAACAAAAATCCTGACATCATGTGACATTGGAGCAAAAGATTCCTTACTCGAATAGCTTGTTGCATGAAGAGCATTGCTATGAGCAGACCAAACAGTTCACCCGCAACACGCGTAAATCTATTAATGATGGAGCATGCACCCAATATAGCCAGCAAAAAAAGCAAAGAGGCTGTCCAAACACACACCCTGAAACTCCAAAATCCAGTAAGTAGTAAGGCAATGGCATTAGTAAATGGGTTAAAGTTCCACCACCTGCCATAACTTGAATTAGAGGGTGTATCGACACACCATGCTGTCCATGCCAAGAAATGCTTCTGCCCTAGATCTTGTCGATCCTTGACAAAGTCAAACATGAAAGTGTACATGAGGACTGTAGGCTCTGCTACCCCAAGTATGAGCAGTGGTTGTCCTCCAACGATGGAGTGAATGATGCCACATAAGGCTGTGGAAGCAAGTGTCTGTACTGCAGTTATACTCCCATCTGTAAAAATCATAAACAGAACACATAAAATAGAATTTCTGACAAGCCTCAATGTAATGGCTAGCAAAGTGTCTCAAAATGGTCTCAAAATGGTGAAATATTTTATGGAACTTTATACTCTTACATGTATTTCTCTCCAGTTGTTCTCCGAATGATATGACTGGAATTGCAGAAGCAAAAAATATGTACGTTGTGGGAGCAAGAATCCTGAGAATTCAACGTATGAAAGCATACGAATCCAATAATGTAATGAAAATTACTACAAATTGAATTATTTTCTTTGTAATTCTTTGATATGTGGGACTTAATTCTGAGAATTCCGAGAGATAATTGAATACCTGAAACCAGCCCGAAAGCCGCCAGTCCAATCTTGTTTGTAGGACAATAATCTCGCATGCAGATCATTCCTAATGCCACGGAATGGTACAAACGTCTCCTCCATTATGATTAACTTGTGCTTATAATAGGCAGGTTTAAAAACCGTTCTTGGTTGAAGATAAAAACACACTCACACATGGGAAAAGAAGAAGACGAAGAAGACGAAGAAGAAGAAGAAAGGAAACGACAGGGACGAAAACACGAGCCTAGGCACTAACTTACGCAGCTTGAGAGGTCTTTGAGACACTTAACCTTGCATAACTTACGGGAATTCGGAAATTCTATGGGCAGAAGAAGCCTTGATCATCATATTGTTGCAGCGAAAAACCAGAAATTGCATTATTATTTTATTTGGGTCATTGAGGGCCTTGAAGCCGTCCATGAATCAATCTATACGGTTGGGTATGCTACATATCAAAGAATACAAAGAATAGTTTCCAGATCAAAGGAAGGAATCCGCTCTATACGAAGGAAAACGAAAAGAAAGAATGAATTAGCCCTGGGCTACTTGAATTCCATCGCTAGAGAGACCCGAAAAATGCTAGATGCCAAGGTTCATAAAAGTCTTGTGTAGCTAAGGGAAATGATTAACTCTGTCCATGTGACCAACTAAGAACTAACGAGGAACAAAGTCAACTGGCCTCGGATCCATTTCCCTCCTTACGACACGGACTGAACAACAACCCAAAAGCCAAGCCCCACAGGGTCAACGGCAATGTCTCAGAATGAAAGAAACCAATTACATGGTCTAGTCTTTCTCCCAAGTGACACAGTTCAAAGGAGATCCTCTGAGACCGAAGTGAAACAGTCAATGGATCAGATTCTGCAGAATTAGCGAAAACCCATGGCTCTAAATCCACACAAGATGATCTAGATCAACTCAAGGAGAACTGGCATCAACCCGATGGCACTGAAAGAAACCAATTACATGGTCAACGGCAATGTCTCAGAACGAAAGAAACCAATTACATGGTCTATCCTTTCTCCCAAGTGACACAGTTCAAAGGAGATCCTCTGAGACCGAAGTGAAACAGTCAATGGATCAGATTCTGCAGAATTAGCGAAAACCCATGGCTCTAAATCAACACAAGATGATCTAGATCAACTCAAGGAGAACTGGCATCAACCCGATGGCACTGAAATCCTTGAAATCAGAAAATGGGCGCAGAGAGGCCTTTGGATTCGATATCATGGAATTAGCGCAGGCCCATGCTTGTAAGCTGTTACAGGACAGTCTAGAACAGTCTATGGCAAATGGGCATCTATAAAATTCACTAGAAATCCTGACAATCCAAAGAACACATATAAGCAATCGCCAAAAGAGCGAATAACGCGAAATTAGGGAAGACCCATGTTTCAACGCTCCAATTTCGAGCTAATTGGGCATGTAGAAGTTGAAAAACTGAACAGCCATCCAATTAGCGAGAACCCATGATTTGGAAACCAGTTCTGCAGTCGTCAAGACAGACTCGACAAGCGACTCGACAAGCAAATGGGCATTACCAGAACCGAATCAAAACCCAGAAATTGCACAGACTACAGACCAGCGATTCCTAATTACATAGCTGAGACAAAATCAGACCTTTCTTCAAGCACCAACAGCTAGAGCGCTTCGGCTGAAATAAGAACAGACTAGAAGACCTTCTGTTACATGATCTGCGATTAGCAACAGCAGAACACCCAACACTAGCAGAAATGCAGAACGGCAAGCAAATACAGAAGAAAACGACGATTTGATCACGTAGGGAGGATTTGAAGGCTTTTGAAGAGAGAGAAAATGCGGACGTGGGGAGAAAACCAGTGCAAGTAACCAGTAAGATGGAATGGTTGTCTGTGTGGGGAGAGGAGGTGGGGGGTGACAAAGCATAAATAAATAATGCAGAGTTACAGCGGCAGTTGAATGTAATTTCTGCAGACATTATTTTTCTTGTAAGTAAGATTTTCGATTTCGTTCTTTAAAATACTTTCATGCATGGAAAGTGGAAAGCATCAAGTTGCAGAGCGACGGACAAAATCGGTTGGGTTCAGCAGAAAGTATCTGCATCGAGCGAAAAGACGGCATCAGTCGACGCCTAAAATGGTAATTTCAAAGGAAAATACGAAATTTCCAGAAAACCCCTGCTTTTTTAGCAAAACTGCAAATGCACCGGCGAATTCCTCAGCAAGTGCGGCATGGTGTATTGGGTGTAGAAAAGAGTGGGCCCGAATGTTACGGTATACTCGCTGCAGTGTTCTCCAACGCACGGCTGAGATGAGAAGTAACAAAACAGTGGTGATGATGAGCGTGAGAACTGAGAAGCCCGCACCCAGCCGGCTCTTAATACTCCGGCTACCCATGAGGTTCGATACACTGCCATCTAATAGTGGTGAAGCGGGCTCATTATTTCTGGACTGACCACATGGTCCACACTGGGTGGACTCAGGGAAAGAAGCTAACGATGCTGGCTGTCGAACGCTGTTGACCTCATCGGGAGCATTTCTCTCAAAACAAATATTTTTTTTATTCTATTGAATTACACGCTGCTGCTCATGCACCTGCGTATTATACCAATGAGTTTTTTTCTTTTTTTTTTTTGGGATAATTGTTATACCAATAAGTTATCTTCACAAGTTATACTACTCCCCCCCTTTTTTTTTTTTTAATGGAAGCTACTTCTCCCCTTAATTGCAGAACAAATATCTAACTTGTGGCTTGCGCAGAAGGGATTACCTTCCTTAGTTACGAGGTTCCATGGAGCATTTTCACCAAAATTTTTAAACTGTTTGTAGTTATTAAAAATTCCATATTACTAAAATGAAAACACATCATAGACTCATGAACAAATAAGTTAGGATCCGTTTATGAGTACAAAATTATGTACGATTCTTCATGTTACGGTGGGTAATCTGATGCACGTGCTGGCAATATTGTCTTGTTATCCCAATTCGTCACGAATTAGAAAGAGCTCCGATTCAATAACCATGAAATTGTGTTGTATCCTAAGCGTCAACATTGAATCGGAACTCAAGAAGAAAATGCATAAAGCGATTACATAAAATGGCCACAGGTGACCTCACACTATAAAAGACCCCATACCAGACGATGATAAGTGAGTGGATGTACGAGAAAACTATTGTTTCAATACTAATATTTTGCATTGGATGAATCTATTTGGAATTTGAACCGAACCAACTCACGGATAAATAAGATCAATTAGAAATTGAATTATCAATGGATGCGATGGAATATGACTACTATAAATATATAAATATTGTTGTAAGAATCAGATTGAACCGGCCGATTAAATCGTTGTGACTAGTGATTACACCACTCATTAGGTGGTTCAAATGGAATGTCCAAGGTGGATTGGTTAAAGTGGGAAACAGTTGGCCTTTGATTTTTATTACATTGTTAATATAAGGTATGAGTAGGTTAGGAAAAAATAAACCGCCCCGGCTTGCATGCCCAATTATAGTGGAATGACTAGATGGCATTCCTCCCGCCTGAGTTGATTTTCAAAGCACTATGTATAAGTTCATACATATCCAATCTAATCTTAATTAGCTATTTTTTATTATATCATTATAAGAAGACAACCTTGCCCTCAGGACATCGCATGTGAGGATCTCACACATGCACAACAAATGTGATATCACTAGGTTAGATCTTGGTTTACATTTTAACTATTGATAGTTTAAACAAACAAGTAAATAAAATGCCAAACGAGGTTGCTTGATCAGTCACATCTCATAGTAGCCAAGTTGCCCACATAAGTTTAAATGAGAGATATGTTTTTCCATTTAATAAGTGTGAGTTTTATTTAAATGAGAGTTATGTTTCCCTATTTAATAAGTGGGAGTTTTATTTAAATGAAAGTTATGTCTTCCCATTTAATAGGTGAGAGTTTTGTTTCCCCTAATTGATAGGTAAAAGTTTATTGTCTCTTAAATAATGTTTCAAAGCTTATAGTCTTCAACTCTTCATCTTGAAAAATTATAAAAATATCTTAGAACTTAATTATAATATAAATTAAGATAGATAAAGTATCTCAATAAAATAAATAAATAAAATGGTCTAAAAGATTCGTTCTATTTGCGCTGAAATCCATTCCATCCGAAATACATTGGAGGAGCATGAATGACTACGTCATCTAGCCAAATCAATCAATCGACTTTTTGATTTTGTAATGTACTCCTAGACATATTCATGGGCCTACCCATCTGCAGCCACGACTCATTTGCTCATCTTCTTCACTGTTCATTCATCCTAATACCCGGCCATGATCCCTCCTTTACGTGCAATATGCTTTTGTTTTTTATTCACCCAAACGAAAACTTTTTTGTCTAAAATTTTTATTTTTATAGTTATTTTATTTTTCAATCATTTTTCTCACCTTTCTATATAAATACTCTACTTTTTAACCATTTATTAACAACTTTTCATATAACTATTATATTTATTTTAATTTTATTTTATTTACTAATCATCATCACGACTATTATATAATATTATTTTCTCTCCCTTTAAAAACGTTTGTAACAAAAAAAAAATTTCAAAAGTTCTATTGAATACCAAAAACACCTTCCTTTTACTGATATCTGTGGGTGGGTGATTAATTAGGGGAGAGCTGAAATCAATTAAAAAATAAATGAAAAAAAAAAAAAACTAATAAGTCGTGCTTGATGCAACTAATTAGACTTGCAGTTCCATCCCATCATCTTTGAAGGTGCTTCTCTATTGTATCACTGGAAAACTTGAGTGCGTAAATGGCCATGAACAGTGATCGATGCAGCATTCGAAGATTATGACCATGCATGAAAAAGAAATGAACTGAATTTAAAATATTATCTTGATAAAATATTAGTGAACATGAAGTGTTTGGACGGGCGTAGAACGTCAAGCGGATGATGTAGAGAAACAAAATAGAGTATCCACAACTCACAACGGCGGCCCAATAAAAGTGAGATTAGGTTAGGTTCTGTTGTCCTTTGAGTCCAATCCATCTAAAAATGAGTCTTAATGTCTTATCTCCAAGCATCTGGATTTTCTAATATTCTTCAATAATCTAGGATTTTTGCATATAGCCGTCTTTTGAGTGTACTTTTCAAACCTTGGTTTCATAATAACTGATTTTAAGTTTCGTAGTTTTACAATCTTAGTCCCTTTACTTAAGTGAAGCTCAAACTTCTTAGTTAATTTATAATGTGAATAGACCAAAATACCCTTGGATACTGTTACACGAACCTTAGATAAATGTCATTGAGTGTGTTTAGGAAGTGATAAAACTTTTGAATGAAAATTTTTTTTTTGTGTAAAAGTTTTTGAAATGAAAGAAAATAATATAATAAAATAGTAATAATGATGAGAAATAAAAAGAATAAAATTAAAATATATAGATTAGTTATAGTTATATAGACATAATTAAAGATAAGTGATCCTGTTAGCTCGGGCTAAGCGAGACACTCGCTTAGCCACATCAAAAAATCCATTTATAATATTTTTTTGTTTTTTTGTTTACAAATTTCAAAAATATATATACACATACACAAAAATGGTCAAACTTAATTTATATGTTAAATACGCTTATATGAACAAGTGTATAAAGAAAAAGCAAAAAAAGTATTGTAAATGAGTTTTTAAAAGTATGTAAGCGAGAAATTCGCTTAGCTTGGACTAACAGGATTATTCCTCATAATTAAAAATAGTGTGATTGTATATAAAACTGTGAATAAATAATTTAAAAGTAAGGTAATTATGGATAGTAAAATGTTTTAGATTGAAAAGTTTTGATTTAAAATTTTTTTTAATGTATACAAACATGCCCTTAGTTAGATTTTTTATAAGCCATTTTTTATTCCATTCTTATAGAAAAGATTTTTAAACTTCAAACGGATGATATAAAATATTTATTTAAGATATTAAAAGAGTATTTGAGTGATTGTATGGTATTAGTTTAATGCATTGGGGTTTTACTCAATTGGTGGGACAAACGTTACTGTAAAGTTCTGAAATTTGACGTCATTTATCGTGGATGTGAAACTTGAAATGTAAGGAAGGCAAATTTTGGAAACTTAAAGTAGCTGTATGCAAAGACTCCTCGGCCCTCGCTGCAGTTTCAGAATCCCAGAATGCAAGCATAATTACTTCATTACAGTCTTCTCAAATAACCAATCAATTATTTCTCAAAAACAATTCAATCAATTACAAAGTCTGATTATTGTTATTTAAGTTTTACTTTTTCTATTTAGAATTACTAAAAATTTCTTAGAATGTGTTTAGGAAGTAATAAAATTTTGTAATGAAAAGATTTTTGTGTAAATGTTGTTAAAATGATAAAAATAATATGATATGATAGGTGAAATGATGAAAAATAAAGAGAATAAAGTTAACATAGATAAGTTAATTATATGGATAATTGTATAAAAATAATTGAAAAGTAAGATAATTTGTATAGGAAAAATGTGAAGAAATAATTAAGAAATTAGATATTATGGAGAGTTAAAAGGTTTTTGATTGTAAAATTTTAGATAAAAATTTTTATTTAAAAACAAACATACCCTTAATTAGTTTCTTTCAAACCTCCGTCAGTGAAATCTGATTTTTTATATTTTTCCTATAGATTTTACTTTCCTAATTAGTTTTTTCATATTATTATTCCTTTTCCCTGCTGCTGCCCAGAAGTCGTCATACGACACTAGCATCAAGTAACATGCGGACTCATTTTACAAACGTGGCTTGCGTTAACTGCTCATCGGTCACGGTCGAAAATGCCTTTACTTGTCACTATTCTAGCCAATTATTTCGTTATTTGTTGACAACGTAAAACATTTTTTTTTTTTTGGGCCCAATAAATATTTGCCATCGGACGAGGAATCTGCGTATAGCTACCTTGTTAAGTTTGCTAGATTTGACCAACTGCTGTCAGCGTAGTTGGTTAGAGCCGTGGGCATGCATATTTGCTGCCCAGGTTCGAATGTTCAAGCTGCCAAGTGGGAGTTTGATCTCCCTTTATGTGCTGGAGTGGGAGTTGTTGTCTCCCTTTGGGGCGGAGTGGGGAGCAGTTGTCTCCCTGATTCTTTAGTGGAGCTGTGTTTCCAGATTTCTTTGGCGGAGTTGTGTATCTCCGTGTTGAAATGTATGTAAATATAACAATAAAAAAAATAAAAAAAAAAAAATTTGCTACATTTGAGCCGCAACTCGTGGTCAGCGACAAAGCATAGTTTTGAGGCTGTCGCTTGTTCGAATGTCCACTCTCACAGGTGGCGGCGTCATTTGGCCTCCCATAGTGTGTAAATATTGTAGAAAAAATCTCTCAAAATGATGAGGGTTATGAAATTGGTTGATTGTAATATCAAGTTGACATAGTCTATAAATATATAAAAATCAAAATCAGAAAAAAATAATAATTTTGCGACTCTTCCGGTTAAGTAACGCCTCCATCATAGTTAACTTTTTAACATAAAAGTACAAAATTATCAAATGCATTTTAATCATTTTATCTAAACCTTATACATTTATTGTTGGGTTAATGTTTTAGGGTTTTTTATGGAAATTATTGCTAGGAAATATTTTAAATTTTAAGCAGATAAATGTTTACTTAGAAGCTTAAAAGAGAATTTTGGTCATTTTATTAAAAAGTGGAAAGTGTTAATGCAATTGGTAAGTGAATAAAACTACATTTGGCATGTTCCGAAGGATATGATATTATTTTTTATTTTAATAAAGGATACAAGATTCTTGAATGGAATTTGTTTCTCCATTCTCAAGATAATTTTTTAAAGTTTTAATAAAATTCATCATATTTATAATACAACTTTTCCATCTCTAATATATATCATTACATTTTTATCTTGGATATATATTTTGTTCAAGTATATTGTAAGCTGTATCGTTTGAAACACTTCAAGAGCCAGGAATCATCTGATACAAATATGAAATTTAAAATTTTAAAAATTCATAAATTTAGCAAACTTGAGGACCTATATGCAAATCCTAACCATCTAATAAACCTCGGATCTTTTTGGGTTTGTAATGCATCAAAAATGGAAAAGGAAAGTAGTTTGTGACTAAGGGTACATTTGAAAGTAAAAAAATTTTTATGTAAAAATTTTTAAAATGAAAAAAAATAATGTGATCAAAGAGAAATGATGAAAATTGAAGATAATAAAGCTAAAATAGATATATTAGTTGTACGGGCAGTGATGTGAATATAATTAAAAAGTAAGATAATTATATAAAAAGATGATAAGAAATAACTGAAAAATAAAACAGTTGTGGTAAGTAAATCAGCATTTTCTTTTACGGCACGCAATGACGTTTTATGGTTGCAACTGCGTCAGCCATCATTTTCAGTCGGTTTGATTTTATCAAAAGGAGATTTTTTTTTCCGCCGAAAACGACACTTATTGTACCAAAGCTCAAATTATGTACAAAACAAAACTAAAGTTCAACGAATGCACAAATATAAAATTTGTATTTGCCGCATGGTGGGTATTTCCAAGTTTCATAAATTGTTCCTCGTTGATTTTGGTGAATTTGTCAAGGCAATGAAAATGAAAAGTAAAAAGCACGTATGTCTGTCAAATTATGCATTTAAAAATAGACAACATAGACAATCATTGAAAAAAATAAAATACGAGATAAATATAGAAGATATGAATATACATTAGTATATACTTGGGGCATTAATTCAATATAGCAGGGTGTATTGAAATTTCAATGTATTTGGCTACAAAACCTATTTTTTATTTTTTTAAAATTTTTTCATGAAACTTTTAATCTAAATTTATTTAACATATGTATCAAGTTTTACCATTTTTAGAAATTTTTACATATTTTTTTCGAATTGTTAAAAACTAGTGGCATTTTAGTAATTTTAAATTACCAAAAATGCCATTTTATTTTTAAAAATTCAAAAAAAAATAAAAATCTTCAAAAATGGTAAAAATTGATATACATATTAAATACAGAAGTTGATTTCATACACCCGGGTGCACTTAGCTTCAGTGCATGTGGGTGCAAATATTCATTTTTTAATATTTTTTTGAAATTTTTTAATAAGATTGTTAATCTAAATGTATTTAACATGTGTATAAATTTGTTACCATTTTTGAAGATTTTTATATAATTAGTTTTTTTTTAAAAAAAAATTAATGATATTTTAGTAATTTAAAATCATATCGGGACTAACTCGTTATTTTTACAAGTGTACCAAATCAAGTGGGACACTAGAGATTGTCTTGCTTAAAGATTTTTCAAGAACAATTATTTTATTTTATTCAAAATTATTTAAAGGCATATATTAGAAATAGTGGACAATTTTTTATTTTTTTTTGCATCTTCGATGTAATAATGAGAACATGACTAGTAAAAGTGAATTTTGAATTTATTTATGAAATTATAATAATTAATTTTTCCATAAATGTGCAATTGATCTATGGAATTTAGCATTAAATACATGGCCCAAAATCACTTTTCTAGATTGGTATGTTACAGTTTTGCTATTATTCAAATCACAAAAATATGATAGACATTATATATTCTAAATTATTTTGGAATTTGAAATAAGTGAATGGTCAGCTTTGTTAGGGTCCACCACAATGACAAGGATTGTGAAATATAAAGGCTGTTAATTTACTGGTATGATATTTATATTTAAAGCCACCAGTAAAACAATGTGTTATCCGATGTTGTTAAAGATTAGTATACCGTTGTCCGACTGTGGCTTGATGTGCCATCACACAACTAGTGTATTGGTTTGCAATACAAATGTACATGTCGCTCAAGTAATAAAGAGATGAGTAAGAAATTGTTCTCACAATGAAGTAAACTAAATAAATTATAATCTAATATAAAAAATGTCACTTAAAAGTTGATTTATTAATATGAGATTGCATTAATGAGAAAAGAAATAATTAAGTTCTAAAAAATGAGAATGGTAGGTGACAACGATTAAGGGAGTTAATCTTAAGTGTTATGAGGACTTAGGGCTGTGATTTCCCTTAATATATATCACATAAACTTTTAATTTTTCTTTATTAATTTTTCAAAATGAATTATTAATCAAGGACCCATATTAATTATATGTCTTCCAATATATATAATCCTAGGAATCAACTTCTAAACCCGATATTCTTATGAGAATGAAGGTAAATTTATATATTTTGAACAATTCTTATACGTGATTACAAGAAATTAATCGATTATTCACATTTGAGCTAACAAATCAACTCATCTTATAACCAAGATACAAAAACCCTAATGTAGTGAGATGAACTATGACATTCAACATATGTTTCACCTCAAGCTAGCTTTTCCAAGCATTACAAGGGTACCCACATCATTCCACAGGATGGTCAAACTTGTAGAGGTATTAAACTCAAGTTAAATAGATAATTTGAGTATAAAAGAATCACATAAGAAGAAAATACAAAGTTATAAGTACATGTTGAGTTTCATCATAATTCTAAACAAAGTTTAGCGATGATTAACATGAAAAAAACCAAAGAAAAAAACTCCCCAAACTCATATCCATTAAAATCTAGAAGAACCCGTACATGATTTTTATCATAAATTTATTACATTGTTTTATAGATGAACTCGTACATGCTTTTTATTAGGACAAAACTTGATTTTCTAATGTGTTTGTTTACACAAAATTTTTACATCTAAAACTTTTTACTATGCATAACTACTATACTTTTTAATTATTTCATCATATTTTTATGAAATTAAAAATATCCCATTTTCAATCATTTTTACACTTTAGATACAACTCTTATTTTTCAATCATTATCTTTATCATATCACATAATTTTATTCCATTTCAAAAAAAATTTACATCAAAAAAATTTCTTCAAAAAATTTTACCATTTTAGCAAATAATTTTAAATGCGATGAAAGAAATGACTCTCATATCATCATTAACGCTGGCCCAAAATGTAGAGGTACATGGAGTTAAAAAAAAAAATTTTAATGCAAACGATTACCGGATGGAACCCTTTAAACTCGAATCTATCGAGTATAGTTTCATCTTTTTCTTGGTTGTGTTGGTAACTTTGTCATCAAATTCGGTTCAATAGGTGACTTAAGACGGCTAATTCAATACAAAACACACTCAGATGATGCACTCATTGAAAAAGGATCAAGGAAACCCTTTAAAGTTGATAATATCTTACCTAACATGCAATGAAAAAGATCAGGGGCAAAATTAGGACAGAAATGGACCCCAAACTGGAATTTCGACAGATCAGTAATGGCTGGCGTTGTGGGGGTCCTGTGTACCGCATGTATATACTGTAAGGTTCTCATTATACTATTATTCAAGAACAAAAGCCGAACTACATGCTATTCTCTTTTCTGTCGTTTCTATGGTCGCAAGTCTCTTTTATAGTATGCTTTCTCTTCTCCATAATGATACAGTCGCTACAGCCATTTTTTATTTTAAAATATTTGTTGCCAAATCTAAACCATTCATTCTGTTTATTCATATACATTTATTTTCGAAAAATCACATGTATTAAATAGATTTTATGCGCTATATTTTTTTAAAAAAAAGTTAATAGCATCTTTGGAAATATTATGCTATTTTTTGCAAAATATAATTTCCAATAAAATTATTTTTATTTATATGATAAAAAAATGTTGTTAAACAAAATAAATGGTTAAGATTTATTAAAAAAATATTTTAAATTAAAAAGAAATAGCTCGATGGAGGCTCGCAACCCGGCTATCATTTTCCCTTCTTGTTTTAGTATACAGGGAGAAGCAGGGATTTGATTTTTCCTTTTTGTATCCGGCTTTCTTTTGCACATTTAGGAAGGGACCAGACCACTACTTTCACAGATGAATTAAAATATTACAAGCCAATAGATTCGAAAACAGAAGCATGCCCGAAGATGAACAGTCACAAAAATCCAACGAGGGAATTTTTAAAATAATAATAATAATTCAAGTTGATGGAAGTTAGGTCAATGGTTAGGTAGTGATATGTCCATCTGTATTATAGCGCAGCAGATATGATAATAAAGTTATGGACGACCCTAATGTCAAATTAAAAGTTGAAACTTCTACATTTCGAGCCCCCACAGGATCATCCAAACCGTCCATTCTTTCCCGGCCATGCACTTCACGGAGGCACAAGGAAAGATTTCCCACTTTCCTCTCTGGCTTTTCTGGTTGACTTATCAAGATTTTATTTTATTTTATTTTATTTTATTTTTTTTTTTAAAAAAAAAATCACCTTACAGAATATCGTCTTTCTTCTTCAAGTATTGGTTCAGAATTTTGGCTTTCTATTTCTTTTCATAAATTCTTTCTGTAGAACCTCTGGATTCTTCTATAGCAGATGGGGTTGATCGATTCCATGACAGGAATTATTCATTTTTCTTTTACAAAAAGTAATTTCTAAATTTATACTATTGACATCAGTGATCAAGAGCGAACACACAGTTTTGCAGAGCTGGCGTAATTTCTCTTCCAACAGCACCGAAATGCCAGGCGTGGTGCTTTCCACCGGCACCCACTGATGCATGCTTACTAAAAATTAACATTGTCTATTCTTTAAGTGGATGCTGACGTCTAACTTCTCTCCTATGCAAATTTTCGTTTTTTTTTTGGTGCAAGCAAGGCCGCAAGATGCGAAAGCATCGCGGCCATTGAGGTGGAGAGAGGACGTTTCATTAAAAGAAGGCTTTTTGCTCCAGCTTTTGAATCTAATTTCAAATACATCTACTATATTTTGCATATAAGTTCAAATATACTCATTCCGACCATGTCTGCCAGTTAACTTATGGAACATGTACATTCTAGGTTTAATTTTTTTAACACCTGAAATAACCCCAGTGTATGAATATAGATGAACCATTAGAATACTGAACCAATGTATGGTGTTTCATCATCCCAAACTGAAGAAGCTGTGGCTACCATCTTCACTCCTTATATCAACCACCTGATAAGCCTCTTTAACAATGATAGCAATAGTCATTCAACAGCCACCCTTTTCCCATGAAAATTCATATTTGCTGCATTTCTGCCACCAACCATCATTTGTCTGCAGCAGAACCCATCATTTGCCTTCAAAGACCTCATATTGACGACAACTAGAAAAAAATCCACCAATCCAGAAATAGACATTAGAAGAAAACCAACCAAATCTAAAATTTTGGCAAATGCTCTCTTTGGCAGCGATGGCTACTCTACCGACAAGATTTAATGTTTCTGGGGACTTCGTTGTTGGCGGTGCATGGGAATAAAGACTAGCGTTGCAAGAGGGTGAAAAGAAGTCAAATAGAGGGTTGAACGTCCTAGCTACTTTACCTAATGCCAGCTTTAATGGTAGAAAGAGGGCTTTGTATGGCAATTGGATTTCATCGAAATTTCAAAGATGGAGGGCGCTAAATAGATTGCTAGCGGATCTGGCCATTAATGCTGAGATGAAAACTACCATTGATTGTCAATGACTTTCCTAATGGAGGTTGCATCGGTAGCATGGCTACCGGATTCCATAGAAGCACCAGTTTTCTCGTTGTTCAGCAATAATGATGATAACATGTTAAATGGGGAACTTATCCTATGATCCCGTGCTGCATGCTCCCGGGCGCATGCGACTATTTTTTTCAAATTTTTTTTTACAATAGTGTCAATTTATATGTATTTAATACGTGTATAAATTTTTACCATTTTTGGGCTATTTTAGATATTTATTTTTTATTTTTGAAAATCAGTGGCATTTTAGGTAATTTTAAAAATGCCACTGATTTTTAAAAATCTGAAATAAATATCTAAAATCTCCAAAAAAGTAAAAATTGATATATACGTTAAATACACTTAAGTTATCAAGTTTATGAAAAAATAAAAAAATAGGTGTACGCAACCGAGAGCATGCAGCACTGCATGCTCCTGGGAGCATAGGATCATGTTCCGTTAAATGGAGGCTACGAGTGGTGATGTTGTGCTTGATTTGGCGACATGAGTGGAGGCGGCTATGAGATTGTGTTTGGATTTTCTACTTTGCCTATTTTATGAAGGATGATGGATTTTGATTGAAACAGCTACTAGCGTTAGCTATGAAAAATATGTGCATTTTAGTAAATGCATATTTTACCTAACTTTCGTTAATCACATCTATTATTAAATGGGTATTTTTGAAATTATTTATAAACATGCTATGTATATTTGAAAATTTAAAAATGTAATAAGTATATTTGAGATTAAGGTCAAATATAGTAGGTTTGCTTGAGATAAGCTTAAAAAACATTAATTCTAAATTTACCTGCTACTTTTACCCTTAATTTCTACCATATTCACTTGGTTTGAAAACTTTTATCCATATCTACTAAGTATGTTATCAATTCAATGCATACTCAATCCATTAAAAAAATCGTTAATTATGATTAGAAACGACTAAGATACCCCTTAGATTTAAGTTTTGTCTCTTTCAAAGTCACTAAATAGAAAGAAGATTTGGCCAGGGGAAGATTTCGGGAGTTGGATTTAGAACATGCAATTGTTAGTAATGACTGCGGAGAAGATATAACCTAGATATGAAGGTGTTTTAGTTATTTTCAATTATATTTAACTTGTTTAGCTGATTGGATATGGTTAGAACTAATAGCATAATTACTAGTATGGATGAAAAATTTTTAAACTTAGTGAGTATCGTTCAAATTAAGAGTAAAAGTAGTGAGCATATTTAGAATTTTTCAAAAAGAAAGTACGAAAAATCTGCCATAGAAAAAAGCATTTTTCGTAAGTTCCAATAAAGTCGTCCAATCAGTCTCTTTCTTTGTATGATGTATTGATAATAAGACTTCATTGAATTTGGAACTTATAAGGGAATCTCCATGTCATAAGCATTGGCTGGTTATTTTGAGCCACGAGACAACCAAAATCACATGCGTGAGGCTATGCCGTAAAGGCTTGTATCAAAGTAACCAATATGTTGACCGGTTTGATTGGGTGTTAACGCCCGCACGTATATCAAGAACAAGGAAATGGATTGTTAAATTTTGGAAGCGGATTAAAACAATTTGTAAACTGTAACAGGGCGATAATCCTCTCACAGAGTTATCATGCTATCTTTGCATGTAAAGGCAGTCTAATATCTTTTACTGATAACTGTGGCTTGATGACAATTCTCAAAAGGTTGCAAGCCGCATTCTCAAATTTAACTACCTAGGAAAAATGTTTGTATGCCTGTGTTGTAGTATCAGGCTTCTGCTTTGCTAGCCACCTCTACCACAGGGGATAGACATTCCGACGGGCTTTGTATTGACTAAGGCATGAGATCTAATGAACAGATAATGATGAAGAATCCAAAATCTAAATTTTGTCATCGACTTCACTATTTCAAACTTCGTATGTGCTTCAATGAGCTTTTTTTTAACAGAAACAAGGGTTATGAATTTTATGATGAGTCAGGACACTAGAGAAACATTTTTGAATCCTAGCCATTTTAGAAGAAAAAATCATCACCGACAATTGAAATGTTATTTTGAATAAGGTTACTTTTATAAGGACTCCACTTACATAGAAGTGGTTTCATATAATCATTTTTATTTTGAATATCTTAATGATTGATAACAAATCTATTTTATTCATTTGATTTATCATCATTGGTTTAGTTAAAAGATCAAATTTCATAGGAATCAAAGATATACATGAACTACATTTGCTTAAAAACACATATACATATATTCATGTATATATTATGAAAAGTGCTGAGATCTGTTCACATATGCATTAAAACATAACAATACTTTGTAAAATCACTTATCTACTTAAGAATTATGTTTTAAATGGTTTAGACGTTAAAAATATTTTACATAATTATAGATAGGGCTCATATGAGTTAATATTATGAAAGAATTTTCATGACAATATAAATAATGGTAAATATAATAGCTTAAGCAAATATTGAAATATAAGAGGTCATATAGAAAAGGGTTTGAGAGAAGCATAACCTCTTTTATCATTGTAAATATATAAATTCAAATCATTCTTAATTACGAATAACTGATATTTTAATCCCGTGAAACCTGGGCTCATCCCACTGACCCAAATGTCCATATCAAACCGTCAACACCAAATTAAAATCTTTTTTTAAAAAAATTTGTATTTCCTAAAAATTTATAAAATTGATGTACGATACAAGTAAATTTTGGATAATCTAGATCTTGCACAATAGGGACATAACTCTTACCGAAATGCTAGTACATAACAAAAGAAACTAGAATCTTTTACCCAGGTTATAAAGACCATCTTCCAGAAGTGATTCATCCGATTCCCCAGTATGGCGGGTTATTCAGGGTGTGTTTGGCAATCCACAAAAAATGTCAAGTTAAAATTTTTCAATCTAAAACTTTTCACTCTCCATAACTATCATATTTTTTAATCATTTTTTCACATTTTCCTATACAACTACCCTACTTTTCAATCATTTATACACAATTATCCACACAACTAGTCTATCTATTTTAACTTTATCCTCTTTACTACTCATCATTACCCCTATCATATCACATCATTTGACAACTTTTACTCTCGAAAACTTTTCATCAAAAGTTTTATTCATTACCAAACACACCCTCAATATCGAGAAAGAAAGGGGAACTTTCGGACCCGAAGCCACCCCACGGTCTTTGTAGTTTCGACACGCGTTGATATGAAAATCGTATATCCGGATCTCAAGCGCACATCAAATCTGGCCCGTTGGTTTGCGCCATCTGGTCCATAACTCGGGTACATGCTGTTTTGGAACCTAATCCTATGCTCCCGCTTATTTTTTAAATTTTTTTTTGAAAATTTTTTTACAATAGTATTAATCTATATGTACTTAATATGTGTATAAATTTTTAACATTTTTGGGGTATTTTAGATTTTTATTTTTATTTTTGAAAATCAGAAATAAATATCTAAAAATCTCCAAAAATGGTTAAAATTGATACATACGTTAAATACACTCAGGTTAACAAGTTTATGAAAAAAAATTTATCGGAGCACTGTTGTATGCGCTCCATGCTCCCGGGCGCATATACCTATTTTTGAAATTTTGTTTACAATATTGTTTATCTTTATGTATTTAATATGTGTATAAATTTTTACTATTTTTTTAGTATTTTAAATATTTATTTTTTATTTTTGAAAATCAGTGGCAAAATTACCTAAAATGCTACTGATTTTTAAAAATAAAAAAATCTAAAATACTACAAAAATAGTAAAAAATTATAAGGATGTTAAATACACTTATATTAACAGTTTTATAAAAAAAAATTTAAAAAAAATTTAAAAAATAGATGTATGCGCCCGGAAGCATGAAGCACTGCATGCTCCCGGGTGCATACAACAGCGCTCCATTTTTACCGCCCCATGATAAAAGGCAGACCAAACAACGGCATAATAGTCGTAGAAACTGCTATATAAGATACCTTGACAGATCAAAAAAAAAAAAAAAAAAAAAAGATACCTTGACAGGAGTGATGAAAGACAGCGTCCGCACAGACAGACTGTTCCATGTCTGTTTCTAGCTCTTTTTTGGTGATAGTCGACGCCTGCTGGGACCCACTTTTGGTGCATGCATCCAATCTCTTCGCGGATATATTTTTTTAGTTCCTAGTCCCTACCAGGCCTGAAGGCATTAGGTGAGCTTCGGTTCCCACGTCATTTTGGGGCCCAGTTCCCACGTGCACTAAGCTTCACTACGCCCCGGTGCATCCGCCCCTTTTTAAAAAAAAAATTTTTTTTTACACAATTATTAACTTAAATTCATTTTATATTTTTATTATTTTTTATTATTTTTAAAGATTTTTAAATATTTTTCTGATTTTTAAGAACCTCAAAAAATATAAAAACTTCCAAAAATAATAAAAAAACGAAAAAATTTTTTAAAAAAAAAAAAAAAAAGTAAAATACACCTGAATGGATCCTGCATCACCCAAGTGCATATGACCAAGCACTGTCATTTCGCTAGTCGAGAGTGAGTCATCTCAGCCGCGTCCCATCAACTCAAACTCATCCGTGCCTTGGATCCAGTTGATTAAACGTGGGTTGAAGTTGAAGTGAGGTGGAAGTGAAACTCTGCATTCGACAGGCCTAATGTTGACAAGCATGGATAACAGATATTAATCACCCGTGCCAGTAGCGACTGTGCTGACGACGACAAGGATGAATATTTAAATCGGTACGGATTTGTTCTCTCTCCTTTTTTTTTTTTTTTTAATCGCTGGGCCAACCGGTGGTTTTAGGCTTTTAGCAAGGCTCGATCGTGACTGTTAGAGATTTTCCCATATATTTTTTTCTGCGCGTGAAGTGAAAGTTGACATCTACGTTTTAAATAATGTTGGACTTTTGAACGGCTCCACCTTGGGTAGAAAGGACTCGGTTAACCACTCACTCAAGGCCTACGCTTTGTCCGCTTTACATGGGAATCAGTTCCCCCGGTAGTATATCGCAACCAAACCATAGTCCAAAGTCCAAACTATATATACATATATATACCAGAGAATATTTCCATGAAGTGATTTCACCAAACTCTTTTTATTTATGAAATGTTAATCTTTGATTAAAAATTCAATCAATTTATTATATTTTATGTCATTTGTCTAGTTAGGAGACTAAGTTTCATCACAATTTAATATGCGGAAAGGCCATATTTGCTCCAAAGCAGGTGCAATCATGTGTAAATTATGAAAAACGTTTAGATTCATTCACACATGTATTAAAATATAACAATACTTTATAAGATCATTTATCTATATATTATTGATATTTTAAATAGTTTAGATTTTGAAAAAACTACTTTAAAGTTGATATTTTAATATTGAATCATTTTATTACGTTATTTTACACATTTATAGGTAGGACCTATATACAGTGAAATTTTTTTAAAAAAAAAAATTTCATGATACTATAAATAATGCTAAATACAATGGATGAAGTAGATTTTTTATCAACCATCAATATATATACATGCACACACGGTCGCGCTTCGATGAAACTCCCTTTCCATGTAACCCCTTCCATTTTTACAATCTCGATGGTTGATGGAAAATTGACTCCATCCATTATGTTTAACATCATTTCTAGTATCTCGAAAATCCTTTTATTTTTTTTAAATTTTACTGTATATGGGTTTCATCTATAAAAGTGTAAAATCAACATAATAAAATGGTTCAATATCAAAATATCAACTTTAAAGTAGTTTTTTCAACATCTAAATCATCTAAAATATCAATAATATGTGAATAAATGATCATATAAAGTATTGTTATATTTTAATGCATGTGTGAATGGATCTAAGTATTTTTCATAATTTACACATAAATATATATATTTTGAGCAATATACAACCCATGCACATACTTGATTTTATGAAACTTGATCTCCAAGCAAAACAAATGGTGTTAAATATAATAAATAGATTAGATTTTTCATCAAAGATCAATCTCTTCAAATTTGAGGGAGTTACATGGGTCTGCTTCTATGTGACCTAGTTACATAAAAGTGGAACTCATATATATATAATAGAGCCTGATCCTATGCTCCCGGCAGCATTGAACCTTAAAGCTCCCAAGCGCATATACCTATTTTTTTATTTTTTATTTTTATTTTTTTTATAAGATTGTTAATCTAGGTGTATTTAACCTATGTATTAATTTTTACCATTTTTAGAGCATTTTAGATATTTATTTTTGAAAATCAGTGACATTTTAAGTAATTTTAAATTTTCAAAAATAAAAAATAAATAGCTAAAATATTCCAAAAATGGTAAAAATTTATACACATCTTAAATACATATAGATTAACAATATTGTAAAAACGAATTAAAAAAAAAAGGTGCATGCGCCCGGGAGCATGTAGTGCTGCATGCTCCTAGGAGCATACAATCGAAGTTCTATAAATATATGTGCTTTGCTATTGTTTATATATTATATTTTAAATATAATTTTAACCAGTTGCATAAAAAACATAAAAATAAAAAAATTATTAATAAACTCTAATATTAAGTATTTTGGTTACGTATGTGTTTTAAAATTATAAACGATATTTATATTTATAATATAATTTATATAATTTGAAATGTTATGCATATGAATTTTAAGTAAATGCATCTAAAAAACCTTTTTACATCTATAAAATCATTAAATATCATTTTATATGATAAATATATATCTTTATAAGTTTTACTTATTAAGGATCTTACTGATATCTAATTTCTGTATTTTCATTTGCACAGCTAAAATTATATTTAAAATATAACATATTGTTAGATTTTTGAAAAATACCAAAAAATAAATTGATGGAATGAATTCACAATGACACATGAAAGCAACAATGAATAGTAGAATATTCATGTCAATAAATTAATTTAAAAATACATATTTTAAAGCTTTAATAGGACTGTAAACAGGTTGGCTTGATCTTAAACAACTCCACTTAAGATCAACCCGGCCAACCCTTTCTCTATTTACATTGGTTATATTATCTAAAATCATTTATTTTACTACGACATCAAAATACTTCAATTGGAGTCTTAAGTGGGGTGTACTCGCTTAAAAACATCTCTAATCATGTACAAAATATGAAAAATATTTAGATTTATTAGCAGATGCATAAAAATATAATAATAATTTATAGAATAATTTATCAATGTAGAAATGATGTTTTTAAGCAATTTAGATACTGAATATACGGCTTTTACATGGGTACATTACGTTAATTTTAGATTCTGTTCAAATGAGGATTTAAGCATCAATTCGGGGCGCATGTAACAGTTTTCAACCCCTTCTATGTTAGAACCATGGTAGATTTTCGTTCTGTTATCCTGGCATCAGCTCCTCCCAGAGAGGGTTGCGATGGGCATGCGCCCAAGATTGCAGGAGAGTTGGATATACGCGGGGAATTGCAATATCTGAAAATCATGAGGACCATTGCATCATGACCACCTACCTACCAGGCTACCACTACACTTTTACATAACCCAGCAGCCATCTGCGACGAACGGTGAATTGGAAGAAGCCGAATGGAACTCCTTTTTCATCGGACATCACCTTTATCTGTAAGGGCAAGTCACTATTCGAATAGACAAGGCCGGGCCCAGGTTTTCAAATCCATATCCAATCACAGCGACTAGTAAGCAAACGTGCCGCTCAAAGTCTCAGCTCACCCCTAGTGCGTGGAAACTCCTCCATCCTTTCGTGTTCATGCTCGCTGGAAGTGGCATGAAGAACCTGCAAGCAATTCTGCCCTGGAGAGTTGTGAAGCTGTCGTAGGTCAGCTGGTCACGTGCTGGGTTATGATGCTCGACCCTGTGACGGAATGTCCAGGGATGCGAACCCTGCGACTACCCGTAGAAAATAACAATAAAAATTCTGCCCCAGAGAATTAGAGACCAAACATGCTGTCGACAGGCCTGGGCTCATGCCCCCGCGAAACGCAATTGAATGGGCGTTCTGTTTTAACTCTCGCAAATTCAGCAACTCCAACGTATCAACAGTTTCTCATCACGCTAGCGTATTGTTGCGACCAAACCATTTTCCTAAACGTGTAGACACCCCACTTAAATGTAGTCTTCCTGCCATTAGGCCCAAGTACAGATGCACATGTTCCTCCTCTTATTGTTTCAAAACTCGGTAGCCCACATAGAAAATAATCGACCTCCTTTTGAGATTTACATTTGGAAACTGACCCATATATTTGGGAAAGTTGAAGATTTGTGTAGGGATTATTTAAAGAATGGGCTCCCAACATCTCCAAGCCCACTTTGGAAGAAATGTCCACCACTCCATGCGTTTGATCGAGAGCAGTTTACACTCAAGATGAAGTGAAGATTTATTTTTCTTAACCCAGGTGGGTAGAGGGCAACGTGGTAAATGGTTCAGATCAAACCAACAATCAAGATTTCATGAGTTTGGAGTGGTCAAGATAAATTTGACAAGCAAAAGATGGGGATTTGCTTCACTCCAAATGAGAAATAAAAGCTCTAAAATTCAAGCTCTCAAGTGAAGATTCAAGCTCTTAAAATAATTTAGGGACGTTAATAAAGTTGGGCCTATTAAAAATCAAGGTCAAATAAGCAAGGATCAAGACACGAAAGATGACACAAAATGAATGGAAGGAATAGGCAACTAATACCATTGGCCTCATGGTGGTCTCCAAAATCACCCACAAAATCACTTAGAGAGACACCCCTTAGCTTATAATTTTGCAGAGTGGATGGAGGGGGGATCATGCAAATTAATACCAAAAGCCGACTATCATGCAATTTTTCAAACTCAAAAAACTATAAATAGGAACCATTACCTCTCCTTCAAATTCAAAGGAGGCTCCCCACCCCAAGAGAATGCATCAGCCAACTGATGAGCTAGCTTGTTTTCCATCCACCTATCGCATAGTGTTCTTATCTTTTTTATTATTTTTTGAAAGCTTGCGTCATTTGGGTCATCAGCCATTCGTCCAGAGGATGGGTTGGCTTTCCATGCCTCCATATTTACTGAGTTCATCATCAAGTCCATTATCTGTTTGAGGATGTCATTCATGTTCAACCATCCGAGGGTACGAGGGTCGGATATTGGTGTTAAAAAATATCATCTGGATGATTTCACTATGGTTCCATATACCGTCCATTTCCGCGGGATTCTTTGTCCATTTTAAGCGTATTACTCTGGCGATCAGAGCATTATCATTCCAAACTCTGCTTTACACCCTTTCAAGGCATGCATGGCCATGCTTCAGTAAAGTCATGTGTGGAGGTGCCATTGTATTCCTTAAGATCATCATCTAATAGTAATGTCAAGTGCTCTCAGCAACGGTGCCCAACAAAGCTTGATGAAAAAAATCATCATTTGAGATGATTTGAGCATTTAGCCATGGCCCACCATACACTTTCCCACGACCCCTGATATATTCGACGTATGATGGAATGAAGCCTATACTTAAGCCCTGTTCTTCGTACTTTCAATATTCCCAAACTATTGGAGTCTGGATCCCATCTGTAATGTAATTTGCATGTGTTCCGACTATTCACTCCTTGACCCCTTTGTTGCCTTGCACCACCTTAAAAGGTGCATTAATATAATGAGGTTGACTTTATCAGCTATAGATTGATGTCTAGCCTTGGCTAAATCCCCATATAGCTTCTTCCGTCATTATTTATTATCCTGCTCCTTAAATTTGCATTAAAATGAAAAAAAGGCTAAAGTTTAGGCTGTAGGGTGGACATATGAGTCCCCATTAGCTTTACCTTTTTGATTATCTGCATCATATACGGTATGTATTGATTAACCTGTTCTTAGATTCGCCGCCATGGGTTAACTATAACTCGGCTCACCTCAATCTTCAACTAAGTTAAGGTTTCATAAAAAGTCTGAAGAATAAATTCTTATCCTCAACCCTCCTAAGCTTTTAGGTAAGAAATTGTTTTTAAAAAAGTACTCCTAAGACTATGGTATTCAGAGAAAATATAAAATAATTTTTATATAAAAAAGAACATCCACCTAAACTCTATGTATTTCAGTGTCTTGTTACAAATGGTTTAATCACCATTATTTTGTCAGTGATGACTCCATATACTGTTAAGTTTACTTTCTGTTTTATTGGTAATTATTTTCATTCCTGTATTTTCATGCATAAAACTAAATGCTAATTGCATCTAATTGAGACACTTATTTGATTTTGACTAATTCCACATCATTTAAAATTTTTTATAATAACTTATATCATTTAAAAAATTTAATGCTTGCAGTTTTCTTTCACGTATATAGCCTTTATCTTTTATTCACATTTTTAATCTGAAACTTCCTCTTCTACTCTTTTTATCTTTTTTATTTGTATTTTAATTGTTGTATCTCATTAGCATCATACCTAACCAACTAACCCATTAATTCAGATTGCACATTTAATTTCTACTCTTACACAAGTATACACTAAGTTTATTTTTGCGCCTGCATCATATTTAATTTTAGTATTACAGACACATGCATACTTCTTCTTATTCTTATTCCCTCTTTTCTTCTATCTTATCCATTGATTGATTATATATGTCATGATGTAATTTAAGCTAAAATACAATATTCATTTATTTTCATAATTAGTTATATATTTTTATTTTTTCATAATCTTGTTTTCTTAAGTGTATTCAATCTATATACAAAATTTTGTCATTTTACAATACTTCTATATATTTATATATCTTAATTTCTTAAATCGAGTTTTTTAATGGGCAAAATGACTTAAATGCAATTGAAATTGATATTTTTTAAAAATAAAATAAAATTATTGTAAAATAACAAAACTTAATATATGAATTAAATACAATTAGGAAAACACATTTATGAAGAAAAATTAAATAAAAAATAAGATAAAAAACAAACAAACTTGAGGAGGAGAAGGATATGCAATCACAAGAACCAGCCATCCAAAACAATGTTAATAGAATTCATCAATTCACAGCGCAGAGATGGTATTTCCAAATCGATTGATTATATGTATCTAACCCGTTCATTAATCATACCCGAAACTCTCCCCACAGGCCTGCTGGAGAATTTGGCCACAAGCTCCCGACTTCATGCCTCAATGCAGCCTGCCTCTTTCTTTTTCAGTCGACCTGATTACAGATTTACAGTTGCCAAATGAAAATATTAAAAAAAAAAAAAAGTGGGGAATAGATTAAAAAGCAGGCGGGTGAATAGGCAGAAGATCTTAAAACGAATTTCTCTTCACCCTTACTGAAGATTCAGTATATGAGTATGCTTGCTAAAGCTTCCATATGCCATACGACCTCCTGTAAATCACATAATAAATATATAGGTTACTCCAACATCTTACTCAATACTAAATCTTACAATTTTTGAATTTATTTAATTTTTTGTATTATAAAAATCAACAAAAGACAACCATATCTATTTAGTTAATTTTCAAAAAAATTTAAAAATCTCAAAATTTTCCAAGTAAAACCCACTATTTATAAAAAAAATTATATTTTAGGGCTTAAGGGGTTGTTTATTTACATATAAAACTTTTTAATTTAAAACTTCTCACTATTCACAAATATCTTTTTTAAAATTATCTATTTACTTCTTCCTATATAATTATTCTACTTTTCAATCATTTATATATATTTATATATATATATAACTTATCTATTTTAATTTAATTTAATTTATTTTTTTGTCATATCACATCTTTTTCAAGTATTTCAAAAAACTTTTTCGAAACACCTAAATCACTCAATTCCTCTTAAGGAATGATTTTATTAGCCTGAACTAAGCAAATATCTTGCTTAATCCATTTTAAAAATATGACTATTTTAAATACATATACACACATAAATGTTTAAAAATTTCAAACAAGTGTTAAATACACTTAGATAAACAAGTATTTAGAGAAAAAAATTAAAAAAAATTTTGTAAATAAATTTTTGAAGTGAGCTAAGCGAATTATTTGCTTAGCCCGAGTTAAGCGGATCACTTCTCATTCCTCTTGAATTAGAGATGCCACTTCTCATTCCTCTTGAATTACAAATGGCCCCATAGAACCACTGTGCCTAGCCTAAAATGACTGAATTAATAACTAGAATACGCTTTCGATTAATGTAACCCAGACTGATGACCGTTACAAGAGAGATACTAAACTATGAGTGGAAGTATACACTAAAATATAATTTAACCCTGCTATTACCTTTAATTGCAAGTATGGCATCCATTCCAATCATACCATAGGGCCACAGAAACTGTTAATCATATTTTGAAATAACTAAAATTGTGGACGGAATCATCATCCTCTGAGTGATCGACCATGGATTTGTCTCGATCCACTTGCAACTTAGAGCCAGCGTTCTCTCCGCTAGCCAGGCTCAATCAAATTATTGTAATGTCGCAAATTACAGAAAAAGTGCTGCGTGGTTCCGGTGAGCACAGCAACCCACAAAAATGGCCCCCCATTCTTCCCCATGTCAGTCGGACGACCCACCGACGACTACTGAAGTGTCCCTTCAATTTAACTGGGATTGACAGAATATTCGTTGGGTATGGATATAACTTTTCAAACTATAAACGTGTATACTTGTAAAGAAGAGGGGGAAAATATGATTAGCCATATTGAATGTCACTTACCGAGCTCCTTTTTCATGACGCCCACGCATTCCTTCCCATGATCTCCTTCACCAGAGACAGAATTCGAAAATAATGATAGAAAAGAGTAGAATGCTCGCCCTCCAGTCCATCTCTGCTCACTCTGTTGCTACCCGAAAGATTGTTGCATGGACTTCCACCAATAACCAGATCAAACCCACCAAATGCATCGATAAGTTCCTCGAGCCGGTCACCGTTCAATTTCTGCACATCTTCAATATCGATCAGAGTTCCTGTTTGGTTGGATTGTTCCCACCAGCAACGTACAATGTTTCTGTTGATTTCTGAGATTTCAACGGAAACAACTGTCTTTAATGGAATCCCAAGTCGGTGAAGAGCAACTTCAGCACCCCCAATGCCAGAGAAAAGGGACAGAACCGTGAGCCCTTCTGGAAACATACGCTTTAATACGGAGAGGTGGAAGGCTACTGTGTCGATCTGAAAAGAATTTCCCAAAGATTTAAATCTATCTGTCCGGCTGATTCCTCCCCCTCGGGTATGATTCTTTGGGAATCCCAATAGCATCTCTATCTCATCGGGCTCAAGAGGAGCGACCTTGTGTGCTCCAACCCAAACCAAATTCCATTTCCGGCATTCATTCAACACATATTGTTGGACATCCCTAGGGGGTGGATCACTGGAAGCAGTCAGCGCATTTCTTATTCTCTCTGTCAGCTTAGCACTAGCTGTGCAGGTCAGCAAACAGTTTAGTTGCTTTCTTAGGTCCCAGGAAGGCCACCATTTTCTTGTCATGGGCAGTGCTTCATGTATGGTGCGTGGAGCAAGCGGCTGCAGAGGAAATCTCCCATGAATTGGGAGATTGTGAATGTAGCCACGTTTTCTATTCGTGGCACAGAAATGCTTCGAATCCACAAATTCTGGCTCGATGTCATACAGGAAGCGGGATATAGTTCTCCAAACACCTTTCGGTGCAAGTGCCACATTTTCAAAATAGAAATATGGAGGTCCAGTTGCAGCATCTGGTATTGTTCTCTGAGTCCTTATCCATGCTTCATCAGGAACTCCAAAGCCCACCATATCGGATGGAGCGCAAAAACCTACTGGCCCGTTGCCTTCATCCACAATAATATTCTTCCCATATTCCTTGTACCAACTCTGGAAAAAAAAATTCTCTTTCCTGCCCTCCTCTGTAGTCCACTTTCTTTTTCTATTATCTGTAAGAGAATCGTAGTTTGAACTACTCGTCGCCTGTGGAAATTTGGGAAAGACGCGGTATTTATCATCATGAATATTTCTTGACAGAATATTAAGAGAGGAAAACCACCGATGGAAGATATTGATAATGCCCGGTATTACCCATTCCTCTATGAAGTATCAAAATCGAACTATTCTAATACGTGCAGAGTAACTTGGCTGGTACAAATCTTATTTTCCACCCTCGAATGAGACTGTTAGCTGAGATTAGCATCAGAATATCCAGAGAGGAAAACTACTGTTGGAAGCTTTTAGTAATGCCTAGTATTATTTTTCACCATTAAGGGTGTGTTTGGGAAAAGATAAAACTTTTAGATTAGAAGTTTTTGGAATAAAAGTTTTTAAATTGGTAAAAATGATGCGATATGATTTGGGTAATGATGATTAGTAAAGACAATAAAGTTAAAATAGAGAAGTTATGCGTATGGGTAGTTGTGTAGAAATGATTGAAAAGTAGTATAGTTGTATAAGAATAAGTGAATAAATAATTAAAAAATATGGTAGTTATGGACAGTAAAAAATTTTAAATGGAAAGTTTTTGTTTTTTAATTTGTAAACAAACATGCCCTGAATGAGACTATTGCCTGAGATTAGCATCAAAATATCAAGAGAGAGGAAAACTACTGTTGAAAGCTTTTAATACTGCCTAGTATTACCAACTTCTTTGTGAAGTATCAAAATTGCTTGAGATTAGCATCAAAATATCGAGAGAGAGGAAAACTACTGTTGGAAGCTTTTAATAATGCCTAGTATTACCAACTTCTTTGTGAAGTATCAAAATCAAACTACTCTAAGTGCAGAGAAACTTGACTGGTACAAACCTTATTGTCTACCCTCGAATGAGACTGTTGCCTGAGATTAGCATCTGATGTTTCTGCTATTTGAGCAGCAGATATTGAATCAGTAAGCTCCACAAGAGATGCACCAGGGCCTGCACAGATTTTAACCATAAAGATCACAAGCCAAAAAAAAAAAAAAGGAGAAATTGATGCAAAACATTATGAACATCTAAAAAGTGAGCATCTCCCTTTAACATGAGCCTGTTCTGTCATATAGCCTTGTTGTCAAAATATTCATGTTCAAGTCAATTAAAAAAAATATGGAAGTGGAGGTTTTAGAAGTTAATTCTATATCTTCTATATCTCACCAAAACCATAAGTATGAAGTGGTCTGATATACATATAGTCCTTGACATCAATGTTGTCAGAACCGAACCGGTGATCAAACTGGTAAAGGAACTGGTCTGGTTCAAACCGGTTTGACCGGTTAAATAAACCAGTTTAAACCAATGACGTCAACATAACATAATTATGATATCATAAATGTTTAATAATTTTTAATTAATTATATATTATTAAAATATTATAATTATGTATTTATAAAATCTTAAATCCATATGTTAAATTTTAAGCCTCACAACAAAACTTGTAGGAAAACATTAATAAAAAAATCTAAATAACCTTATGCATTTGCATTTGTTGTATATTATATGCACATCTAATTTTTTAAAATTTATATGCAAATGTAATTAATATGGATTTGTATATAGTATAAATATTAAAGGAAAAAATATGATGTGTGTCACGGGTTATGTATAATTCAAGAAAATTTAAAATTGAAATTTTCATAGATAGATAGGTGTGCGCCGAAATTTTTTTTCTAAAATTTCAACTTTTCATATTACACGCCGACAATAGCCAATAACACCGCACGGGAATTCACGTTGCTTGAAAAAGCAACTGAATTTTGGCAGCGGGTCTTGTGAAATTTCCAAACCGGGCGAAATGGGTTCAACCGGTTTTTCGGTTTGAACCACAGTTCAAACGGTTCTGCCGGTTCCTGCATTGTAAACCGGACCAGGTATAAATGAACCGGATTGGACACCAGTTCCCGGTCAGACCGGTCGAACCGGCCGGTCTGGTCCGGTTTTGACAACAGTGCTTTGACATAGAATAGAAACAAGAAGGACTTGTGCATCAAAAGTTCTGAAATCATCATCATCATGACCACCATGGTGCTAAATTATTTGCCATGAATTCTGTCATCTTACAGAATGATACCTATGATGTTGATCCAATTCTGTCATCTTACAGAATGATACCTATGATGTCAGGATCAACGAAAAATAATGTCCAAGGGTGACTGGAAATACCAATTGTGTGTTTCTTCATACATTTTATATAATAAACCTGCAACAATATATGCAGGGAGATTTTCTTTTTCCGGGTGAATTTCATTAAGTAGTATGATCCCCATCACTGAGCTGTTGAAGAAGTTTGATCTCAGCTTCAGAATCATGTTTCTAATTAATTGGAAGAACAAAGTCAACAACAATGGATGCAGAGTGAAATGAGATTTCAACACGAACCCCAGAAAGAAACAAATGAACAAATAGTTTTGTCTGTCAAATGTTGGCTTATATTTCAGCAAAAAACCTGAACAAAGTCATACCTTTACAGCTGAAAGAGTTGAGCAGATAACTTACACTATAACTATTCTGTATCATTGACCAACTCTTGGTAGGATAAAGATACGCACAAAGCATAATAACGTTAGATGCTTACCACATCTATCCATCGCTGAAGCAGCCTCATCAGTGGAGAAGCCCATTTCCGCTAAAAGCAATAATTTCTTGTCCTCCTCCAATAAAGTTTCCATTGAATCCTGAAAGAAACAGGCCAATCAAGCTGAAAATTACGTAGCTCCGAAGAAAAAAAAATGTTTCTTGAAGTCCTACAACTATAAACTAGAATAGCAACAATAGTAGCTTTTGTACAATTATAAGCAAAAAATTGTTTTGCAAAGTTACAGGTTTTAAAGTTCTATCAGAATCAGGGAAGGAGTATTTATCACTAGACATATTGATGTCAATGATCAAACTTAGTCATACTGTATTTCAATCATGAAGAAGATATTAACTACTATGGAAGGAAATAAAAACAGTTCTCATAAACCTTTCCCTCAAAAGCTTCTTGGGGTTGGGTATGAACCTTTGTTGGTATATACTAGAATTGAATTACTTACATTAAAAGCAGTGGACAACAGTTTTACAGGGTAACAGGATTGCTATCTTGTAAACCAAGAAGATAACAGGTGCTTATTTACTGTTGAAGGCTACTAATAGAATAATTTAGTTGGTGTAGATACAAAAAAAAAAATAGAGGAAAGACGACGGATCCTCTTAGGGGCTAAGAGCCTATGCTATAGCATCTGAGTTCTTGTATGGTATTTCTGTTAGATTGCCCAAAGCTGTTAGCTTCTGGTTGCATCTTCTGCATTCTCTGATTGACATGTTTGGATCTGGTATTCATGACAGCCAAAACATTCATGCATGCAGGACCCTGCTCATGAAACTTAGGATGATTGGCTTCAGAGACCCCCAACCTAGAGGCTATTTGACTATATATTATCAGGTTGATTCGTGGTCTACATACCAAATCATAAAAGACGGTGACACTAAATGGCAATACAAATTTCAAAAGAAAGGGGGAACTCTGAAAAGAACGGATCAACAGCTGGTAATTGTTCCATCAGAAATTTTAAGAACCAATAAAACATTACCACCAATGCTTAAAAGTTAAAACCTCCCATGAATACAACCAAGGAATAATCAAATTAATCTTAGCAGACATTTGAAAAAGGTATTCCAGATTCTGTATTCACCTAGGCAGGCCGTGGGCACAAAATATAATGCGATCATCAAAAGAAATAAGGATTCCCTGTATCCACAGATTCCAAACAAGATAATGACATATATAATCTTTTTTTATTATAAATAACATATATAATCTTGATGTTAATGAAACGTGGGAAAATCACATTGTATATGCACAGAGAACACCTTGGATTTCTCATATGCAAGCAGAACATAATGTTGCAAACTGCCACGGCTTAATATAGAAATATCTCTAAAAGGTAGATATTCACCATGCGCTATATTAAATTGAAAACATCACAAGATATACTCACACAGCTATATCTATCCCACGATTACACATACATGGGAGTGTGTCAATCGTGCACCTGAGTATTGGTCTATATTTATACAAATCCAAACCATATATAATGCTTGCAAATGAAGTGTACAAATGCATAAAAACGTTTGATAAATACTCCCCTCAATTTGCCAATTGACTTTTCATTTTTTATGTATGGGCAACGGGAGGAATAAGTCTTTTCGCAGGTTGATACTCACATTTGGGGGGTCTTCATTAATGTTAGCCCTTCCAGTCTCTGAAGAACATGAACCATCAGGAACACTTCCACTAGGAGATTCCTCAAGAAACTGCAACATATAACATTCTGCTAAGTTATAAACGTTAAACGGTTGGCTTTAACTGCATTGGAAAAGAATTAATAAAATAATAAACAGCTGCATCGGTGTCATCATAGTTTTCCCATGAAATTGAAGTTAAGAATATACTTTTATGAGAACTGCCACCATCATTATCACCAAATCCTTTTCCAAATAGACAATTTCCACGAAGAAAAAGCCTCAACTAATTCGCATCTACATAGAAAAGGATGGATGTAAGGAGCATGTCAATTCAATTTTCCATGAATCCTAAAGCCGTTAAATATTCCCAATGAAGCCAGGAAGGGGCTATGTACAAGATGAAGCCAATCATAGTTTCAACTGTATGCCTAGAATTCCTAATGAAGCCAATCATAGTTTCAACTGTATGCCTAGAATTCCGAATGAAGCCAATCATAGTTTCAACTGTATAGCTAGAATTTGGCAGAAATGGCAACTTTGATGAACGATTATTTCAGTTAGTTTCAAATTTTGCTTCTCAGTGTTTCTCACTTAGAGGAAGGCAATAAGCATTCCAGTTGAAACAATCAATACAATTGGAATCACTTTAGAACTCCACTGTACGGGCCCGTATCCTCACATGGCCAAAAGTGGTGGTGGAAGCTATGACAGAAGCTTCACATCAGCTCTTGTTTTGCTGGTGTTCGAGAGGCATGATGGAACAAAATTCCTGGTTGATGTCTATAGTAGCATACCATATTTGCCAATTCAAAAAGATAAATTTATACAATTGACTTGTAAATGTGATACTTAAACATCCCAAGGATGAAAATCAAATCAAAGTTACTGCTTCGCCAAGCTAGAGTGAGTTTCAAGTTTCAATTGCATCAAGCTAATAACCACACAGAAATAAACAATGAAAAGGACTATTACATGCTTATTAGGCTTTTTTACCATTCACGAAGTCAAAATGAGCAACACTGAATACGAGGGGAAAAATCCCTACACTTATATGAAAGGTAGGCATAAACAAGAAAGAACATGCAAAACAGTTTCATGTCCAAACTAAACTCACTGAATATGTAAGAAGAGCTTCCAATATTCCGTCTGCATCCTTTTCTTCTGCAATTAGTCAATAAAAAAGTAATTTATAATTATTCCTAAGAGAATATCAATTAAAAGTGTAGCAGATCCTACGAAAGCTTAAAATTATCAATCGTACCATTGCATCCAATCACTTTATCCACAATCTGTTCAGAAAAGCCCATTCCAACAAAGTGAGGTATCAACTTGGACTTGGAGCAACAAGAAACTGCACCATGAATCTAAAGAACAACATTTTATCACGTATTATATCGGAGAGATGAATAATGTTCAGGCTAATTCCATTCAGCAGCTTGATTTTCGTGCAAAAGAAATACCACTGTAAATTTTGAAAGAGAAGTTCAGTTGCATTGCTTACCCAAGTGCACTTAAACCTTAAAAAGAAAAACGTCAGAAAATGGGCATTCAGCTACCAGTATGCCTCCCAACTACCCAATATTTTGATCAGTATATAACTAAATCACAGAAAAACAGGAAAGCACTGGCAGAAGAGTCCACTTATCCAATCTATGTTGTGCATTTGTGGTTCCAATCCATGTATTCACCAAAGCTAGCCATGCAAGAACTTTATGAAATCAGAAAATTGGACAGGGTGACTACTGACTAGGGCTGACACAAAGGGAAACAGTGCATTCAGCCCACGATCTGGATTCCTCTGTCTATTCTTTCATTGAATTTTCAGAATTTTATTGACTTTTAAATAACTTTGCTGTGAGGCAATGTAAGATATGCACATAAAAAACTATCTGTATTTAATAACAACGATGACATTTACCAATACTAAATCTTCAAGATGTAATTTGTTTTCCATTATAGTCGTTTTTAATGTTTATGCTCCTTTCCAACATTTTTGAATTCTTTAGCACCAAACCCGAGAGAATTTTCACAAAAAAGCTTAGTAAGTAATATTCACCTCATGTAAGTTAGAATGAAGTCCCTGAGCAGACAGGGCCGCACAGGTGGAAGAAGAGGAGGCTGAATTCTGGTCTGAAATTTCCTTATCAGTCTCCCAGTTAAAATCGTCATCCCCATCAAGATCAATAATTTCATTCTATTAAGAAAAATGAGAACCGGAAGTAGAAAAGACACATTAATGTCTAATGTCCAAAAAAAAAAAAGGAACAAAGACTCGATTTCAAGAATCATGACGTGGATCTTCGATAGAACCATCTCTTTCTTCAGCTTTTCATAAAAAGACAATACAAACTCATGTTGTTTGGTATTAGATTCTGGACACGAAACGCACCATCTCTTAACCGTCCACTTCGACGCTTTCCCTGAAATCAATTGCAGACAACTCCAAATCAAGGACTATAAGCAGAACAACATTTTTCTCATGAGCAGGAGTATGAAATCATTGGTCTGAACCCACCACCATGTTCATTTTCATGCGGGTTCCACCTTCGTTAAAGTATGAACCGTTCATCTGGTGGATTGGGTGCCTTTGAAGTTACAAGCAGAAACACATGGCTACAAAAATCCAGTTGCATGCCAACTTTGCACGCAGCTGCATGTCGTAATGTACATCGTTTGGGAGAAGATTATGTATATCATTTGGGAGAAAGAGAACTAATCAGGAGCCAAGCGAACAGTGAACCCGACCAAGAAGATCAACTCGACAGAAAAGAGAACAGAACAGTCGCCTGCTCACTGACTCCCAGATTTGGGTATAGGCGTGAATCACCTAACCAGGCGAGCTTCATATGGGGCTAGCTGTTTGCAGAGGACGATGTGCATGGAATGCTTCAAGTAAAACAGGCAGAAATGCATCTGCCATCCGAGAAAAGAAGAAATAGACGAATGGACAAAAACTCTGTACCCCGAACAATCCTAGCCATCTATCACTCCGACATGATCCATGAAAGCGACTCAACCATGCTCTGCACCATCATCGTCCGTACGCCATAGACTCATAAAGATGTTCGGATTAACGGCGTGGATCTCAATACCATGGATTCCAAAACTTCTGGCCGAAACTGACGGCGCCGGCCAGCCAGCCGTCGGTGTATTGAGCGTTCCGTCCCAATGGCGAGAGAAATCTCGGCCATGCAATGGAAGCCTCCATACCAACCAACAATTGGATTCGTAACACTCTCAAGGACGACAAACGCACGTACAACAACAGATTCAGATAAGAAATGAGAAAAAAAAAACAGAAGAAATGAAAAGAAACTTACGGGAGGCGAAAAGAGCAGAGGCTATCGATTATCAAAAGACGGTCTGAAGCGAAATGAAGAGAGTTTCAACCCGTCACGCTGCGGAGAAATGAGGAGGCGTCTCTCTGCTTCCTGCAGATATCGCACAGCAGATAAGGACGAGGAAGAATATCTCAGGGCTTCTTGGCCGCAGCCTCGCAAAAGCCGCTACGATGGGAGGAGAAAGAAGCAAGCATTGTCATCTTAAATGGAAAAAACCATACGACGGCAGAAGAAGGTTGCATGCAAGAGAGATATACGCTGCGGCGCTGCGGCGAGAGTGGCCGCGTATTGGAGTTGCTGGCACGTATTTAATTGCTGGAATGCAAACCGTCTATTTGTTGAATTGCTCACTCGTGCGCGTGGAATTGTCGTGGGAAGGAGGAACGCTTCGGGCGTGATTCGTTAAAATAATGGAAGAGAATCAAAGGCAATTTGGGTGTGTTTGATTATTTTTTTGGTGAAATTTCATGAAAATTCTATTTATACTAAATTTATTATTTTTATTGCTATTTTAATTTTCAACCGCTGCTGTTTATTTTGTTAATTTCGTTTGCTTTATGCGTGTATTCATTTCTTCTTCTCATTCAACAGTTCATTACATTTCTGTTTGTGTTTTCTAGTATTAACATTTGCTTTCCAACATTATCTCTTGTTTATTTAAATTTTTACTCCATGAGCTGCATTAATATTATCTTTATTCTTGTTTTCTCGGTGTGCAATTTCAACCAGGACCACAATTTCGATTAAATGATAACAATATTTGACATGTGCCTATCTCAGCTAATATAATATCTTTATCCCCTGTATTTTAGTATATCGGTTGCTTTATAGTTGATTTATCTTAACTTGTCTATTTGTTTTATTTGCGTTTCTGTTCACAGATGCAGGAAATTATGAAAAGAAATATCATCCATAGCCGATAGATGAATATTACAGATGTTGGGTGTGTCTTGTATTCTAATGGTATTGAGATTTGTTAGGTGTGTCTTGTATTCTACTGGTATTGAGATTGTGTATTTTATGTAGTTCAGTTGTATAAGATTGGAGTTGTATATTAGTATTGAGTAAAAACTCAAAAGAGTTTTATTTATAAGTGTATTAATTAGAGCCCAGTACTTATATTTATAAGTGTATCAGTTACGAATTTAGTTGAGCCTTAACAGTGACCGGTTGGGGTGTGAGAGGATTTTTATTTATAGGTGTATCAATTAAAGATTTAGCGGAGTCTTGAGAAGTGTCCCGTCGGAGTGTGAGAGATGGGGTTATTTAAGTATTCTTGTTTACGGTGTGTATAAGATATCCAAAGAATATGTGTGAAGTATTTTTACGTGTATCTTTATAACCTGTTTATCATAGTAAATTATTATCTCTCTCCCGTAGTTTTTTACTTCTTGGTTTGAAGTGTTTTACATATAAGTCTCAATGTTTTCTTGTACGTAATTTTACAGCTATTTATGTTATCTTATTTTATTGTGTGTACTTCTGCCGTAATCCGTATCAACCCGAATTACATTTACTAACAATAGACAAAACACAATAATTAGACGAAGGAGATTTTTTTAAATGAAATTAATATATTAAAAACATTGAAAAAAATCTTTCAAAAAATGGTTGCCAAGAAGCCCTAAGAAAATTAAAAATATCACAATTTCTTGCTAAGCAAAAATAAAAATATCACAATTTCCTGTTTGAAATGATCGGATGAACTATTGGTGCATTGATATACATAATATAAATACATATGTGAAATCTGATTATACAATTTTTATTTTTTTTTAAATGTCAGTAATGATACACGAAATGAAACATATATTGGTTATTTTAACCCGATGTTTGTGCATTGATTATTTCGTACAACACAAGCATTTGGTAAGCCAGTAACGGATCGCAAGCTGTAATCAGAATCCCTCGTGATGAAATTTATTGTACCTATCACGACCACATCATTGATCGAAGCCACTTATTGCTGCTGCCTTCGTGTGCGACGCCAGTCCCAGCAAGGGTCATGTGTTAATTAGTGTGTGCCTGTTTCAAGCTTTCTAATCTAAAATTGTTCAATTTTTAAAATTGCCTTATTTTTTATTTTTTTTTATATTTTACTGTATATTTTTTATCTTTTTTACCTTTTACTGTATAACTACTGTGTTTTTCAATCATTTTTACACAATTATTTATACAACTAACATATTTATTTTAACTTTATTCTATTTATTTCCCATTATCACTCATATTATATCACCTCACTTTTTCTGTTTTAAAATTTTTTATATAAAAAACTTTTCATCCAAAACTTTTCTATTACTTCTAAAACACATCTTTAAATAAAATAAGGGTATTGTTTCAAATACAATAAATGAATTATTCAAGTAACGATTATATCTAAAATGAAAATATTAGTCTTTTTTCTTCCATCACCAATGTTGTCAAAATTGAATTAGTCAACAAACAGATCAAAAGATTGATTTTGATTTAACTGATTTAATCATTTTTGAAAACCGAATTAAACCGATATATTAATAATTATATAAAATATATCATATTTTTAAGCTCAAACGTTATAAAGGAATGATGTATTTTTCTGAAAAAATTAGGCAAAGCCTTATTCAATATCTGGGTTATGTTGTCATTATAATTTGATTCGTAATAAAATTCAATTATGGCACAACATTAAAGCACAGATAATCTTATATATATGAAATTTGGATTATTGAATTTTTTTAGATCAATAGAGTTTGGATTATTGAATTTGTCTCAGCATAATTTAGCTTGCTGCCTTCATCCATCATAACACTTTTTCTAACTGTAATAATGAACGAAGAAACTATTGTAGATGAGGCTATTTTCAGTTTTCGTGGGAGATCTATTTTCACATTTCCTGCACTTATGTTCAATGGATGTGTAGAAGCTCTCATAATTATTGTAAAATTTTCTCCTTTTTACAAGCAAAGAGGCCTCTTTTATTGCATCATAGCATATTCGCTGCATATGTTGCTAAGGTGTGTAAATTGGAATTTCTCTTTCTTTTTAAAAGTCGCGATTAGGATTCTATAAAGAGGAATATTTTTTTTTCTGAATATGTAAATTGGTTTAACCGAAGGCATGGAAACCTGGGTCAACTGCCAGTTTAACCTGTTTTCACCAATTAAAAAGGATGAGCTGGTAACCAGAGTGGATCGGATCAACCTATTCCTGGTCAAACCGACCTGGTCAGGCGGTTTGATCTGAGTTTAACAACATTTGGCTATGACACCATTTTTCTGAGTTTTTAATCACATAGCCCCCGGCCATGTCAATATCTGGACGACAGCGCACGGGTTGAAGGCACAGCAAGTACATCATACAGGGAGAGTGGATTATAACAGTTCATAAACGTACGAAATTGTAACACTAGAAGAGGGGAACCTGATCCTGTGCTCTCGGTGTTGCATGCTCCCGGACGTATACACTTATTTTTTTTATTTTTTTTAAAAAAATTTTTACAATAGTGTTATTCCATATATATTTAATACGTGTATAAATTTTTACCATTGAGGTATTTTAGATATTTATTTTTAATTCAGGTTCCTAGAAGAGGACGGTGAGGGCTGTCGCGCTAGTTCATGGCCCGCCTCCCCCAACGTCCGCAGGTGGCTCGACTTTCCTAATGGGTGATGCAGCTATACTAAGGGTGTGTTTGTCAATGGTTAAAAAATGTCAAGTTGAAATTTTTTTAATCTAAAACTTTTCACTTTTCACAATTATCATATTTTTTAATCATTTTTTTATATTTTTTCATACAACTATCTTATTTTTTAATCACTTCTACACAAATAGCAATACAACTAACTTATCTATTTTAACTTTATCCTTTTTACTCTTTATTATTATCTCCATCATATCACATCATTTGATAACTTTTACTCTGAAAAATTTGTCATCAAAAGTTTTATCCATTTTCAAACACACATTGGAACGACTGCTCAAATGCAACTGATCATGATCGCGACTGTCACAGGCGAGATCCTATAGCGAGTTCAGATTCTGTAAATTCTTTCAGATCGTGATCGGATATTCTTTTGATGGCAAAGACCCCTTTTGTTGTAAAATTTTAAAAAATATTGTTAGATGTTGGGCATCACTTGTATCTTTCATTACTTGGAATTGACAAAATTTTAAATTTATTTAATATTCACTTAATTTTTCAAAGTCAACAAAATGAGCAGAGATCTCTATTTTTTTTTTTTGTTTTTCATGCTGCATGAGCCCATGTCTCTTTACCAAGTTTTATAATTTTTTTAGTTTTAAAAATAAATAAGGGCGTGGATGCATACATCATGCATCATATTTTTCTTTATAATATCTGCATAATATAGAAAATATTTTAATTATATTGGTACATAATCTACAAAAAGCGTAAATGTACAAGCTTTTATAATTATATTTTTATGGGAATGATTTGTGCGGCTAATCGCATGGTGAAGCCATGCGGTTTGCCTACCATTCTACCAATCAGCCCCTTATTAATTTTAAAGAGCATTTTTATACATTTGTAAAACTTAATTAGATAAACTTATACAAAATTTTTAAAATGTTATACCTTATATAATTTTTAAAATTAAAAATTGATTTCTCGTGCATTATGAATTAGGAATGGGAATTGGGGCGTGCATTACCAGGTTAGGTTTTACCCAACCCTAATTTTACTTTTTAAAAATTTTGTTTGATTCTATTTTTATCTCGGGTTGTGATAATGTCGGTTTGACCTTCACTTCTTTTAATAGGTTTTAAAATAAATTTTGAATTGATATCGTATGTATGCTAAATTTAAATATTGTATGCTTTGATATTTTGCTAATTATTAAAAAACACATTATTACTAAAAAAAAATATGATGAAATATAGTATAACTTTATTAAAATATGTTAATATATAATTATATCTAAGAGTTATATCTATACATGTAAATTCCTCTTATTGATTATTATATTATTTTATGAATAAATTGATTCTTCTGTTATTGATATAGTTAATTATAATAAATGTGAGAATTTTGAAATAAAATAATAATAAAATTTAAACATAAGTTTATAATTTTTAATAAATCAATATATGCGGCGTGAGGTCTGACTTTACTTTTGAATTAAGATCAAAATTTCTAACTTATCTTTGTATCAAATAAAAAAAAATGATAGTTTTACGTAATCAAGAATGAGTTGGGTCAGGGGTTGGCTATGAGTCCACCCGTTCAAATTTCCACTCCTATTATGCATTATAAAAGTTTTTAATATTGAAGTTGATTTTTCATATTAACACTAAATATATAATTTAGTAAATACAATGCATGACTTAGAACTTTAAAAATAGTTTTAAAAAACAGAAAACTCAAGGTGGTTGCAACCCTTGATTCAATATTTTAAGATAAGTGTGATACGTGGTTTAGATTATATTAACATGTCATAATATGAAAATAAAAAGTTTTTGGGACTTGCGACATAATTAAAAAACAAATAGAGTGTTTTGAATCATGACCGATGTATCTATTTAGTTAAGACATAAAAATAACTTCCCTTAGATAATTGGTATTCCATTTCAACACCAATGGCTAATGCATTTTTTATATATCATGAAATTGAAATTGCTTTAGGACTGTTAAGTAACATTAGCTAGATTGTGCATGAGTGAAGCTACCATAAGTTTTAACATGCGTGTAATTTTATTTGCAAATCAGGCCACTTTTGTCGAAGTTAAGCTGCTAATTATGTTTAACAATGTTACTTGGTTACGATATTAAAATTCATTTTTTTGATATTTGGATGGACCTTAATTAAAGGCGCAACTCACACTTATGAAGTCCAGACCACCTTAACCTAAAATCTTAACTTCATACTTAAAACTTAAACTCTCATTCTAACCTAAAATCTTAACTTCATCCGTAAAACTAAACTCTCGTTCTAATCTTATTTATAAAACTTAATTTCAACTGTAACCCTATTTATAAAACAAAATATCATTTCAAACTAGTTTAAAATGTCCTTATTTTAGACTGGTCCATAAAAAAAAATTTCTTTTCTTCGAAATTTTTTTTTTGCAAAACGATTAATCTGGTTATGTTTAATTTATAAACTAATTTTTACCAATTTTGGAGATGTATAAATATTTATTTTTGGATTTTTAAATATAAAGGTATTTTAGTTATGTTTCAACAATTTAAAATGACTAAAATACCCCTATATTTTAAAATCCAAAATAAATATATATACATCTCCAAAATTGATAAAAATAGTTTAAAGATTAAATATAACTAGAATAATAACTTTATAAAAAATTTTAAAAACAAAAAATATATGTTTCAAACTAGTGAAATAGGCTCATTTTAGATTGATCTGAAATTATCAGGCCTAATTTATAAATTACTCCAACTCTTCTGTTTGTAAAATTTAAACCTTACTTATATTTATGAAGATCGTGTCTAAACAAGCTTCGAGTTAAAATTTTGGCCGAAAGCATTGTGAATTACGGATGAAATTTGGGCCACATTGAGCCTTAACTCAGCCCATTGAACTCGCTTTTTCTCAACCTGAGCCCGATGAACCTAATTTATAAATATGATAATGTTAAGGTTTAGGTAAACCTGAACCCGAAGAACCCAAACTTGATTTTTCATATTGTGTTTATTATAAAATGTATTATATACATAATATTCAAACAGTATTTCTTTATATTTTGCACATTTATATTTGTATTTGGATACATGTTTGACATATTTTAGTTATATTATAAAATCTATCATTTTTATTTTTATTTATCTTTTATTTCTATCATTTACTTTTACATCCATTAATTTTATTCTTTATTCTTTTTTATGTTAAATTTCTTCTAGAAATATTCTTTATATTGCTATTTTTTAAAAAAATCTGTAATTTCAATATATTTTATTATGTTTATTTACTTGATTTATTATTACTATATAATTATATAAAATTCTAAACTTATTACTCTTAAATAAAATATAAATTCATCAACGTAAACTTCAACTCAAAACTCAACCCAAACCTAATTTTTAAAAATAGCGTCAAAATTTAAATTTTACAAATAAAATTAGGTTCAGGACCCATATTATGGGGCTGAGTTGCACCCCTACTGTGAATGTCGTAGTCGCGCGGATGATTACAGTCGCAGCAGCCAGTGACCGGCCAGGCGGGAAGCGGTCCAAATGCAGCCTACGACACCTGGCCCACGTCGTTTTCCAATTTTCCGTAAGGAGAACGTCTTGTGGCAATATGGCGAAGGGCGAAGGGCATTTCCGGCAATTCCTTGCTATTTAAACAGCCTTCGTTCTCATCCGAGCCGGCTGTTTTCTCTCTCCATCTTGAGTGGCGGAGGGTCGAGTACTGAGGCAGGTCTGTTTCCTTCTCCCTGCAGCTCTCTGTTATCTTCCCGTGTGTCACTATTACCTCCTTTCTGCTCCTAGATGGCTCCCTACACTGAATGGGAGCAAGCCCCTTCTCTTGTTGGGCTTTTGAGCAGAGACGGTGGAAAACTTGGAATTGCCGTTATAACTGTTATCGCCCAGTGCTCCGCGGTTGCAGGAATGCGTGCCTCGGCCGTGGTGTGTGAGGCCTACCGTTTCACGGATCCAGACCATCGCCGGGAAGCTCCCTTTTTTGGGCAACTTCCCGGGCACCTTTTTTTTTCCCCGAGTTGATCTGATTCTAGACTTTCCACCCTTGGTTCTCTACTCTGGTCAACGCTTGGTACCGTATTATGGGTTTCTGTCCACACAAGTCAAGGCGTGAACGGCTATGATCGAGATATCTTGAATGGACAGGTCACACCACTGCAAAAATAAAACAGCAAAACAATAAATTTGAACAAGAAATAAAAATAAAAATCTGTGAATGACATTCGCTCTAGATAATATTCCTTCTACTAGTTCTTTTTTTGACAAATCTTATCTTGGGTAATCTTAACTCTAGTATTAGCTGGCCATCTTTTCTTCGGTTAGCATGGATCTGGACTCCGGATTTAGAAATTTTCGAATTTTCAACTCTTGAAATACAAGATCCTACCAACCAATTAGTAACAATCATATATATTATATTTGGATGGAAGCTAATGCCCGGTACGGGTAACAATCCCATTTTGAATTTTGAAAATGTTGCAAAACTATTCTCCAAGTAATCTTTACTAAATTACTCATGGTTTGCTCTAGGTAATGCCTTTCTAGGTCAGATCCTACTTTGATGTCAAAAGCTAAAGCTCTGGTCTTGGGGAAGATAGTCAAAATCCTACGTGTTTTGCCCTTTGAACATTATAGTTTTCTTGTCTGAATTTTCAGTAGCTACCTCTTAATTTCACTGTTGTCTTTTAATTTTCTACTCCTGCACTGATTGAGTATGGTGCTATAGCCTCCTATACCTTTTCTTATTGCAACTTTGCGTTCTCATTGCTGCAAACCAATTTGATTTTGTGTGGAGTCCAGCTTGAGTAATGGGATCTGAAGGGCCACCAGCTATTAAAGTTCATGTGACCGGATTCAAGAAATTCTATGGAGTTTATGAGAACCCAACTGAGATAATAGTTAACAACCTGAAAGGATTTGTTGAGAGAAGAGGATTGCGCGGAGGAATTACACTAGGAAGTTGCACAGTTCTTGAGGCCGTGGGAGATGGAGGGCTTTCCAAGCTTTATGAGATCATGGGATCAGCTGCGTGCACTCCTGACGTGGATTCTCGGGACAGTGAGCGATCCATATGGGTTAGTTTCTTTCTTTCTGTTTTTATCAGACAACTCAGGTTGTTTGCAATAGACTCGGTTTTGATTTGTATATGCATGTTTAATGGTCCAATCTTTTTGTGTAATTAGCACCTTTGCACAAAGCACATGATCTGAAGATCTAACTTCTATGAAAATTATGCCACAAATCATCGCTAATTTCTTTATCGATCTTATTATTAGGTCACAAACTGAAGGGCTTAAGTTGGCTACTTCTGCTTGAGAAATTCAGTGTATTGCATTACCTGTCTTGGGTTTGGTGTAGGCTATTGTGCTGTTGGTCCTTGTCTGAGCTATGAAATGAGAGAAAAAATTGCGCTGAACAAATATTTGGCCTCAGGACTAGATGATTTTTTTTTCCTTCAATTAGTCTAGTTGGATAGAACAATTTATCTTTTGCAAACCAAATGATTTATCTTCTGTAAACCAAAAGGAACATATCTTAGCAAAAAAATATTATGAAGTTATATATCTCGGAAAGGATATAATGTAGTTCTGGCAGTGGAAACAAAGGACAGAAACATAAATGACTTGTGCATGTAACAGGGACTTTTATGCATATATTTTTTTGGCAGTTATCTGAGGAACCAGAAAGACTGAACCAGGAGACAGGTTTTGGCTGAAGCCTGTGTGCTGATTCTCACTTTTTAGTCTCCAATCTCATCTTGTGAAAATCGCAGCACAAGCGCCTTGCCAGCATGATTGCATCAAACTATGTTGATACTGGAAATGGGTACATATTCAGCACATCATTCTGCTTCTTACAATTGTTGTTTGTGCTAAATCTGCTGATGTTTGAGAAGGAATCAGAAGAGCTTATTCTTAAAATTTTAATTGATTAACTCATAAAGATTGACTGATTAGGTACTTTTTGTTAGTCATCTTATGTCCAACCATATGCAAAAGAACTAGCAGCCTTTAATTTCTATTATTTACATACTTTTTCAGCTTCATCTTGGTGCGGATGGCGGGATATCAAAGTTTTCCATAGAGAGACAGGCTGTAAACGAGGCCACCTTCCGCTGTCCAGATGAGCTTGGCTGGCAGCCTCTGGTGTGATTTTATTTCTATTTTCACTATTTTTCTTTTTCCTTGATTAGTTCGTTTTCTTTGTTTGTTTATTTATTTATCTCTTTAGTAAGGGCAGAAAATAATATTCTTTTTAATCATGTTTTAGTTATTTTTCTTCATTGTTTTTCTTGTTTTCTGTCGGCAGCAATTCCCAATTGTCCCAGAGGATGGAGGGATTTTGAGAACAAGAAAGGTAACTGGATTCTGATTTTGTGCTTCTTGCTTACTATGCCTGGCTTCTCCTCCTTGTCCTTAGTTAATAGGCAGCTCAACCCACTTGCACGAATCTTGCCATTGATGGCTGATGCAAATCTCCCACCCTAGTCATCTTAGGATCAACCAAGCCTGTCAATAAAGCTCACTGGTTTCAGTTGCTAATTCTCATCTTGGATCATGTGATCACCAAGGCATGGGAATATAGGATGATTGGTGTAAGGCAAATCCCATGATGTACATTGCTATTTGTCTGCACTACCTTTGGGTTATACAAAAAGGGCGCATCTACCCTTAGGCATCACTTAACCAGTCTGAGTGGAGCCAACTGCTATGGTGCATCTATCATAATGGAAAATATACGTTCCATACCTGCTTGTAATCAGCATAGAAAGTTATTTATGCATTCAAGCCTGTGTGAAAACCAAGCTGTTTAGGGACAGCAAGGATAATGGAGAGCTGACCGAGGAACCTAATGTTAGGTGGTGATCCCAATGTCCTGACTTATAAGGCTGAGCCAAGCTTCCTCTGGGCTGGTTGATGATTTGCTGGAACCTTGAATATGTGACGACTTATGCAATTCAACCAAGCATCTACAGTATCTGAGCATGGCAGGATGAAGCACCTGAAATAAGATGCGATCCAACACTAAAAGGCCACATGATGCAACATGCAGCCTTTATGTACAAATTCTAGAGTGCTTGATGTGGTGTGTTGCATCAGTACCAGTGTTGTCGGCTGATGGAACTTGGAATGACTTACAATTTCATTCTGCATATTGGAGTTGGGTTTATGAGCTTAACTTTCATCGCTTACCATGCCATTACAGTTGGCTGATCTGTAATGATGACCTCAGCTTCAATAATTTGTTGTCCTGTAGGTTGGGGCCAATGGGGCTAATCTGTTTTCTCTTTCTGTGTTTGGTTGTATCAGATATTTTGGTATATTAATGATCAGTCAGTCTAATTTGATGGATTGAAACACAAAGTTTGTCCCGCTCTAACATCTAAATTGCTTTCCTTTGTGTTCTCTGAAGACTACTTGCTCCACCGACGTGATTGCAGATTCCCTGAGCAAAAAGGGTTATGACGTGGTTCTCTCAGATGATGCAGACAAGTTTGTGTGCAATTATGTCTACTACCACTCGCTCCGGTTTGCCGAACAGAGAGGACATAAGTCTCTGCTTGTCCATGTTCCTCTCTTCTCAAAGATTGATGAAGATACCCAGATGCAATTTGTGGCGTCCCTCTTGGAGTCACTTCCATCCATGTACTCCTCTTTTTGAAAGTTCAACCTTTTATGGCGGTTTGCTCATTGCCATCATCCATGTGCATCTTCATGACTTCGTAGATAAAGGCCCACTAGGGACCCATGTACCTTTTTTGAATCTATTCTTTTTCTTCTTTTCCCTGTGTCTTTCAGTTATTGGGATGAGTCCCTTCCACCGTGCTGTACCTTATAGTCGTTGTAATTAATGCGTATGAAATTTACATGTCAATATATATTTTCATGCGAGTGATTGTCTTTATGGTGGCATGATCACGTAGATGGCTGCCATCTGCAACCGGTAATAACACCCATGTTTTATTTATATGGAAATTTTTAATAAGATGTTAATTTAAATGTATATTATCTATAAATCAAATTTTATCAATTTTGAATATATTTATATATTTGTTTTATATTTTTAGCCATAGGAGTGTTGTAGTCATTTCATTGGATAAAAATGACTACATTATTTTAGTGTTTAAAAATACAAAATAAATATATACACTTATTCAAAATTTGAAAAACTTGATTTATAAATAAGATAGATTAATCATTTTATTAAAAAATTTCAAAAAAAAATAAAAAAATAGGTTTTTAGACCATCTCTGATGGGTCTGAGAAGATAGGACCTCATGTTTATGCGCCCTTTCAAATTTGACTGGATGTGTTGTTCTTTACAGTTCACACTTCATAGATTTGTCATTTTTCTATGGATATACAAGCAAATCACCAAAATTTAGCGTCAACCGAACATGATACAGATTTCACGTCGAAGTGCAGAAAAGTTCTCGGTGAAAATCCTTTGAAAAAAGAGTCAAAAGCATGAGGCTACATGTGAATGTGTAGAGAAATTACAACCAGTTGTGATTAGGTCACTGGTTACCACATTAAAATATTTATATTTTCAATTATGGTCGTTATTTTTTTATATACCCATCTATTTTATATCCATTCAACTTTCTTTAGGTTTATTCGTCAAGAATCAAGCTATTGAATTTTGTGGAGTGCAGAAATAAATAAATAAATAATCTGCAACCCTTGGAAATACGGGCCGCATGGTGCATTTAGGTGGATCAGAAGATTTCTTGAGATAGATCGGATTCCTTTTAATATTCGTGAAAGTAACCGTTGGACATTCATGAAGCATGTTGGCGGTAGGCTTAGGCATCTGCTATTTTTTACCCAGACTACTATAAGACGTACAGCCAAAGCTACTGTTCAGACACTCCAAAAATCGGAGCAAGTTTGTGCGGCAGAAGTTTCACACTACAATCAAGCAATCGGAGAGTGCATAAAATCTGGTACCTTAACTCATGCGATTCAGTTATTCGATGAAATGCCTAAACGCGACGTGATTTCTTGGAACCTGATAGTTGCTGGCCACGCACGGCAGGGGCTCCCCCTGCAGGCTCTTAATCTCTTTAAGGAGATGGTTTCTCAAGGAATCAAGGAAAACCCATCTTCATTTTCATCCATTCTGAGTATTTGTAGTGATGCTGGATTTTATAGAGAAGGATTTCAAATCCACTGCAGGGTGACTGTTCTTGGCTTGGCATTGAACTTATATATTGGATCTGCACTTATTGATCTTTACTTGCAAGCCGGATGGCTGGATCTTGCGTTCAAGTTGTTGGATGAGTTGCCGGAGCGGAACACTGTGACATGGAATGTGATCCTGCGCAGACTATGTCAGCTGGGCCAAGTAGATGAGTTGTTTGAATATTTCTCCAAAATGAAAACAGATGGTGTTAGTGCAAATTGCTCTACTTTCAGCTATTTGATATGTGGTTGCAGCAAGGGTCGGTTTTTGGACTTTGGAAAGCAGGTGCATTGCGGTGTCATCAAGCTTGGATGGGTTCCATCAAATATATTCATTGTGAATGGATTAGTAGATCTATACTCAGCTTGTGGATGCCTTACAGATGCAAAGAAATCATTCGAATTTACACTGACGGAGGACATTCTTTCATGGAATTCTATCATTTCCATCCACATAGATTATGAGCTTTTGCCTGAAGCTTTTCAATTTTTCAATGCAATGCAGCTGTGTGGGAAAAAACCTTCTATTCGATCATTCAATGGGTTCTTGAACTTGGCCAGTAGGACAAAGAGCTTTTTATTTGGTAGGCAAATTCATGGCTTTGTTCTAAAACTTGGCCTAGATTGCAATAGTCCCCATGTACAATCTGCATTGATTGATATGTATGGAAAGTGTGGTATGATTGAGAATTCAGTTTTGTTGTTTGCTAAAGTGCCAGAGAAAGAAATTGAGTGCTACAATTCCATGATCACATCTTTTGTACATTGTGGTTTGTTAGAGGATGCAGTGGAGATGTTTAAAATGATGATGGATAAGGGAGTGAAGCCTGATCATGTGACTTTCTCTGTGATACTAAAAGCATTGTCTTTATTGTTCTCTGGAAGTCTGGTAGCCTGTCAATTGCTCCACTGCTGTGCGCTGAAATTGGGATTTGAGTCTGACGCAGCAGTATCGTGTTCTCTGGTAGATGCGTATTCAAGGTGTGGTCATATTGAGCAGTCTCACCTCATTTTTGAACTAATTGCATTGCCAAATACCATCTGTTACACAGCTATAATCTCCGCATATGCTCGAAATGGTATGGGAAAGAAAGCACTAAAAATACTGGAGTTGATGATCAAGGAAGGTATGAGTCCTGATGCAATCACATTTTTATCTGTCCTGACAGCTTGTGATCATTCAGGTTTGGTGGAGGAAGGAAGACACGTGTTTGAACAGATGAAACATATTTGTGGGGTCTGCCCAGATCGACGCCATTACTCATGCATGGTCAATCTGCTTGGACGGGCAGGTTTCCTAGAAGAAGCAAAAGAAATGCTTAGAACTGTATCTCTTGAAGGAGATTCTGTAATGTGGAGCTCACTGCTGAGGAGTTGCATGGTGTATGGGAATGAGAAGGTGGGGGCAGCAGTGGCAGAGACATTGATGGAGCTGGAGCCAGAAGATCCTGCTACTTACTTGCAAGTCTCAAATTATTATAATACAATCGGGAATACGCTAAGATCAAAAGAAATTAGGCAGACAATTGCGATGAAGAAAATGAGGAGGGAGATTGGATCCAGTTCTGTTGAAGTGATTGGCAGATGAGACAGGACTCAGAGTGCTACAATATCATCTTTGGGATGGTCTCTTTCCACAACCAATCTCTAAGACCTTGGCCTTCTTTGGCAGATTGATTCTTGATTCTCCAGTGGTAGCAACCAGTTGGTTGCAAGTGATGGTGCAAGTTAACAATGCATGAAACCGTTCTTCCACACTGAAGATTATTTGTCAAGATTGGAAAGGTTATTAGTTGGACCGAACACATGAAAATTATCTAGTTCAGAAAAGCTTCAAATGATCTGAGCTCTATAATTCCGACAAGCCCAAATTCATTCAGAATCAGTCTCTGGCAGTGCTTCGACTTCCTGTAGTTGGCTGGGGCCTTGGGCAACCCATTCCTTGGCATGGATTGCTAGCGATCCATTGATCGAAAACTAGAGGAGGGCGAGAGTACATTCCAGCGGACACATCTGATTTCACACAGCAGCAACCATTGTGGTTGCCAGTTCCCACAGCAATCCGGCACCACCAACCTGGAGGACTGCCTGAGATATAGGTTAGGGTTGAAGAGTCTGATGGGCGCATCTCATCCCTATGCAAGGTCAGTGATGGTAAAGCTCTACTTGTTTGATTTGTGCCCAAGAGGAACTATTAATATTGTGTTTTGTTTTGTGGTTAGCTTAGTTGATGGGCAAGCTCGGAAGCCCACGATGAAGGTGAAGATAAAAACAGATGGAAAGCATGCTGGTGATTTCTCTCTATTGCTGTTTCCATAACATTGTGCTTATAATTGTGGATACACCACATCATGAGTAGAAGCTAATTGGCAGAAAATTGTTGACTATCATCCTGGACACGTCATGAGGGTGGGGACTTCGCATCAAGCATTGCTTTTGTGGCATGTGGAGCTAATGAAGAACAGGAAGCCTTATTTGATGTTTGCGGATGGGCATATATTGGTCGATTTCCTTTATAACGAGGTAAAATTCTGTGTCCTCGATCATTCCTGAGTACCTACAAATCACAGAGGCAATTTCTCTGCGTCTTTTGACAAAAAAATTTGGAGCACTTCTTTCCATGCCGAACAAAATAGGAGCGGTGGCTGTGTGTGAGGCAAATACACTAATTACATTCGAATTTCGAAGGAATCGATTCATTTAGACAGGTTTCTGTTTGCAAATATCCTTAAAGGAAATGTGCTTTGGAATGGTAGTCTAATTTTCATGTCTGGTCAAACCCATTTGTGATGCAATTAAGCTATCATTAGATTGTCTACCATTGGATTGGCTCGTATGTAGGGGTGTTAATGATCATGAAAAATCTGTCAACTCGCTTGTGAAACCCGTTTATAATGGATTTTGGTTAAACGGGATTTTGGTTGAGATTTTGAAATAAATAGATTATGATCTGTCAACTCCTTCAACCATTTAATTAAATAAACGGCTTAAGGTTAGGATTTTATAACCTGTCAACTCGTTAAGTAACCTGTTCAACCCATTTAACTTACTCAACCTATTAAAATTATATATATATATATATATATATAAATCTCTTAGTTATTTTTCTTCATTAAGTCTTCCTCCCATTATCTAATTTTCATTTTTTCATTACTTCTTTAATTTTATTTTTCCATTACAGTCCTATTTCCATTTCTTCTACGCCAAAAATACCCTGTCACCTCTCCCATGAGATCAGCGTTTGCTAGAGTCTACATTTTCAAATTGTTTGCTGTACAACTCGTTAATAAACTGTTAATCCATTTATTAAAATGAGTTAGACGGATTAGAGTTGAAATATTTTAAATGAGTTAGGATTAGAATGAGGCTCTAACTTAATTTGTTAACACCCCTACTTGTATGTAGCTGGCTGGTGATAAATTTTCGGATAACACCCCTACTTGTATGTAGCTGGCTGGTGATAAATTTTCGGATAATACGAGCGTGGGATGATTGTTGATTTGGAATCCATAACACAGCTTGGACCGGACAAGTTGGTCTAGAAAAGCGTTCTTAGAAACGCAGTTCATAATCATTCAGTCACATGCATCATCCTCGTGGGAGGTCTTCTCCTATATTTCTTTCCTGTGTACTATTCGAGGAACGGCTAGTTTTATGCATGCTTGGTAATAGATAATCCCATAATAGATCGTATAATTTCTTTGTTTTCTAAAATTTGCATTTAACCAATCGGGCCAAGGGGAAATTATAGATACGTGGATGTTAAGAAAATGTCATGGTAGACCCAACAGCTTGCTACTGGTGGTAAGATTCCTAAGCGTGAGCAATAGATGCGGGCCTAGAAATGGGTGCTCCGGAAGCAGTTGCCCAAGCTGCCTTCCAGTTCCATGCATGTAGGCCTGATGCCCCAAATTCGCCGAATTTCCCTATTTTCTAAAGAATCGGCAAGAGCAAATAAATTAATTTTGGACAAATCAGAAGACTAATTAGCAAACAGAGAAAATTCTAATTTTTTTTTTTTAAAAAAATCTCAACAGAAGTATTTTACATTATTACTTACTTGGATGGCACATATTCATGGAGTGTGATCATCTACAGGCAGCCTATGGCGGAATATTTTTAAGTTGGCTCAAAAATGTATTTTTAAAATTTTAATAAAATTTAAATCCAAGTGTATTTAACCTGTAAACTAATTTTTACAATTTTTGAAGTTACATACGTATTTTTTATTTTTAAACGTTGAAGTATTTTAGTCATTTAAAAGATAAAATGACCAAAATACTCGTGTCCAAAAGTTCAAAAAATTATTACTCATTTCTTTTTTATGGTAATTATTAATCATTTCTAAAAATGGTAGAAATTGATTTATAAATTAATAACTTTATAACTAGGCTGGCAAAAAGTGGATGCCACAAATGATCACTCTCTCATATCTATATAGAAAAGCAATACTGAATTCTCCAGTCTGAAGTCTCGGAATTTCAGTTTCTTACCCAAAATTGGATCGCATTATTTGGGGCAACTGATCGTTTCAGACCAGTATGAAATGTGCAATTTAAAAGGACTAAAATACCTACGTATTTAAAAATTAAAAATAAATATATACACATCTCCAAAATGGTAAAATTTGGTTTATAAATTATATATATTTAGATTAATAATTTTATAAAAAATTTTAAAAAGTAAAAAAATATGTTTTTTTAATTGTCTGAAATGATCAAGCCCCTTATAGATGTACAAAAGATTTAACCCCCCCCCCCCCACAAAAAAAAAAAAAATACATGCATGCACAAATACAAATGAATAAGAAACAACAAACTCAACTCCATATAAACTGCTTGTCTATCTATAATCGAGAAATGATCCTGTTAGCTTGGGCTAAGTGAATGTTCCACTTAGCCCACTTAAAAAACTTATTTAAAAAAACTTTTTATGATTTCTTTTCGTATACTTGTTTATCAAATTATATTTAACATATAAACATTTTTGAATACATGTATATATTTTTTAAAAAATTTTAAACAAAAAATATTTTAAACACAGATATTTAAAAATTTCAAAAAAATATATACAAGTATTCAAAAATGATAGAAGTTGGTTTATATGTTAAATACACTTAGATAAACAAGCATATAAAGAAACAAACAAAAAAAATATTTTTAAATAGATTTTTTAAGGTAAACAAAGGAAGACGTTTGCTTTGCACAGGCTAAAAATATCACTTCTCTTCGTAATCTTGTACATGTATGCACGGGTACGCACATGAGTTCCTAACAATATCTAATGGCGAGGAGGTAATTCACATTCATTCATATCAAGATGGGCATGATAGTGGGCCACCAACCTTGTTCCATTGAAGGTAAGCAAGATGGAAGAGGTGTGATGGTCAAAAGTAAATAAGAGAAGGAGAGGAGTTGCTGCAGTGGAACGTAAGCTACAGGCCGTTGCCCTTTGAGGAGGTGGTTCTTTGGGTTTTAGGGGGATGAGTAAAGCAAAAACCTGAAAGAAGCTAGGACGCTCCCTTCTACTTAAAGTCTACACATATAAGGCAGGATAAAAAAGTACCTTCATCTTCTTCAAAGCCAAGCCATATATCCCACAAATCTTTCCATTTAAACCACTAATTCTCCCCATCTGTTATCCATCAGACCACCCCTTTCCATCTCTTGGTATATAGAATCACAGCTCGAGAGAGAGGGTCTTGGTATATAGAATAACATCTCGATCGAGAGAGAGAGATGGAAAAAACCATATTCTTTTCTTTTTTTCTCCTCCTCTTCCTATTCCTTGTGACTGTGAGAGCGCAAGGAGGTGACGAGTATAGCGTCTTTGATGAAGGCTACATGCGTGAGGAAGATATTGGAGGTGATTGGTTTGAGGATGATAACGGAGAGAAGTCGGAGGGAGAAGGATTTCTAGCACCGAGAAGTCAAAAGAGTGGGAGGGTGGTGGTGAATGTAGATAGCTTTGGAGCCGTTGGTGATGGAATTTCTGATGACACCCTGGTGAGTTACTTTTCCTGAAAGTTGGAGCTTGATAATTTTGGATGAGTCCACACTGATATTTTAATAGTATATAGACAAAGGTAAAACCATGTCTCCACGTCACTGAAAATGTTGTTGTCATATTCCTCAATAAAAAGAAATGTTGTTGTCATATATAGATGTTTTGGATGGCACAACAGCCTACAAGTTTGGAAATGGAATCAATGGACCGAAACCGGGCACCTATATTGGTCATATCTATGAATTGCAGCCGCGGTGTCCCTGGATTTTATCCTCAGCCATCTATTCTCACGTCTCTGATAAATGATTGGTATGGCAATGACGGAGAGATGGTCGATAATCATTAAGGATCTCAATATCTAACCGTTGGGGCCGAATAAGGGTTGTCGGATTAATGATTTGTTGGGCTTTGTGCTGATCGAGGTAGCCTAAATCAAAGAAACAATCTTCTGTTCATGACCATTACTCTTTTCTTCTTTTCTTCCTTTCTTTTTTTAAAAAAAATTAATTAATTAATTAATTAATTTTTAAAGGCACTCCGAAGAGCTTGGGAGACAGCATGCTCAACGAAAACAGCGGTTCTCCTAGTGCCCGAAGGACGCAAGTACTTGGTGAACGCAACTAGATTTAAAGGCCCTTGTGCTGACAAACTCATAGTCCAGGTATCCTGATCTCAAACTTACCCCATTCTTCTTAATCTTAATTGGCTCAGTTTACATGTCGTCTTTGGAACTTTTGGTCGAGAAAATCCTTTTGCTAGATCAGGCAAATTATTTCTTATTTTAATGCCCCCACCATATTCTATGGATGACAATTATATTCTGTACCACGCAACATATTTCAACTAAATCTCCCAATTATCGAACGAACGATTCGTATTGTGTTGCATGGATCATGCGGCAATAAAGTGGTGATAGATCCCACAGGAAGTTCTTAGAGCTGTTTTCAGATTTTGGAGCCAGATATTTAAAGAAACTGTTCTTATTCACATTGAATTAATACTTCCTCAGAGCTAATCGGGGTAAACCATGAGTAGATATCAGGTACAATCATCGCACCCAGTGAGCCAAAAGAATGGGACCCAAAAAATCCAAGGGTGTGGCTAGTGTTCTCGATGCTAGATAGAGTAATCTTCCAAGGTGGTGGAGAATTCTACGGATCGGGTAAAAAATGGTGGGACACATCTTGCAAGAAACTAAAAACAAGCGTATGTCCTCTTATCATTTGATTTCTATTTCTCTACAAAGAAGTCCCATGTTCACAAGCCCATTTGTATTTTGTTCTCATGTCATTTCTTGGCCTTTGCAGGATTGTCGGTCTGGAGCAGCTCCAACGGTAAGCCTAGTTGTTGTTTTATGCACGTTTGTTGGTACAATTGTCCAGATTCCCAGCCGATGATGAATTCCGTAGCCTATATAGTGTTGATTAAAAGATCCATGGATAAAATAAAAGAGAACTGGATACGGGACCTCAGGGCTGAGGCTAGCAAGCCGCTAATGCTTTTAAAAATTGGGCATCTCCCAGGCACTGACCATCGACTCCAGCTCTCGCATCAGAGTAAGGAACCTCAGCCTAAAAGACAGCCAGCAGATACATTTCACCATCTCCCGTTCAGAGTCAGTGCGGGTGTCCAGGCTCCTGATTCAGGCTCCATCAGACAGTCCCAACACCGATGGAATACATATCACTGATACAACTGATATTGTCGTACAGAACAGCAAGATTGGAACAGGTGCTCATCCCCACCTATATGATTGTTGAAGCGCAACTCACTTCCCAGTCCTTACCTCACACGAAGAATCAATGCACATATCCACCATCAACAAAGGAGCTTGAAAATCAATTTTTTTTTTAAAAAAAAAAAAAAAAAACCCAACAGCAACAGCAACAGCAACAACAGAGATTGCTCGCCAGTCGCCATGCGCCTATGTCTATGCATGTCCGAGAGACATAGCTGCCACCCACCAGATGGAGCATCCAAATATCACAGATATGGCAGGCCCAACCAACTAATAAAAAGATTTGCAAGAACACTTTTGCAGAGCTTTAGCATTCGTCTTTATATTTTGATTAAGGATGTAGCTGACGTGCATCTTTGATTAATATGATTTTGGATAGGATAGTTACTAAACAAATAATGATAAAATTGACTGTCCAACTAGATTCCATCGGATCGTCCTAACAAAGAGGCTATCTGTATACAAATTGCACATGGATTTATAGAGAAAACTGTCCAATAGTTGATGTTGATTTCTATGTTTACGGATGAATTTCTAGGTGATGACTGCATCTCCATTGTCAATGGTACCTCAAATCTGAAAATGAAGAACATTGATTGCGGCCCAGGGCACGGAATCAGGTATGGTGATGTTCTTCCTCTAGCAAAGTGAGATGGGCATACAAGTGAATTGATGGAATCCTCTAAACCCTTGTACCAACGAGGATTTGACCGCATAAACCATGCTCCACTGACATGTTGGTAGGATTCATCAGAAGTCCGATACACACTTCTACTTGCCCAACTCTCAACTCATCTATGTACCCGGGACTAACTAGGGTGCACTGCTTCCATCGGCAAACTTAACTATCACTAGTTATAACTACTCGGGGACATGAAAGCAAATATCACAGAAAATTCCTTTTCCTAATATGCATATCTTCCTCGTTTACATGAATCAAATGGTGCCAAAAATAGCATAGGAAGCCTAGGGAAGGACAACACCATGAACATCGTTACGCAAGTGGTTTTGGACACAGCAATACTGCGAGGAACAACAAATGGATTACGAATCAAGACTTGGCAGGTAATTTTCCGCCAAAATGCGTATATACGTGCTATAACGAAAATCCCTAGGTGCATCTAGCGAGCGGAAAATTTTGAAAGCTGCGACTATGATAATTTTGTGATCTCCTCTTTTGGCAGGGAGGCTCTGGCTACGTTCGAGCGGTACGCTTTGCGAATGTAAAGATGATTGACGTCGCAAACCCCATCATTATTGACCAGTTCTACTGTGATTCTTCGACTCCTTGTCAAAACCAGGTGGGATATCTACCTAAGTTATAGTTTTAAGTTTTTGATCACTCGATCCAACCTTAGAACAGCAGCATTTCTTGTGAGAAATTAAATCCCACATATTCCAAAAGACAGGCTCAAGGTTCGATCAATAGAAGTATCGCGCTAATCAATCTAGACTAGTCGAACTGTCTTTTTTTTTTTTTTCTTTTTTTTTTTTTTACTTTGTCCTTCCTGCGAAGCCTAGCAAGTGTAATTGACCCTTGCCTAAATTGGATGCTGACAGCCATTCCAGATTCTATCACCCATTATACAGGAACATAAACACTTTAGCCTTACGCCCAAGTTTTTGTTTGTTTACGCCAAACCTCCAGAGCTCCTCGGGCATGCCTACAGAAATATGTTTCTGGAGTTCTAATTACAGAAGGATAATGCGGCTGCTAGTTGCTCTCGCATCAATGGGTTTGTTGGCCAATTGGATATTGATAACTCCACAACACATGAAAATGAGGCTGGTTATCTATTTCTATTCACAATTTTTTCCCCAGGCTCAGTTCATTGCCCTTCCATATTTTTGCAAGTTTGTACTCATTCTAAGTCTCCATGATTTTGCTTTTTCTTAACCCTAACCCCATTTTCAACCCCCTTTTTCAGACGTCAGCCGTGCAGATAAACCAGATCATGTACGAAAACATCAGTGGAACTTCCAAAACTCCAAGAGTCATGAAATTTGCCTGCAGTGACACAGTCCCCTGCAGCAACATTGTCTTGTCTGACGTCAACCTAGAGACAGACAACGGCAAGGCAGAGACATTCTGCAATTGTGCGGTAGGATTTGATTACGGTGTTGTGCGGCCTTCAGCAGATTGCTTACATGAGGAAAATCTTACCCATTGCGAAACGAAACAAGATGTCCAAAAGAAGATTCAAGAACCTATACATACGGAACTATGACATCTTTGACCAAATGCAAAGTTCTGTCTAAAATTTAAACAGAACTATGCTTTGCAGCACTACCATCATTATGTTTCACTTCCAAGACAATATATAGATAGAAAAAGGAACTGGCGAAAAAGGTTCAACAGGAATCCATGTCAAGGGTAACTACTGATGAAGCAATGCTAGTGGCCTATTATACAGATCATACAGCATCAGATATATGAAGAGAGGTCTGCCAATTTTTTCCCTTTGTTATTGATCGATATTTTACATGTAAAAGATTGTCAAGAAGTATCCAGTTCTTTTACCTTTCTGATTCATCGATACTTCACATGTAAAGAGTATATTGGTACTTGGTAGCAAATTATATAATATTATTGAGGATGACTTGGTATTGTCAGGCATGTTTTTCCTAGTTATCATCATCTTGCTCAAGGAGGACCAACAAGGAAACTAGAGCACCCACCATAAGTTCTGATTCTAGTTCCTGGAAACATATGGAAGACTCAAATGTAAAATGGAAATAAACAGATCAAGATACACAATGGCATCTCAAACAGCATTTGGATATAAGAACCTTGAAACATCTGTGGCCTTTGTTTGGAGAAAGAAACTCAGCTGATACATTTTTGGAAGCACAACAATAGGAAAGGCCAAAGCTCCATTAAGTTTACCCAAAGATGCAAGGCAAGGGAACAAGTACGACTTGATTTGTTACGCACATCAAAGCAATGCAGAATGCATCAAAACACAACCATACCCCTTTTCTTCAGTTCCCTTTCATCATTAGATGTTAACAATACAGAATGACAAAAGTAGAAGTTTCCAGTTGTCGCTGAGAGAAAAAAAATGAGAGGTGGATTTTGAGTTGCTTAGAACCATGTAGGATATACAATATACTAACTGAGCATACCTTTACCAGTGTCTATCTAGAAACCAAGGAAAAAGCATTGCTTCCTAGCATGCTCAGGAATCAGCTTTGCCAGGAGCTCTGGAGATGCTCCTTTGAGCTCTGCAGAAGTCAGGTGAAAGTGAGAGATTGGACGAGAATGGAGATATAATGAGTACAAGTGTACTACAAAACCTTGGGTTTTGAAGTTGAAGAGTGGAGGCAATGGACGCCCATTCGGAAGGCGTGTGTTGGGATCACGAATCTCGTCAAAAAAAGGATGTACAAGGGCCTCCAACTGAAATTTACCAACATGAACAAACTATTAATGCCAGTGTATATCAGCAGAGAGAACTAAAAGGCATAAATTACTAATGAAGAGAGTCCTAGGATTTAAGAAACTTGGCTAAAAAGGGTCAACATCTTATAGAAAAAATCATCAGAATGGAAATGGCTACGATTCAATGCAAACTTGTGCATTGCTGTACTTTCTTGGATTGACCATTTTTTTTATTTTTTTTTTTCCTGAAGTTTTGGCACACGTGTAAGCATGAAGCTTTCATCTATGAAATTTTATATTTTTTGATTTTTGGAAGTATTTTATTTTGAATTACCAAATTCAAAAAATGCCCCTTTCATGAGCCAGCAGAGCGATGGAGAGAATAGAAAGAAGAAAAGAAATAAAGCAGCGGGATAGAGAGCGGAAATAAAAAATAAAAAAGGAAATACTCACAGCAGTGCATCGGAGGTTTGGAGAGTATTGAAGAAGTCTTGAGACAAGATCTACTGCTTCTGGAGGCATGCGTTTATGGAATATCTAGATGTTGAAATAAAATAAGAAAGAATAGAAAATACTAATTAACCTAGTAGAAAATCACTGTAGTAGAACATAAACAGGAACCTCTAGGTGCTGACCTTATGCCATGGGTGAGCCTTGATCTGTGGGAACTTGAACTCGGTATAATTTGGATTCATACATTTGATTTCTTCTCGAGTAGGAGTGCCAAGCACCTGCGGGCCAAGAAAAAAAAAAAGAAAAATTTCCTTCTAATAATGGCAGGTTAAGTCATTATACAATGATATTAATTTTTCTAGTGCATGGACTGGAAAGTTACCTTGATTATCTCAACAAGTTGGTCAACTCCACTATCTCCTGGGAAGAGAGGCTGCTTTGCAAGACCAAAAACCAAAGGCAAACATATATGCAGTAATAGACATCAGAGTTGAATCCAGATTTATCAAGTAAATTGACACCTTTTTCTAGCTCGCAGCAAACCTGTCCAAGAAGCAATTCAGCCAAGACACACCCAACAGACCAAAGATCAATCGCTGTCGTATACTCAGTTGCCCCAAATATAAGTTCAGGTGCTCGATAATAACGAGAGCAGATATATGATATATTTGGCTCTCCTTTAACCTGATATCAAATGGTCCAATATGAAGGTTGTGAATTACGAAAAAGCCAATAATCTAGATAAACTTGCAACACTAATGAGAACATACACAATATATTTGGCTCTTCTTTAACCTGATATAAAATTATACAATATGAAGGGCATGAATTGCCAATGACCTAATAATTTAGATCAACTATCAACTTTAACCGTTGGTTGAATAATTATAGCCAGGAAGAAATGGCATACATCAAAAGTTGCAAATTTTCTTTTCCTGCACACCACTCCTGTTTCATTAAAATATATCAACTATTTTACTGCTACATTAAGACGGGGGGAAAAAGAACCACATAAATTACACAAACCCCACATTCTTGAAACAAGGAAATTTTGAAAAGAAACAGTCCAATAACAGATTGATCTAACGATTAATGGCTACTTTGCAAGTGTAAAAAAACAATCCATAATAATGAAAAAACAAAAAAGAAAGAAAGAAATCAACAAGGATAATACATGAAATGGCAAAAAGAATACAGCCCTTGCCTCTTATCTTATCCTTACAAGTATGACATGCCACCATGCAAATTGCAATTTAACATTATGCATAAGCAGCATGATGCCATACCAGGACTTTTGCACTTCCAAAATCACATAACTTAAGTTGATGTGTATGAGGATTAACCTGCACAAGAGGTATGGAGTAATCAACCACCATAAAAAATAAGCGGGCAAGAAGAAAAGTTCTGCGCAAAGTTACAAACCAATAAATTCTGAGGTTTAATGTCCCTGTGGCAGACACCTATGCCTCCATGAATGTACGCCAAGGCTCTACAGATCTGTCATTGTTTTCAGAGTTAGATTATTCTATCACGAAACAAAGACTGAACTATAACTCTTGAGACATTATTAGTTGACCGGTCACCCACCTCGGCCATCACCAATTAGTCACAATCAAGGTATTAAAAGATAATTGTAAGCATGCTGGTTCCACATTCACAATTTCAACTAAAGCTAATAAAACCACGAAACATATTACCCAAGTGTTGTTATGAGACAATAATATCTAACATGGAAATACTAAGGATAATGATTCAATACATACATATGGTTTGAGCTTTTTTTTTTCTTTCTTTTCATTTTTATGTGACCCCACATGCATTTAGTTCACATACAAAATTTTCTCATTTATATATATATATATATTTCATAATCACAAAAATCAATAGTTTGCACCTCATAAATGGAGGTGAAAACTATTTTTTGAATTATAAAAATATATAAAAAATCCAAAATGATAAATTTTGGTATATATAAAGATTACAAACGGGCTCACATAAAAATTAAAAATTTTTGAAAAAAAACAAAGGCTCAAACTGTACGTATGTATTGAGGTTTCGACTCATACGTACATATTGAAACATTACCCATCATCTAAAGAATGCTAATTTGTACATTACAGGATTCCCAAAAATTTGCATGACGTTGCATTTTATAATACTGAAATTTGCATAAAATTTTGTCTGAACTCTAAAGAAATCTGTATATACTTCTGTCAATAACAAAAAAGATAGTCAAGGATGGACTAACAGACCTGATATGTGTACAATTTGACATATATTAGAGGCATACGCTGATTTGCCCTGCTGTAGTGTTTAGCCACACGATAAACTGTCTCAGGTACATACTCAAGCACCAAATTGAGATAAAGCTCATCTTTATCCGTTGTTGAAAAGAAACAGTGCTTCAGAGAGACAACATTGGGGTGATCAAGAAGACGCATTGTTTGCAGCTCACGGTTCTTATATCTCTTATCCTGCAAGACCTTCTTAATTGCCACAGTTTCACCAGTTTCTAGGCACTTAGCCTGAGCAAGGTGACAATCAATAAGGAATGAACAGGTACATATTTACCTTGAAGTGGAAGATCATAAGCTTATGGCAGTGAAGCAAATGGAAAATATCATTCAAACAAAATATAACTTGAAAAGAGAAGAGAGACAAATGACCTGGAACACGATCCCAAAAGACCCATGCCCAACCACACGTTCCGCCATATAACTTATAGTCTGGCAAACAAATCAGAATACATATGAAGGTATAAGATATCTCTATCTTAAATTAATATTGTGGTTCTCGGAATAGAAATTTCAATAGTTTAAAAATGTGTTTCACTGCATCTTTTGATGTCTAGTTGCACTTGTAGGAGCTAAAACAAGGATTCAGAATACTAATCACATTTAAGTATGGTAAAGGTGCAGAAAAGAATTTGACTTGACTCATTTGGTTGAGAAAATAATTTCAAAATCCCAACTTCTAGGATATCAATTGGCTTAGAAAAATGACCACCTTTTAAGGACGAGCTCAAAGTAATGTTAGAGAAGCAAAAATGCGTTGATCCAGATAACCCAGAAAATCAATAGTGAGATGCTTCAAGGGCATATCTGCACCTTACAGCAATAAGCATCACAACGGTAGAAGCCTTATATCTTAACAGGTCCTCAAGATCAACAGTCAAAATGGATGAGGCATCTCCCATATGCATTGGAAACTAAATTCTCGTCAGCTTCAAGAGAACACAAAATCATTTACAAACACATAAAAGTTGTCCCCAGAAACAGGGAAGTCTTTGAGAAAATAGAAATCCCCATTCTCAAACAGAAAAAAGTTGCCCCCACAATCAGGGGAAAGCTTCCCAGAATATATTATATATAGGAAAATAATAGAGTGCATTCGAATATGTATAATATATATCTTCTTTATATATAGGAATATATATATATATATATATATATATATATAAGATATGTATCTTCACATTCTGGCAATCTTAAATATGCAATTTCTATACATATATATCTTCATATTCTAGCAATCTTAGTGACGCAATTTCTCTATATAGATCTTCACACACTGGAGATCTTAATTACACAATCTCCCTATAATTTCTCTATAAAGATCATATTTCTAGTTGATTAGAAGCTAATCACAAGAATACCTGCTTAGGTTGACCATTTCTACCTCCAATTGTTGTCACAATAATATGTCCTGTCTCAGTCCCATTTCCATCGATAACCATTGCTTCCATTTCCTATGGAAACATAAAGTAGTAAGAGAACAAAATGGCAGAAAACAGAAGAAAGGCCAAAGCAAGCTTGTTTAAACAAAGTGAAGAAAACCAAGAGATATAACCTTATCATCCTTGATTTTCATCTCATTAATTTCCTCGGGCAATTTATCGACAGACATTGTACTGCTGTTGGATTTTCCTACTACTGAAGGTGGCGCTGTACTGACAGAACCCATGTGTTGCAAACACCTGGTGCTGGATTATGCTCTTAAAAGCTGGATATGTTATTGTATTCCAGCAACAAAGAACCAGTTTTCACCTGTATAGATGAAATTCATCAGCAGCAGTCATAGCAGGTTCTTTCCATTTTTTTTCGTTTTTAATAGCTAAAGTCGGTCATTGTGGGCAGATAATTTTGCCAGGCTAAAGATGAAAATAGGTTTGCGAGTCTTGCCTCCTATGGTTTTTCGTTTAGGATGTGGACCTGTGATCCTCATGCTGCATGCAGCATAAGTGGGAAGGTCCAACGTCATCCTACAAGCTATAGCATTACGAGTTTGGAAATTGATGAATTGGAGCATTGGAAAATTTAATGCGGTAATGCATGCATGCACACAAAATGTTCTCACTGCTACACATTTTCAGTTCTTCCATTTGAGCCTGTTCCAAATTCCACCAATATCAAACAGTGACACTACTTGGCATTACAAGCACATCAATAATACCATTTTCTCAAAACATTGATTTACACAAAAATGACGAGAAAAGCAACACCTAAAATCCACCCAAGCATAAAAAAGCATAACAAATGAAACTACTGTGGTCACAAATATGGCGAACTTTCCAGAAGCAGTGTGGAAAAATAGCATTCCAATTAAATAATAGAAACAGCTCATAAATTTGCCCAACTCGATGTCAGCCTCACATAAAGAACGCCGAAAACAAGCAACGCAATAAAACTCCAACTCATCAATGCATTTAGTAGCTCCTTGCTTCATTAAACTCATAGAACTTATACAAACCCTAATCTCCCCAGCATTGTGCATGCTATACAAGTCCAGAATACGTGCTATAGTTCCGACAGGTGAAAATGTAAAATACACGCCCAAAAGCCCATAAAATTCAATGAAGGCAGAAAATTTTCAACCGGAGCTTAAAATGGGAGAAATCAAACAACAAATTAGGCATCGAGGTAGAAAACGCCGAATGGAACTGAAAGCCGGATGCTGAGATCGGCGTACCTCGTACTAGAAAGTCGCTCCAATCCAATTCCCGTGGATGGAGCTGAAAGCGTAGCTACTTCCCATGAAACAGAGCCTGGAAAAAGGAAACGATGAGTCCTCTCCCTTTCGCTTGAGAGAGAGAGAGAGAGAGAGAGAGAGAGAGAGAGAGAGGCGACAGGTTCGTGTCTTCCACGTTTTGACCAAATCTCATTACATTTACCGCATGCTCTGCTCCTAGATTTATTATTTTATTTTTTTTTCGTTATTCAGCTCTGCTTCCAGTTTTTTATATGCTACTGAGCTGTGCGGAACTCAGACGGCCAATCCAATTCGATTCAATCGACAGGTGCTCTCACGTCCGCTGGCAGAGCAAGTGCGAGGCCGTGCCGACGCGTGCTGGCAAATGTTTGGATTTTGGAAGCTGCGTAAGTCACGTTCCGGAATCTGGACTTGCTGCTCTCGGGCCGAGAATTTGTATTATTTTATTCTCACACTGGCGGAGGGTGCCAGTTGATGTGCCTGCACTTTTTCTTTTTTCTTTTTTTTTTTTTCCGGGACACAGATGTGCCTGCACTTTGAATCTGAATTGATAGAGAGAGAGAGAGATTAAAGGTACGTTTTGTATGTTTAAATTTTGTGAGATTATTGGATGTGGCAGGAAATGAAAAAAATATTGAATAAGATTGTTAGGGATAAAAAAAATGTCTGAAATATAAAAATAAAATTTTAAAAATAAGATAAGAAGATAAAGTTGAAAAAATAAAGTGGACTAATTCTTAATTTTGAAAACCGTGCTCCCACATTAACTCGTCCCATCCCGCATATATTTCTTCCCAAACGTTCCCCAAATCGTTTAAAATTGCGGCGTTGGTTTTGAATATCATTTTTTATGAATGAACGAAAAGCTCAGGCGTTGTTTTGGTGTACTGATGGCAGATTTAAAGCTCATTTCATGATAGTTAGAAGGCGCGAACGTCGGGCCGATAGTGTGCTGAGGAAGCAGAACTTCAGTCAGAGATCGATCTCTAGACTCTAATATTCCGCCGATTGAGTGGTGCCGCCTGCGTCTCAGGTGCTTCCTGCTGTTCCAGTTGCGAAACTCCGGACGTAGAAAGTAGGGACTAGAGACGAGAGTAGGCCAAGCGGGTCACGGGTACCCATTTTACTGGGGGCCTACAACCAGAGTACAAATAGGCCCCCGTCGATACCTGCTGAGGGGTACAATGGTCATCGGCGGAGATATGCTGCGTTGGGAGCCCAGACACGTTGGGCTCGTGAGGACCGGGTAAGTGGATGCATTCGACGCATGAAGCAAGAACAATTTGATCCGTCCCACTAGGGATGACCTGAGATCAGATGTGTTCGCCGAGCCTCAATCTCTGGATCATTTGTATCCGCTGGCTAGACCGATCATGCCTATCTAACCATTTCATCTACTCACGAGAACTAAGAATGATCTTCGGTGATTGAAAAAAAATAATAATAAAATAAAAGGTGGCACATTCCAGTACAATTTGCTCATTTGGCCCGTTCATTAAAGAATTGGATTTTCCAAAAAAAAATGGGATGGAGATGGTACGTGGATGAGGTAAAAAAATTTCATTTTTGATAAAAAAAATTATTTATAAAAATAAAAGCCTATATATTCAATTTTTCATATAATATTTTCAATTCTCATCAACTCTTTTCACTCAAAACACACGCAAATGTTTTTTATTGATATTTTAAGCTGTAACATCATGATGTTACACTGTAACACTTCCACATCCCTCACACCATGAATGAAAATTATCTAAAACACACCCCTACATTAGAGAAAATCTTGTAAAAACACATATTTAGGGGAAAATTATAAAACTCCTTCATCTAGGTGACTATTTTGCAAAAATTCCTCCATGCATGGGAGGGGACTCAAGCGTGGACATTTGGGTCTGTTGCCCCAGTCCACGACCACGACACTGCCTGCATCGTGGCAAACTCACACAAATACTGTTTTTATTTCCGGTGTTTTGGATAAATATGAAACTTTTAAATTAAAAATTTTCAATCTAAAACTTTTTACTCTCTACAACTATCATATTTTTAATTATTTCTTCAAATATTTTCATACAATTATCATGTTTTTCAATCATTTCTACAAAACTACCATATAACTAGCTTATATATTTTAACTTTATTCTTTTTACTTCTTATCAATATATCTCTGTCGTATTAAATCATTTTATGTCATTTAAAAAAAATTTAATGAATATTTACATTAAAAAATTTTTAATCAAAAATTTTATCGCTTCAAAAAAATACCATTGATTTCATGTCCATACCATATCATCCCACCTATTCTTGAAAAGAGCATCTAGCTAGCTCACAAAAATGAAAGGCTGGGTTTAGTACAATTACGGGTGGTAACCAAATTCTCTTATCTTTGACATTTTGACTATTTAAGTACTTTTTATTTTTATTTTTATATTTCAATTATTTCTCATACGGGTACCCTATTTATTCTTATTTTACTCTTATCATATTACTCTTGCGTTTTCCAAAATTATGTTCTTCCCACATTTTCATCCGCATTATCAAATGATAGAGAAAGTTAGGAGGTTGTTTAATAAGTTGCATGCGCAGAGAAGTGGAAAGTGGAAAAGATAATTTTTTTTCACGCTGTAATAGGGATTTTTGACAAGAATACATTAAAAATAAAATGGTGGGGGGATAAATTGATTTTAATACAGGGAGAAAAATGAAAAATAGGATAATTAGATAATTAAGATGAAAAATATAATAGATAGTTAGTTAAAATGTCATATTATTTTCTAAAAATTACGTGAGGAGAGATTGAGAGGTAGTTTTCCTCCTCATGTAACTTATCAACTAAACTCAAACTAAATTGATTTCTAAATATTGAGGTATTTTAATCATTTTTAGCCTCTAAAATACCATATGTTTAAATTTTTTTAAAAAATTCAAAAATAGTATAACTCAGTTTATAATTAAATACACATAAATTAACAATTTTACAAATAATAAAAAATATATTTTATGACTTGAGCAGATAAATGAAACAATCAGCCTAAGGTAACAAGAACACTCCTCTTTTAAAGTTGAATATAATTAATTATGAGTTGATATTTTTATGTTTGGACTAAGATTAGATAAATGCTAATCCAATTGGGAAACCAAGTTACATACCTCTTGATAATAATAGAGTAGACTTGAGAACCCAGCCAAATTTTTTACATTTAAAACATGTTTAGTTCTTATACCTCATTCATCATATTATCTTGTATAAAGAGGCAAAGGGAGAAAGAATTAGAGCCTAAAAACCATATCAAACTAGAATAATTGTCTATATAAAGAAACCCATTAATAGATCTTAGAATCGTGTTCCACTATGTTCTCCCCTTCCATCTTGATCTTATAGCTATTTTTGCAATATAATTAGTAGTTTGATTTTCATTTCTAAAGACATAGTCGAAGGAAATATGATGGAACAATCTACAAATGCACTTCAAATATTCAAGGATAAAAGTAAGACTTGATTAAATTTGTGCATTGTTTCAAAACCAACTCACTAAAATCATGGCATCACTTTCAGCCTCCACCTCTTTTGCTTCATTCTCTAATAGTCATTTCATCCCAAGCATCAATGCCTTTGCCTCTTGCTATATCAGCTTTGAATTGACACCTTAGACTAGCAACGAGCAATAAAAAAGGATTCATTCTAATAGCAAACAACTACCTCACAGCCAACAGATTTGTTCTTCATATTGTTTAACATATCCAAGTCAATAATTACACTTACTTGTTCAATACTATACTTCGATCATACCCTTCTAAAAGACACATCAGCTCTTACAATTCTGTATCTATCCACCAAAGTTACCATAAATGTTTTTAAAAAGTAGCACACAACTCATGTCCTTCTTTGTCTCTAAAGATGGGGTGACTTAACTATCCAATAGCTATTCTGTCTTCATTGTCCATTGAACACATTCTAAATAATCCTCCTTTTCATTTAGTTTTAGAAAGTTATATTTTGGTTTGATCCATTTTGCTAGGTTGCCATGTAGATTTTGGCCCCCATGACGAACCATAATGGAGGACTCATGATGGTGAAGGTAAGTCATACTCCACTCGATATGAAGGAAATTGAAATGTCATCTGTCACCCAACCATTGCACTCTCAATGGTTTAGAGTAATTGTCGTCTACTACACCATTTTGTTACAATGTTAATTTAGAGTGATAATCATTCCACCTCACCATTTAGACTAATAGCCATTTTGTTACAATATTGATGTGTGAAATCTTCAAGCAAATTGTGATGGTGAGCCATAGAAGATAATAGTCCTCATTTACTAGCTACAACTTTCAAGTCGTAATTAGGCTTACTAAATAAATCTGCAAAGAAATTCTGAATGAGTTGTTTACCTTGATGCTATTCCAAAATATATGCAAAATATTATCCTCTTCCTCCTGCTGTGAGCAAAGAGGATAGTGTGTTTCAGTTGGCACACTGCTTTTGGTCAGGTTAACTTTGTTGAAGCCCAGACAAATTGAAAGGCCAACGAATCACCATATTTCAAGCAACATGTCGGCCCAAACTTGACCACTATGCTAATACTTGTTTAAGAATATATTCGCTAATGCACTGAATGCATTTGGTCATAAAAAAGCATTTTATGGAATTTTATTATATCAAAGATTTTAAGAAAAGAAAATGCAATGTATGCTTTTTAAAAATATATTTTTATGTGAGAAGGCATGCGTGTCAACTGTCAAGTAGACTTTTTGACCGGGAAAAAATGAGGTTAGAAAATAATAATTGCAGTATAATCTTAAAAATCCTGTTACCTGGATTGCCACTCTAAGTGGATAGTTGTTCGGAAGACATGAGTTTGAGTATGCGCAGAGATTAAAAAAATATATATTTATATTTTTATTCTATTTGCTTTATTCATTTTTGCCACGTCAGAATCTCGATTTGGAATACCTGAACAAACAAGGCAACGGCAACGCAGCAAGGATTGATTGCTATTTGCAACTGGATTGCGCTGTGGGAAGGATTCTGAAGATGACGAATCACGATTTTCCCGTGTTAAACATCCTTTGATGTAAGTGGAGAAACTTCATTATTCATTTCATTCGGACAATATTCTAATGAAGCGTTAGCCGTCAGACGCATGACGCTGTGGTCCTGTGGACGGTAAAGAGTTTTATTTTTCATTCAATAATTTTCGTAGAGGTGCTTAACCTGTATGCAAACGATAGTTTTCTGAAATTTGTGAGCCCGTTGCATGAACTTCATGAGTTTAGAATGGAGATTTTAGAACCACAGAAAAACCCATCCCAGGATCAGATTTTGTTGTGATTAATTAGGCATGAGCCTATGAATAAATAAAATCGGGAACAAATTAATTGATTTTTCTATAAATCAAGAACCCAACAGACGGCGTACATGGCTGCCGCAAGATACTGGAGAAGCAACTTGCATCAGAAAATTGGGTTTTCGGGAAATTTTCAGAAAATTCCTCAAGAACCACGGAAATTGCAAAATAGTCACGCTGAAAATTTATCAGCAAACCCCCTGGCCGAATGACCCCTTCCGCCTGGGCTCTGGGCTCTCGCACTGGCCTGTGAACCAACGATCCTACTCTTGCTCTGTATCTTGGGTTGTGGCAGACGGTACCCATGTGGTCATATAGACCTCATGACGATCTGGGCTTTATTGGTCCCATCAGAGGTCGCGACGGCGGCAACCAAAAGGGGCGGAGACGGCGGAAGACGACGAGACAGGGCTAAGCTCGGACCAGAAATCGAAGCCCGCCATATGGGCAGCCCAGCAGCAGCATCCGTGACCTCTAGTGGCCCAAATCCAGTCTCGTCAACTGGCCCGTCAGCAGGCCTGGGAGAGCCGGAAGCGGCCCAGGGCCGACGACCCGCTGCCGACTCTGAGGCCATCCATGCATAATCTTTAGTAGATCAGATGGAAGGCTCAGATTTAACATTAGAGGTTGGGATCATAGAGTTACGACGGTCACACTTACAAATGATGATTAAATCGTGACCCATTGCCCACCTAAGCTGAGAACTCTTGACACTATATAATTAATCTTGGTTGATACACTATAAGCTAGATATTAGGAAAAAGAGAGAGAAAATAGATACCATAAAATGCATATGATACTCATTATTTTCATCTTTAATTTTACTTATGGAGGCTACTCATTTTAGTTGTATGTTATTGTCCTATAGATGCTCTAGCAGTTGGTACTTAAGGACATCATCTAAAGGGATTACGAAGCATTACTAACTTTAATTAATTAATTTATCTATATTATCATATTTTATGATAACAATGTAGTAATTAAGGGTGTGTTTGGGAACGGATAAAACTTTTGATGAAAAGTTGTCAAATGATGTGATATGATAGGGGTAATGATGAGGAATAAATAGGATAAAATTGAAATAGATAGGTTTGTTGTGCTGGTAGTTGTGTAAAAATGATTAAAAAGTAGGGTAGTTGTATAAAAAAATGTGAAGAAATAATTAAAAAATAGGGTAGTTGTGGAAAGTGAAAAGTTTTAGATTAAAAAATTTTAACTTGACAACTTTTTATTGTTAACAAACACACCCTAAATATGATGGCATGTTTGGACGAATTCTGCTATTATCTGTTTTGTTCTTGTTTAATGCAAATTGCTAGACTATTATTACTTTTTTATGCAAATGTGTGTTCATCCAAATACATGATAAACCCTGATAGATGATTCTTAGACCCAAACCCAATATGAATGTGCTGAATTTAGGATGAGAGCGTTATAGAAAAGCATCTAGTAAAGATAGACCAATTCAAATCATAATTATGATTGTTAAATATTTTTTAAAAATCTTGCTAAATGAAAATTACTTAGAACTTCCTTCCACTTTACTTTCTTACGTTGGTATGAGCAAGGAAATGAGCACTAACACCCTTTTCTCCATGGATGATTAAAAACTAGGGCCTATAATGTTCATTAGTTCATTTAAATTGTATATTCAAAACATAATCTTGGCAAATAAACTTAAACATCATAAGATTGAACTATCTAAAAGGACGTATCCGTCAACGGAATTTCTACCATGTTAGTGTATTGAATCTTCAAGCAAAATGATAATAATCTTGTTAGTGTGAGAATGGTTGGAGCTATAATCCACATTCACATCAAAAAATGAAAAAACTTTCACATTATCCAGGGGAGGTAGAGTTATTTACTAGGTTATATAGAAGCGAATCTATGTAATCTCATTTGTTTTTTAAATGTTAATGGTTGATGTAAAATTTAATCTATTTATTGTATTTAACATTATTTATTTAACTAGAAGATTAAGTTTTATCTCAATTAAATATGTGTATGACCACATTTGTTTAAAAATAGATACATTCGTGTGTAAATTAGGAAAATGCTTAGATCTTTATACATATGTATTCAAATGTAATAATTATAGAATCATTTATCTTTATAGTTGTGATATTTTAAATAATTTAGATGTTAAAACTGTTACTTAAAATTGATATTCAGTATTAAATCATTTTATTATATTGATTTTATACATTTATAGCCATATACAATAATACTAGATAAATGAAAAAAATTCATAATAATATAAATGATGTTAAACACGATAGATAAACCGAATTCTTCATTGACCATCAAAATATTGAAAATGAAAGATACTACAAAAAAAAGGGATTTCATAGAAGCATCCCTATACATCTTGCAACAAACTTTCTAATTGGTTAGATGTTTGGTATAAAACTACCCACTGTCACAAATTTTTTTGCTGAGGTAGATTGGTGCAAGCACTTCTAAGTTTCAATCATGCTAGTGAGAATCACTAAACATGAACCTGATCAGTCGATCTTTAGCATGCATATAAGACACACTTCTAGGGTACATAAACCATATCCACCTCTTTTTTTTTACCTTTTTTTTTATAAATGGAGACGATTGCTTCAACTCGGAATAAAATGACCTTACTTATGCACATAAAAATTTCAAACTATTTGGTTATACAGGTGTTGATTCATCTTTTTTCTTTTAAGTTGTGGATAACAAGTTGATACTATGTCAAGATGTCCGGGTCTTTTGCACATAAGACAATAAACCTCAAAGCTAATTCAAATGATAAAATGATAAACTCCTTATCTTTGGGTAGTGGCAATTGATTTTTTTAAGTTAACTTAACCCAAGCTTATGTTAGTCTAGCTTGAATACCCGTTTTTTTTTTGAAATTTCTTAAAACTATTTTTCAATGGGTGTTTAACTTATATATGATTATATGCACGAAATTATATTTTTTTTTTGAATATATATTTTTTGGTTTTTAAAATTATATTTTTAGAGAATGGAAATGACTTAAATGACCCTATATGATATTTTTGAAAATTTAAAATATACATATATATCAAAAAATTATAAAATTTTTCATATAAGTGAAAAAATTGAAAATAATTTCATGAGAATAGAAAATAAAAATAAGGAGTATATTAAGCCAAGCTAATATATGTTCAACGTCCCTTTTATAAAATATATTATATAATTTAAAATACAAAATATATCTTTTAAAATATAGAAACTTATGTAGTTTATCTATCGTTTAGGGTATCTATATTATTGTCAGTTCCAAGCCTAGATAAAAAACTAAGGTTGACATGTCGGACTGACAACCGTTGTTATAAAAATCATTGCTACATCTCTTATGGATTTTGAAAATATATTAAAAGCCGACCACCCTTAGGTGGAAAATGACTGATGATGATGATGATGATGTTTAGGGTATCTAATAAATACATTTTAAAATTATATTATTATAATACTGATTATAAGTTTTCAAGTAAATTTATATTTGGATTATAATTTCCAAAAATAATCTGAAGTTAATGTAAAGAATCAATTTAGAATCAGAAACAAATGGACTTAAGAAAGTAAAATAGGATAATTCTTGATGTATTCGATTTAAAATAAATTTGGATAGAAATTAAGAGCAATTTCCAATGGTATCGGCCCTGAGCTGCACCCCTACATATTTGGTGTTTTTAAGCACGAATGCGCGACGATCTAGACATATTCTCCAACGTGCAAACAGAAGCATTGACACATTTTGAACATGTCTGGAGCAATGCATCAATAAAGTCCGCGAAGGTATTGACATTTTTTCACGGGCAGTTTATTAACCACGTACGTGGTCATGGATGAAAGAGACTTTTGATCCCAAAAAATAATAATAAAGGATGAAAGACACTTTCGATCGACCTCGGGTGCACAAATGAAAGTAGAAATATATCAATATTTTATTTATGGTTCCGCCTATAGTTTTTCATCCTGATAATGATCATACATAATCACGTTGTTACTTAACTATGAACCTTTGCATATATTTTTGATGTTATAATTCACTTTCATATATACAATTGAGTTATTAATTAAATCTGAACCATTTTACAATATTATTCTATCAGAAATGCTTTTATGAGATCTTTTTTTTTTTTATAACTTCTTTGATTTAGAATATTTTAATGGTTGATATAAAATTTACTTAATTTATTATACTTAGCATTATTTATAGTATCTTGAAAATCTCTTTTACTTTTCTAGTACCATTGTGCAAGAGCACCACCTATAAATGTGTAAAATTAATATAATAAAATAATTTAATATTAATATCGATTTCTAAATTGTATTTCAACATCTAAACCGTCTAAAATATCATTTCTATGTGAATAAATAATTCTATAAAGTATTATTATATTTTAATACATATATCAATACATCTAAACATTTTTCCCAATTTACAAACGAATATGCTTGTTTTCCGAGCAAATGTGGCCTGTAAATATATTTAATTTAGATAAGACTTAGTCTCTTATAAAAACAAATGATGTTAAATACAAAAAATATAGTAGATTTTTCATCAAACATAAAAAAAACTTAACATTTGAAGAAATTACATGGAACTGAGTTATCCTATATGCATATATTTAATATGTCATAGTTTGTTTTGGTTAGAAACTATTCTATATTATGAATTTATTCTAGAATTGTCTCAAAAGAAGTACATGAATAATGATCATGTACACCTAAATTTTTATTTTTTTAATTTTTATATAAGTTCATCTATAGAAATTTATCATTTATATATTCTTATATATTTTTAACAAAATTTAAAAATTCAATCATTTCACTCATCTCACCTCCCCCTCTCATGAAAAATTATAAATTTTTTATTTTCAAAAATTTATTAGAATATATATAAGAATCTAAAAATATAAATTTTAGCGTATAAACTACCTAAATGCATGTGGGCTGACATACAAATAAATAAAAATAAAAAATATATAAGAGCATGAGATTATTGCTTAGCTAAGTGAACAACGGGCGTACCGATTATTATCTAACTATATTCACCGACCACGTGATTACTGAGTGCATCACGACCCTGCCACCTGAGTAGCCTGATCGATCATAGAGATCTTTACCGATCGAATCGTCAGAAGTAAGAATGTTATTGACGCTTTCGCGCCGGCCAACAAACAAGTGGAGGTACTGGCGGTCCTGATCGATTTCATCACACAATCCAAGTGCATGCCTTAGCCCTTAGCACGGCCAGAGACCTGCAGCCCTCTACGGAATAAAAAGCCATGGCAAATGCCTGCAGCCTTACCCACCCCTCCACATTCCACAGCAAAAATGCACGTTATCAATATCATACACTAATTACACGTGTTTATAATTAGGTCGTTGCCTGGTTTGATAGAAAATCTAGACTAAGGTGTGCCTGATAATAAGTATAAAATATCAAGTTAAAACTTTTTAATCTAAATTTTTTTATTCTTTACAACTATCATATTTTTTTAATCATTTTTTCACATTTTCCTATACAATTACATTATTTTTCAGTCATTTATGCACAATTACCCATACAACTAACTTATCAATTTTAATTTTATCATTTTTACTCCTCATCATTACTCGCATCATATCATATCAAATCATTTAACAACTTTTATTCTCCAAAATTTTCATCAAAAATCTTATAAACACCAAATTCAGATAATCCAGCTGCGACTAATAATTTGATCAGCTGGAGAGAGAAAACCCAGCCAGCCGAGCTCGATGCAAGCCGCACCTGGTCCGACACATAGGGCAGTAGACGTCCACATCCGGCCAAGATGAGTACTGTCCTGGCTGTGTTATCCGGGAATCTGTGGGCGTCAAACCACGGGCTCCAAATGCACGTGCTTACAGTTCCACTGCACAAGGCTCCGCCTGGAAACTCATCGTGACCCACAAAGATCGATCAGTGGGGCATGCCCTAATTTTGTTGATTATGCACCGAAAGGGGACCCATGCAATGATTTTTAAAGGCCTGGATGCTGAAGCCGCAAGCAATCTGGGGGCGGGCCGCGATCAGATCCTTGAGTGTGTGCTAGGCCACGAAATCCGCTTTTCCTTGTGCGGACAAAAACATGTTAGCCCTGCACTTTCCCTCGCTTTTTCAAGAAAAGTGTAAAACAGTAAGAGTAGCCAACTGAAAATTCACATGCGGTCATGCCCCAACAACTGCCGCAACGGAAGCTTGCTAGTGCAGAAAAAATGCGTCCACTTTGTAAGACCGGATGGCCAGTCCATTCCACGAGATAAGATGAATCGAAGGGCGAAATTCTCTGACATAAAAAGCAACAATTTTACCTTATACGGACAACGTTTTACCGAGGAAAATGAAGGGAAACGAAAAGAGTACTTTGCCATATGCACCTGTCTCCCGCTGCGATATATCTCGCACGTGCGTGAGATCTGAGGCAACTATCATTGCAGTACCCTTCTGCTCTGCAGCTCACATCCATGATCCATGGCCATCCAAAAAGCGTTACGTGTACATTTTAAGGAGAGGCTGACGGGCGGCGGCAGGGAAATGAGATGCGCATGCACAGTTTTCATGCACGAGAGATGGTTAATTTAATCTTTAATAGTCACGGACAAAACAAGTGGAATAGTTAAAGAAAAAAAGAAAGAGTGGCTGGTAGGAATTCTAGAATGATCCGTGAACCCCTTGTGATTTTCGGGTGACATCATGAATTTTATCATGAGAGAACAATACAAAAAGGAAATTATAATTTTACTGGTGCTTTTCTCCGGACAAGCGTACCGTCATCTACGGTTAATGTCGGTTTGTGAATTGATTTTGCACGCTTAATCTTTGATTGTCGTGATTTAAAAACCCACGTGGTACAAGTAGCAAAATTTTGAGCGAAGCGTGATTCTTCTTCAACAATTTAAAGGTTTAAATAAAAAAAAGAAATAAGAAAATTCCAACATGCATGCTGGGGTCCAGTACCGAACACACGAAAGCAATTTCGTGCCGTCAGAAAAACATAAATATATATAAGGGGCCCACTGCACATTTGTAATGCGGATGCAGACCATTAAACGTATTAATTTTAATGTTATCAAAATTAGACCGAACCGGCCAATGGATCGATCGGTACCACAGAGAACCGCACCGACATCTTGCTAAATTGCACTGAGCATACTTTACAGTTTTCCGATTATGCCATACGAACTTCCAGTTAAGTTATTTGACAGATATATAACAAAAATAAAAGTATACAAGTATCGTCATTATGATTATAATGCCGACTGATCATTTACGACCGGTCGGAAATCCGGTGATTTCCGACCGGTCAAAAAATATATATATTTTAATTTTTTTTGAAAAATAATTTTATAAACATGTTAATCTAGTTATATTTAATCTATAAACCAAATTTTACCATTTTTGGATATGTATATATATTTATTTTGAATTTTTAAATACAGGGGTATTTAAGTCATTTTAAATATTCTTAAAATGACTTAAATACCCCTGTATTTAAAAATCCAAAATAAATATATATACATATCTAAAAATGATAAAATTTAGTTTATAGATTAAATATAACTAGATTAACATGTTTATAAAATTATTTTTCAAAAAAAAAAAACAAAAAATTATATTTTTTGACCGGTAGAAGATCAGGTCTCGGTTATAATATCATACTAATTATAGATATATATATATCACTTTTTGATCTGGCTTATATGTTATTTTAGTCTAACAGGATGTCTGCAAGACTTAGATTATCAAAGGGCGTTGAGTTGTCCCGGTATTTGCATTTCGATAGTCATTAAGTCAGTTTTAAGGCAACAGGAGAGAAGAAAAGATCACTATCTTTTCACTGCCGTGTCAGGATCACGCTGCTGTGTTCCCATGACCATTTTCGTTTCACTAGTACTGTGCTCGCAGAAAATAACGTTAGTCGCAGTTAAATTTTGGCTAAGAGTTAGGAACCAAACAAACAATTGGAAATTTTAATCACATTGATTAGTATATGTTATTCACAGCGACATTCATAGAAACTTAGGGATTGGTGCGCAATTCAAGCAGAAGAAGAACAGAATCGCTTCGGGCCGAGTGGACCGAACTTAACCTCAATCGGAATTTGATTTAAATAAAATGATCGCTTGCATAATATGTCTAATATCGTAATTTTCATAAAATTTTTGAAGGGGTAAATTTTGTAATTTTATCAACGAAAATATAATAGGTACATTTAATTACTTGCAAGCACGAACTTCATAATTAGTAGGCTGCGTTGGAGGACAACCTTTCACCACTTGGTTGTATGGCAACTTGTCTCATCAGCAAATGTTTGTACTCAGTATGTGTTTAGGAAATGATAAAATTTTTAAAAGAAAAATTTCTAATGTTAAAGTTTTTGCAATAAAAGAAAATGATGTAACATGATATGGTAATGATGAAAAGTAAAGATAATAAAATTAAAATTAATAGACTAGTTGTATAGATAATTATGTAAAAATAATAGAAAAGTAGGATAGTTATATTAAAAAATATGAAAACTTATTTAATAATAAGATAATTACGAAATTAAAAAAGTTTTGTGGTAGCCAAACATTACCTTAATATTAGGATAAAATTGCAGTTGCCTTGCAATGAACCACAAGAGCAACATGTTAGTAGAAAATATGAAGAACAACAAAATTTTCGACGTTCCTGTTAACTTTCATGAAGGCCTAACAAGTATTGCTAATTAGTGCGTTAGATCGCGGTTCGCAAGAACCTGCGCTTCATGGGACCTGTATTCCGTAGTTCTCAGGGCTGGGATGTCCGGTCTCCACCGGCTAAAGCCTGAATGTAGATGCGCATGCCATTTTGTGTACAACCATGTCCGGTTTTGGAACCTAAATGATGAAAGCACACATCTAATCTAAGTAGGGACATGCAAAGATAATGAGGACAACGATATATACATATATAGCAGCATGATGTGACGGGTCTAACAGTGGAGGGCCCACCTGCTTCTATTCCATCATTCCATGTTATAAGATCGATCCTCACATTGTGATCCGTGATCATATATGTCCTCTGTCTTTGCCTAAGGGCTGTAATCCATTTGATTAACAGAAACTAAAGCATGAAGAATTAAAGATCCACATACCCCTTGGTTAGAAATAGAAATATTGTATGATTACAACTGCATAATAAATAAGAATGTGTCGGTAGACCCAATTTGGACCTTGCAACTTTTGTTCGTTAATTTGTACTAAATAACTCCACGTAGGAAGCTATATTTATGCATGAAGCAGACTCATGTCAAACCAAATAGCTTAAATTTTGGAAAACGCTGTTGCCCGCCGAATCAAATTCTAATTTTATGTAAGGTTACATTCTGGATATAGATCATTGGAATTTTTTTGCATGGCCGACAATGAACTATCCACCAACAATACAGCTGAGCTAGATAATGGAGAAAAATATTAGTTTCAAGAGTATAAGCTTGCTTACGGATGAGGAATATATATATAATATGGGAAATTATTCAACCTCAAAATGGGCTCCACGTTTATTAAAATTAATATTTACTTCACCAATTACATTTAAAATTATTTATTCCGCTAACATACTAATTTTCATTCAAATTTAGCATGTATATATGCCTCATTTTAAAATTATATAAAATCAATGTAATAAAATAATTTAACATAAATATTAATTTTAAATTAGTATTTTCAAGATCTAAACTGTCTAAAATATGTTATTTATGGATAAATAATTTAAAAAAATTAATATGTATAGAATTTATTTTACAGCAGAACAAATTACATTATAATTATAGAGCAGTCTGGCTGGGCTAGATGAGTTTGTCATATACGTATATATTAACGTATGGTAATTCTCCATCACAATCTTCGAGAGTATTAAACCTCTTGTGATGTTGCCCACCTCACCAGTGGTTGGATTTTGGCCGCGTACAACGCACTGTCAGGCGTCGTCACCCATGTGGGATGAGCAAACGTGTAGAGATTTGGCAAACAAAACTCGATTTATGGCAGCTGTTGATCTATTTAGAAAAGAAAAAAAAGAAAAAGAAAAAAAGGCTCTTCACTAGTTAGCTAACAGGGCTATGATTGGATAAAGGGCTCACGAGAGCGTCCAAGTTCACGAGCTTGCCATCGCAAAAAGACGGCCAGGAAAGTCGTCCTCAACCTTTCCTTTCCACATGTCCGCGTCAAATGAACCGCGTGTGGTCTCCACCAAATAGCCACCAACAAAATTCAAGAAAATGAAAATTTCACGGATAATACGCATTATATTTCTGTGCTCTTATAACCAACGTATGTGGCATTTCTCCTCTCGATATGTATGCGAGAGGGAACGTGCACCAGCAAGTCATGTGGCTTGTAGCGTGCCCAGCTAAAGCACCGGAGCCTGTGCGGATAAAATTGTTACTGGAGACCAGAAAACGAGTGGCTGGCATTTCTTATTTACTGAGTGGGGCCGACCAAATGACTGCAAAATAATATTCACTTCTAAGGGAAGCAACGCGGGTGGTCTTTTGTTTTTATTCGGATTCATTTGACTGGCTTGTAGGTCCATATACAGCTGGGTAGTGGATTATTTATTAATCTTTTCTCTTTTGTAGGAAATGGCTAATATATTAATGCATGAGAACGTACTAAACCAAAATTGCTCGTAAAAACAAAGATGGGGAAACTTCGAATCCTAACGGTTTCATCGAAGGACAAGGGCCGTAAACATGTGACTGGACGGAGGTTGCAGGGTTTTCCCATGTTATTTAAATATATGTATTGGATCGTATATATATAAAAGCTATTAGCGATTTGGATGGATTTTTTTGTGTTTTATGGTCGCATGTGATGACTAGCTTGCCGGTTTTGGCGCTGCTTTGTCACCAACGAAAACTGTGGATCCACCATCCACATGGATTCTATCCGCTCGCATTTTCCAGGCTCAAACAATCAGGCATGCGCATGCAAAGGCCACGCATGTACGGTTGAAATATTAAGGAAATAATTCATCTCCGTAGAATCATACAGAAAGGCATGTGACCAAAAAACACGCAGATTACGTTCTACTCGGAGAGAGATCTCGAGAGAGGGAAAAAACATCTGAATGCTGACCACATTCTCCAGTCCCCATCTATGGAGAGAGTACGCAGGCATTCATGAAGAACTCGATGCACCGCACATCATGTAGAAACATTGAGAAGATTACAGACATGCATGGGCGTACGCACACCCACTTCCACACTCAATTAATTCTCCCTAGCTAGCAATTGCGGCAAGACGGACCCGTGTGACCTCGTTACATGACTTTCAAAGTTATGGAGGAAAAGTTAAAAATAATTGTCCCAAACTCCCAATCCTGCAAAACAAAAACTTTCCAATCAGTCGCCTTTTAAGAATCTTATTGGGCATCCTCGTCGTCAGTGCATTCAAGCTTGATAAATGATAATGCTTTTACGTCTTTGCAGGATTCTAATTATTTCCCTTTTGGTGGCCCGCCGCTGTTTCTTTGATTCATACAACAAAACGTAGGCTGATCAGATCTCAATTGTCTACATCGAACATCTACATTCCATTACACAGTCAGATTAGAACTATTTCTGTTACCTACATTAAAAAAAAAAAAAGGAAACATTTCCGTAACCATGTGTAAAGCTGTTTGCAGAGCTATTAGTGGCCCTGAGTACGTAGTACGAAAACATGCACGTTAAAATAATCATTTATGGGCACTTTATGCTTTTCACTTTTCAAAATGCTAGCTCGGCGAATATATAGCTAGGGAGAATACTCAGGACCAGATGCAATAATCCGCCATAATCTGGTTATACTGGGTCCCTCCGAATGGGCAATGGAGCTTGACTTTGTGTTCCAACTCCCAAAGAGAGGACGAAAACAACCCTAAATTCTGGGGAATTGCTCCAATCTCATGGACCCCCGTTGTGAGTTTTGTCTTTTCCTTAGGCTGTATTCTTCTTGAGATGCATGCGGAGTGCAAGGGCTCCCGAAACATGTGCCACTGTGGCAGGCGTGACAGCAATCCAAGACATCCATCAAATACGATCTAGGAATCCCAAGAGATTTGCACAATCCTCCCATCAGGTGGCCCGCGTTCTTACCAGCGTCCAGTGTGCTACCTACCGAGCCAGTCTTTATTTTCCATAGTCTTATTTTTTGGATCCGGAGCGACCTTGTGGCCCACCGTGCTATTGGATTAGTTCTCATTTATTCGTGAGTGCCACACTCACATTTCACGATTGGGAGTATTAAACTTAGAACATGATGGTTGGATTTATTAGTATGCATAGTGTTCTTCTTATCGTGAAACCTACGGATGGCAATTGGCAAAGCAACGGGTGTTTTTCTTATCGTGAAACCTACGGATGGCAATTGGCAAAGTAACGGGCACGCTGCAGGAGTACTGAAAATTGTAGTCGCAGGACTACCGCTCACAGTGCTCATCTCTCTCTCTCCCACCTTTTTATTCTTAATGCTCCTCTCTTTGAGAATGACATCTGTTTGTTGCCCGATCAAAAAGGGAAAGCAGCAAAAAGACCCACCATAAAAACTCATGGCGTGGTCCCATCGCAAGCTTACGGGCCTTCTATACACAGCAACAATCATCATTATTCTCAGTGTTTGAGCTATAGCATACTGTCTGACATGTACTGCCCATTAGGCAGCTTAATATGTAGTCAGCCGCATATACATAATTACGTATCTATACATATGGACCTTGTAGTCAGATCTCACTGTAGTTTCAACGAGATCTGCTGCAAAATTATACCCATATGCATTTAAATGGGCTCTGATTTTGTTAGCTCAGCTAACACTAGCTTTTGTTAACTTGGGTTAATAAGTTTATTTTTTATTTTTATAAAAATATTATCCTGAGTGTATTTAATTTACTTACTAAAATTTTTTAATTTCTAGATGTTTGTATATCTTTAAGTTTAAAAATTAATAATTTTAAAAAGGGAAAATGATAGCCCTTAATTTGTTGTTAATTAATATGCTCTTTGTAAGTTTTTTTAGATCCCCCCTTCTCTTTCTTGCTGGTTGCAAAGTTGAAAATTGAGATCAATATACTAAGGTTCTAAGGATTCACAAAATCTTACATTAACCTAGTGAAAAAAAAAGAAATCACATTCCTCTTATTAGTTGACACTTTTCCTTCATATCAACCAACTCCCTCACTACTTCCAACTCTCCCTGTTCTTTGAGAGCCATGAGATCTTTTGAAGGACATCCTTAAATGTCCCTCAGTATGGATCTCATCTTTTGTTGTATCACCTATAGTTATGAAGTTTATTTTTGTGCTTTATGCCCTTTAAAAGTTTTTTCATCACCATGATTTCGAAAGTAGAGCATATGCTGATTATATTGGATTGTATAACTCTTTGACCTAACACCAGAAAAAGAATTTTAACTTTGTTCTACTATTTCAAGCTTTTTGTCTCAAAGAAGCTTGTCATATTCATAAAATTCACCTCTTATCTTTTTTGCGGTAGTGTGACCTTAGAAATCTCTTTGAATATCTTCTTTCATTTCTTTAGGACACCACACTTCTAGATAATGCCCCTAGCCAATCGAATACAATACAGAAATACTTAGATTTTTCTTTATTAATTAAGTTTGAGATAATACTTACTATCTTAATGCTTCTCTACCTACCATACTCTCTCAATCCTCGAACAACTTCCTTGTAAGGAGCACTCTCAAGAGGTTTGATTAATTTAGTACTTATTTCTCAAATCCCAAATTAAGAGAAATTTTTGAAGGATCTTTTATTAGGTAGGCATAAATTGAATGTGTGCCACATGTTTAGAGTCTGAAAGATGTTGAATTCAAATGGTAGCCAACCTTGCCTTGAACATGGATTCATTAATGCAAATGTGTCATGGCTTGATGTCTTCATACACGGCCACCATCAATTGAACTTTAGTCAAAATGCCATCATTTTGGTTTATTGACATTCTATTTGCTAAAGAGATTAGCTCATTCTTGTTCATCGATGCTATGATAACCTTAAAGAAGAAGAAAAAATAGGAAAAGAATTGATGAAATTAAGTATACCAAATCATTGAATGCAAAAGAATGCCAAGTCTGATTGATCATACATATTTATAAGTAGTTGTTGTTACCTTCGTTGCCTTTTGCATCAAAGTACCTTAAACCCCAAGTCAAATGAAGAACATTTCAATCGAAAAAATATTGTTTCTTAATCGGCAAATGATGTTGCCTAATAAATATTACAAAGCAACAATCCACATGTAAGGTCATGTGGATCAATTTTACAGTTCTTGGGTTATTTGAGCCACCATGCATGGTTGCCTCTTTGATAAAGGTAACCCACGTTAATAAAATTGCCCTCTTGGTCTCTCTATTTTATCGTTTTCTACAATCTGATGATGAGATTTTTCTCGGGCTCATGTTCAAAAGATTATTCTAGATTTCATAAAAGAAACCTATATAAGGGATACTTGAAGGAAAGAAGAGTACTACTTCTTGGAGAATCCTTATGAGACCTTCTCTTTTTTTCGCTATCTTTCTCCATCATAACTAAGTTCTCAACCATTTTCTCTTGAGTCTTAATTGGCAATATCTTTGTGCTTTATTTTCCTCATATTAAGCAGCTTTTTCTTGTAATTTTTTAAGAAGGCTTTGGACTAATCAAAATTTTCATGTAAAAAATCTTGCCTCATTTACTTTTATGCACATCAATTCTATCGTTATTGGAGCCTATCAAACTTGCTCCATCAGTATATTACACTTAAGATAGAAGTTTTAATAGATTATAATTTAATTTTAGTCTTATGACACACTATAATTATTGATGGTAAAAAACTATTATATTTACTAACTAAATATGATTCACGGTTTCAATTTTATCAAAACACCTTGATGGGGCTACAAGCATTTCAACTTTTATCTCATGCTTGAAATGCTTCCAACTTATCATTCTCTTATGAAATTGGGCATAGTCTAATGGTTTCACACCCTAGCTTTCAAGCCAAGGTCACCTTCTCAAGGCATTGTCTCCCTTTCCCTCCCCTTTGATGAAATAAAAAAATATCATTCCTTATATTTATATCACAAAAAATTATTATTGTATCACTTTTATACTATATATTTTAAATGACATTTGAATGAGAAAATAAGTGAATATGATGTTTTGAATCAAATATTAATAGATTTAGCTTTGTTTAGTGCAAAACACTCACGATTGGTAGGTATGTGCAAAGTTAGGTGATTTCAGTGTAAAAAATGTGTAACTCTTAAAGAATTGAAGTATAAGGACCAAAACTTATTCAATTTGATTATTTAGAATGATTAAAAAAGAAAACACTAACCAAAACGACCTAAAACATGTCGAAGGAGTTTCAACATAGTTCGAGGCATGTCGGGCAACAAAATCTCAAAATTCAGAGCAAGCAATATGTATCCAAAGTGCAATACGGCCCGGGCCATGTGTAGCATGGGAAGTGCCGATTCAATTTGCCTTCGACTTGTTTTACACAAGTTTCTTGGAGACTACTACATAAACACTTGTTGTGCATGTCCTAGGAGATCTTAGAACATCCTTGGAGTTAGAGTTAAGGACTGGGGTGAGAGAAACTCAAAAGCACGAGGGAGAAGTGAGATGACATGTTACTTGGAGCGTTCAAGATACCATTGAAACTTCCAAACCAATAAACTTTCTTTTTCTCTTTCGATTAAGGGGGTGTTTGGTAACACAAAAATCTTTTCAACTAAAAATTTTCAATCTAAGACTTTTACTCTTCATAACTACTTTATTTTTTAATTATTTCTTTATTTCTTCTTATACAACTAACCTATTTTTTATTATTTTTATACAATTACTCATATATCTAACATATCTATTTTAACTTTATTCTCTTTATTCTTCATTTTCTTACATTTCAAAAACTTTTATACCAAAAATTTTTCATTAAAAGTTTATCACTTCTCAAACACACCATAAATTGTCTTGTTCTTAAGGATTTTGAATACAATACCTTTTTGTATTTGATTTTTATTATATACATGTTAAGCTAAACTCATAATCTAGGATTTAAAATTTAGCATGTAAAATATATATAAGGTATTGTAGTTTTGCTTTATTTATGAAAGATATTGTGTATTAATTTTGACGTCTTATGGATTTAACATTCGATGAGTGTTTGAGCTCATATATTGACAATAATTTCATATATTAGGTGAATGAATTAAGAAGTGAAAGTTTAATATATGATAATTAAGATATTAAACCATGACATGATGACCTTGAAGTATTTCATAAACTGTCATAGGACTTAATGGACTTTAATTGACATAATTCCATAATAACAAGTTGTTAAGAAGATTAAGATATACTTTGCAGGTCACGAGAAAGGGTGTAAGATCAACTTATAATTTGTTCTCTTTTAATACGTAATATCCGAATTAAATAAATATATTACATATCCTTTACTAACATCATATGTGAAACTCTAGACTTTAGGTACTCTTACTCTGATTTTTTACTATTTGTTTTAAGTTCTCAAGATTTGTTTTTTTCTTCTTGTTATTTCTTTTTTTACTCATATCTTATTACCTCAGTACTTAATATAAGTTTTTGAAATTAACATATTGAGTCCTGAATTCTCTATGAGATTGAGCTTATTAAATACTACAATTTACGACTCGTGCAGAGAGCACAGAATAATTATCTAATTAGGTCATCCATTAATATAACTAGTACAAGCTCGCACGAAGTGATAATCGAGATTAAGCCAATTCAATTGTCGTCCTAATTATGAATTGGTTCGCAATTATTTGACTGAAAATAATTTGAGCATTGAAGAATCTTGTGAAATGGGCACCATATTTATTTTGGAGAATTTTAATTAGTTTCTTGTTGCAGTTGATATTTAGGGGACGTTTGGTAAGTAATTTTTTTTTGGAATTGCGGGATGAGGTGAGAAGTTGAAAATAAAATATTTTAAAAATCATGTGATTGATAGAAAATAACAAAGGTAAAGTTGAAATAAATAGGGTTGTTGGAATATAGCTATAAGGAAAAATGATTGGAATATTGGGATAAAATAAAAAAAAATATGGTGTTGAGATGGAAACTGGCCGTATGGGCGCACCCGTTTCCAACCAATTTCCCTTTCCCAATCATGCCATTTACCAAACGGGCCCTTAATTTGCTTCCTACCAAGTGGATCTAACAAATAATCTTTTTTATTTGAAGGGAATATAATCAATAGTAATTGGAAATTTATTTACAAATATTGAAAAATTATAGTCGTTGAATAATTAGAACTCTTCCATTATCTATGTACATGTATTGAATCAACACGTGAGAGACACATATGCATATATATATATATGAGACAGATTCTGGTGCAGCATCGCTGAAATAGGCCCCACATGATCATGAAATCATGATTGTACTCCACCCATTATATTTAGAATAATGTATTCTATTATCATACTAATTTTCATCCTAATCAGATACTTTAAAGTTGTTATTTACATCAAACTATTTTATTACGTTGGATTTGTACCATTTTCAGATGGGGCCCATATACATATCTGATTGAGATGAAAATTGGTATGGTAATAGAATACATTATTCTAAATACAATGGGTGGAGTAGATCATGATTTCATGATCATGTGGAGCCCATTTCAGCGATGCTGCACCAGAATCTGTCTCATATATATATATATTCATATGAACGGTTGAAATCAGAAAATCTTATGCTCCACATATATATGCATATATTTTTTTTAAAAAATAGTAAAAGGTATTTGATCAGGGAAGGGGAGGAAGGGTGAGTAGGGAGGAGAAGTGGGGTGGGACCCCGACTCATGCAAGGGTTGCTGGCATTTGGGTTTGAGAAGACAAAGTACAAAGCTCACGCCCGTGACCGTTGCATGTGACCGTGAAGAGCTGTTATAATCAGTGCCCTTGACAACGTGGACACTCCTCACGTGTCTCCGTTTGGCCTTTTCTCACCATCATTTTACTCTCCATTTCAACATTTCCTTCTTCATTTTTCATATCCGGCCCACTTCCCAAGGTATCAAGATCACATTCCGGCCCGTTAAATCGCTGCAAATTCTTCCACGGCGAATGGATGAAGGGCTAAGATTCGTTGTCAACTGGCTACGAGATTGGCATACATGCCATGCCATGCCATCCAAAACAAAGTGCATGCTGGCTATTACTTGTAACTTCAAATGATCATGGCATTAGCGGTTTTCTAGAGAGTGCGTAGGACGTGCATAATATTGAGGTTGAATATATATTCAAATTTCTCCATTAGTCAACACTTAATGATCAAGTGGGTGACATGAGTGAGTTAAGGATGTGTAAAATGATAAATTTAGGATTTGAAATTAGGTGAAAGTATTTATCTCATTATCCCTTTCTTAGAGTTATCTTCCACAATTGCCTCGTAGAAAAATGAAATAATATCAAAGAAACTAATAATTTTAATAAAATTTAATAAATAATAATAAGTTTCATGTGAAAAGAAAAAATGTTAAAATAAGACAACCATTAAGGAAAAAGATAGATGAGTAAAGACAAGTTTTCTGCCAAATCTTTTTTTTTCTTTACTGACACTGACTATTGGTTATGGATGGATGTGGAAGAAGACATTTTCCCTACTAGCTAATTATTGATTTTTTACTAATAGATGAGAATTTCTCAAATGAAGCAAGAAATTAACAAATAGACATCAAAACCAACCTTATAGTTCTCAATAATTTTGATTACGAATCATACTGCTTACACATAGATTGATCTCTATCTAGCACCTGCAATTTCTACCTCTTTTTATAAATAATCTACTCATTTTTTTCATAATATCGTATTTATCTCTCTCTACATATATATATATATATATATATATATATATATCTACAAATCCTTTTAGACATTTGGAGATATTTCTACCAACATTCTAGCATGGATTTTTGAAAGCATTTTCATATGCTAATAAAGGAAGAAAATCTTCTTTTATTCACAATATATTTTTAATTTCTCACAATATTTCACAAATTTCTCTATACTTATAATAATTTATCTTAAATTTTTAGCATACATGCTGTTAACAATATCACAAATTGTTGTCACAGTCTTTTAAATGTGTAGATAATGATCATGTTGACGACCTGAGTGTGAGAAGAATTTAAAATAAAATATTATAGGTACGAGAGACATTTATAAAATATTATAGATATATTAGAAATTAATGACAAACGTTGTAGGTATAAGAAAATCTTTTTTTAAAAATAAAATTTTTATTATATTGAATTACAATGGAAACCAAGCTCCCACCGAGTATACCTACATAGTTTGCTTGACATTGTAAATGTATCATTTTCACTAAAATTTTAAAAAATGACAAAATGCCCCTATAAATAAGTAAAATTATTATTTGCTTCTATCATGTAAGAAATATTTATAATAATTTTAAAATAAAAGTTTTAAATTTAATTTTCCAATATTAGAATAGAGAATATCTTAAAATATTAAAAAAAGTTTTTAGAAATGTTTTTCACATCATGGTTCCAACTAATAAATTTTTTGTTGATACTTTATGAGGAAATTTTCGTCCTTCCGTCAAAAAATTTAGCGGAACACTAATGGAAGTGATGGAAAGTATATGCCTATAAATATTTCTTAAACTATGTAGTCACAAATGCAAAAGAATTCCATAAAAAACATAAGTGTGTCTTCCTTAGATTTTTTTTTTTCTCTCTCTTTTTTTTTCCCCCCGCTTCCATCGTTGCTGCAGAATTGTTTCAATTTTTCTTAAATTAAGGGTGTGTTTGTTTGGGGCCAAAATATGTCAACTAAAACTTTTCAATCCAAAACTTTTCACTTTCCATAACTACTCTATTTTTTAATTATTTTTTCACATTTTTCTATACAAACTACCCTACTTTTTCAATCATTTCTACACAACTACCCGTACAACTAACCTATCTATTTTAACTTTATTCTCTTTACTCCTCATCATTACTTCTATTATATCACATAATTTTCTATTAATTTGACAACTTCTGCCTCTATTTGGCGTGATTTGGTGTGGCCTTTGAACAGATACAATGAAGCAACCGTACAACCCGTCGCATCGATGAGTCATGCCCGCGCGCGCTTACAATATCCATATGTCACGCACGATACTTCGGCCCACAGACTAACGGAAGGACGGAATATTGTACTACTCCCACCCTATCGTCTCAAAGAGGGAATATAAATGCCAATAAGTAAATAGAGAAAAGGAATGATCATTAAACGGGTGGGGTCCATTTTCTCACAGTGTTAGCTAGATAGCTCATGTGTTCACTTCAGCGATCATGGGTGCGAGGAGTGTGGCTATATAAACCATGCAGCTCTGCTGCAGCACCGGCAATATTGCAACAGAGAAGAAGAGTGAGAGAGAGAGCGCGCGCGCGCGAACTAAAGAGGGATATATTTGAAAAATGAGGAAGAATCGCAGTCTGAAAAGCTTCTCATTGATCATTCTCATTTTCTTCCTTGCATGTTTCTCGTCGTTCCATTCCTGCAGTGCAAGGAGAGGGAAGCATTGGAGGCAGAAGAAGGGGGACTCGGCGCCTCTGACGAAGAAGAAGGGAAAGAGCGGGAACGGGTATCATCATGGTGGGAGCAAAGGTGGCGGTGGGTCGAAAACGAACCATCCGCCAGCTCCGCAGCCGCCGCCAAAGAAAGAAACCGGCAATGGGTATTCCACAACCGTCAGCGTGTTGGATTTTGGCGCCAAAGGCGACGGGAAGACGGATGATACGAAGGTGATTCCATTTTTCTCCTCTTCCATCTTACACTTTTTTCATACTGCCTCTTGCCTCTTGGCTAACCCGAAGTGCACGCATTGCTGGAGATCGAGTTCATAAGCCGGAGAAAGCAGAATGCAGCATGTTTACATCTGTTTTGAGTGTTTTTAGGATTAACAAAAAATATACATGCGTTTTTTTGCTCTGCATGAAAATGTCAAATTCTTGTTGGCATGAACAATGGTGCGAATTGATGACGGTGAAGAGGGAAAAAGAAACGACTGGAGGAAGGTTGTTGGTTGCACGTCCGTGAGGGCATTATTTGATCGGGTCATTTTATCAGAGACCTGAGGCTCTGTTTTTTTCAAAAAGGAATGACGTCCTTTTCTGGTCTCGAACTAAGGGCAACATAGTCATTTCGTATGGAAACCACTTTCACGTGAAAGGTTCTTTTCTGTTGGTCGTTGCAATTCGTCTTTATATTCGAAACGAATTAAAAAGAAATTCGTGGGGTTAGGTCATAAGTGTTGTTGATGCTGCTGGTGTTGTTGTTGTTGTGAATTTTCCTTTCCATTACGAACCTGGAATATTCTCATTTTCCTCTTTGCGTCCTGTTTCTACTTTCTAAAACTAAAATGCCCAGGTTTTGGTAGATTCGACGGTTGGATGGCTGAATCATGTTGAGAAATTAGTTTTCGGTCTGTATGCGGGTGCAAAGAATATTAGGATTCCAAGGCCAGCTTTGGTTGTCAGTGCTGATTTATGAGGGTAGTTGGTGGGTGTTTGTGCGATTTATTTTTTCTTTCGTTGCACTAACTGCTACAAGACATTATTGTATTGTTTGGACCGTCCTGGTCCCCAGCGGCCCATGTGGCTGCACAAAGATCCATCCTAGTGGTCCAAACCAAATCGCTAGCATGCTTTGCTTTCGCCATGTGAAACGGTTGGAGTTGTCCCGATCTCTCCACTTCAGAAATCCTGCCTTTGCTGGTTATTCTTTTATCGAATGTATTTCTCACTCTCTCTGCATGCAACGCAATGCAGGCATTCGAAGCAGCGTGGGCAGCTGCTTGCAAAGTGGAAGCATCCACAATGCTGGTGCCCGCGGAGTACACGTTCCTTGTGGGACCCATCGCATTTTCAGGGCCTTATTGTCAACCCAACATCGTATTTCAGGCAAGGCAAACACACACATACAGAGCCAAGATCCTCTGCTCATTTTGCTAACTTTCAATATATCCACAAGTTTTACCTTGATTTTTAAATATACTTACAATGTTTCAATAATTTCAAACATACTTATGTAATTTGCTCAAAATTCCATTCAAATTCACATCCTTCTGTAAAATGATGAATATATCTGAGTAGTAATTATAATTTTAAGTGAAAAATTACATTCAAATAAATATTTAGTACTTTTGCAGTTATATAATCGCATTTTTACAGCTATAGAATTATATATCGTTTGAGTATGAAATTTTAATTGGAGAATAATAATTAAGGCTTGGGCGTATTTGTTATTTCACAAAGGGCGAGCTCTGCGACTATATTTGAATTATTGGAATATTACGAATATATTTAGAATTGAAGAAAAACTAGTGGGTATGTTTGAAAACTTCCCTTATTTTAATTTAATTTATTGTGTTGTATTTCTGTTAAGTATAACATGCCTGAGTCGAATTGCAGTTAGAAGGCACAATTATTGCTCCTACAAACTTTGGCGCATGGGGCTCGGGATTATTTCAATGGCTACTGTTCACGAAACTAATAGGGATTACAGTTCGCGGGTCAGGCACGCTTGAAGGGCGTGGCTCCGTCTGGTGGAGCGATTCACAAGTAGACGATCCGTGGGCAGATTCCCAAGTGGATGATAGTGCGGTAATTAACCGTCCTTTTTACTTCTTAAGTCTCCAGATTCATATCTGCTTTGAGATTACATTTCAGGCAATAACGAAAGTTTCGTCTGATGGATGATATACTGCAGATAGGAACCGAACTCAGTAAAATGCCAAGCATAAAACCAACGGTGAGGATTTGTCTCCAATCCCCATTGGTCTTATCCCTGATCACTGAATGTCCTTGATTAAATTGTCAAAAAGGCCCGTGACACCGTATTTACATCTGGGCAGGCCCTGCGATTCTATGGTAGTTTCAACGTCACCGTCATGGGCATAACCATCCAAAACAGCCCTCAGTGCCACCTCAAGTTTGATAATTGCGTCGGTGTCTTGGTCCATGACATGACCGTGTCGTCTCCCGGCGACAGCCCCAACACCGACGGCATCCATCTCCAGAACTCCAAAGATGTCATGATACATGGCACGAACTTGGCCTGCGGTAACTCCCCTTCCGATTCTCGGCATTTTGGCCATTACTTCTAATTTCCAAGCTTTTCCATAGTCGCTACATTGATAACAGAAACAGCGTTTTTCCCTCTTTGAAAACTTACCAAATGCATGCCAACATACTATTCTAACGTGAGCTACAAATGCATACTGCCGCCGCCAGGCGATGATTGTATATCCATCCAAACGGGCTGCACCAACATAAATGTACACAGCGTAACTTGCGGACCAGGGCATGGGATCAGCATTGGAGGGCTGGGAAAGGACAACACGAAAGCATGTGTTTCGAACATCACTGTGCGAGACATTATCATGCACAACACGATGAACGGAGTCAGGATCAAGACATGGCAGGTATTCAAACAGCATTCCATCCAATTGGGCTGCTGAATCTGCATTGTATGTGGAACGGCAAAATAAGTACACAACACGCTCTAGAAAAGTATTCAAGCAAAAAAAAAAAAAAAAAAACTGAAAACTTAGCCGCGTCTCAATCACCTTTTTCTTTCGCAGGGTGGATCAGGCTCTGTCCAGGGCATTCAGTTTTCTAACATTCAAGTCTCAGAAGTTCAGACACCCATTGTGATTGACCAGTTCTACTGCGACAAGAGCAAGTGCAAAAACCAAACAGCAGCTGTAGCATTATCTGGCATCAACTATGCGAACATCAAAGGTACCTACACAGTAAAACCAGTGCACTTGGCATGTGCTGATAGCTTGCCATGCACGGACGTCACCCTAACAGAGATTGAACTCAAACCCGTGCAAGAACGCTACCATCTCTACAACCCTTACTGTTGGCACACTTTCGGGGAGCTGCTCACTCCCTCTGTTCCACCAATCAGCTGTTTACAGATTGGCAAACCTGCAAGCAACCGAATCCAGTCTGACCGTGATTCGTGTTGAGTGTTTAGTTTAGACTACGTGTACACGTGCGGTCGTCGTGACATTCCGACCCCTTACACGCCATAGTAGTAAAATATCATATAGGGTGAGAAACCTGTTGAAAAAGTTATGCTTCAGTTTCCTTTGTATACATATAGTGCATAGGCATTCTTGTTTAGTTTGGGTTACATTGAGTTCCCATTTCAGCATGAGCATACACGCATTGTTATTTCCCAGGGGGCAGTTATAAGGGAAATTTATTTGCCAGGCCACGCATCTTTGGAAATTTAAGAAAGTCATTCTTGATTTCTCTGTATTGAACCAGATCAGCTAACAATCCTGAAGATACATATGAAGCCATAGAGCTGGAGTTTCTTCCATGCTCACATCGAAGTTCATCAGGCCCCTTGATTTATTCTCATCAATGGGGTACTTGGTAATAGAATGACACACGATATTTAATTAGAAAAAAAGAAAAGAAAAGAAAGAGAAATCTGTTCTGCGCAAAAAAAGAGGGCTGAAAAATAAATTCTCTTCATGAAACTAAGCACGTTCAACTTTCGAGAGTTGGAATGGACGAGAGGATGGGAGATGGATAAATTGCCGTTGTATGTTGGGAATGAGAAAAGTTGTATAGTAATTAAAAAAAAGTTGTCTAGGAAATGGAAAAAGTAGTGGATATTTTTTAAGAATGAGAAAAATGTTTTTGAGAAATTTGAGATTCTGTCTCATCCTCATTCCATCCAAGTTGTCAATAGGCAGTTGATGGAATGCAGAGTAAAGAAGACATGTCAAGTCAGATCATAGTCCAATAACAAATAAAAACAATATGAAGATGAAATCTCTTATTCTAGATGGTTCAATCATGCATCACTGTCAAAGCATCATCAATCACAACAAACTCTACCAAGATTACGTTCAACATACATATTGTTATATAGACAATTCAATACCAAAATCCACTGAATAATACGTCAACTGATATGAAGACAATTTTTTTAATAAAATTGCAACACCGTGAAAAGATAACTTGCTCTTTTTAGAAACTTACTCATAAATCAACGATCCTTTCATGTATTCCAGTGTCACCGTACACCATACTCTAGGAATGTTACTGCATTCAGTTCCTTATCTACATAAGGTTAATATAAATATGCATCATTCCAAAATAATGAAAGTGGTGCACATAATAGAGAAAAGGAAACAAGAGAAAACGGCAGATTACTTGAGGAGACGAATTTAAATAAACAGTTGTCCCAATGTGGGAGGCCCTGTCACATTCATGATCTTCCAAATCCAGCAACCTCCTTTTTCCTGCTTGAGTTTTCAACCTTCTCAGGGCTTGGCAATCCAGTCATTGTTTCATACTTTTTCTCTAAAGCCTGTCACCAATGTAGCAAGATTGCAGAGTTAGAACAGGGCCTTGCAGTATCTAGAATATAGCCAATCTGAAAGCAAACAAGTTGCATACACGCAATGATACTATGAAAAACTAAAACAGTTTTGGCATCAGTTGAAGAAAACAAACATGAAGGGCAGCTGCTGAAGCATAGACTATAATAAGTAATTTCACAGGGAGAAAGTGATTTGGAAATCCAAATTTGTTCTCAGCTACAGTGACAAACATCATAACTAAAATTTTTCCTTATGTGCGCAGCCAGGGAAAATTGTTTTCTAGGAATGGCTTAAAATCAAAAAGATCCATTCATAAACTACACCTTATGGAGTGAGTTGCTAATGAATTACTTCATTCACGTTTTTGCAACTGAGAAATCCATCAATTACTGCCACCAGAAAAATTAGAAGGAAGATGACAAATTGACAATAATTTTCAAAGGATTGAGAAACTCATTATGAGAGATTATCCTATGCCACATCATCAAGAGGGACAAATGATTAAATGCCAAACCACCACAGCACTATTATCTGGCATATCGCCAGACTGACACACCCATTACCCAGATCGTAAAAAGAAAAAGCCAAAAAATAACTTTCTTACAACATTCTCCATAAAAGTTTTTCAAGATCAAATGCTCTGTTATTGCATATCTTGCAAGTTGCAAATTCCCTACTAACACTGCCGATTGATTGCTCCATTTGCTTCCTCTTTGAAATTGAAGAGGGATCCCATTGAACGTCACATGACCTGCAGCATCTTACCAGCTTCTCAATGCGAAATCTGAAGGCAAGAACAAATAGTTCCATGTCATCTAATTCCACTTCAACATACTTCATGCACAATATGCTCTTCTTCTTATCATTGATGAAAAGGCTCAAACTATCACTTCGAAGCAAAGGTGGACAAGGTTTTTATTTGCTATCAAAGGCGCAACACTGATGTCATCATTGGACAGATTTCTTCAATATATGATTAGACAGATAATGAAGCTTCCATTTTCTACAAAGACAGCAATTCAGAAACTGTCACTCCCTGCTTGCAAGCAATCCCCAGAATGCAACTCAACCCCAAAAAGTGACCTTGTAATCATCAACAATCTTGAATAGCAAACGAGCCCAACGACCTGTGGAGTTTTCTAGTTCCTAAATATGGATTTGCAATCAAGAAACTCTCAACACCTACCAGTATTTCCATAAACGTCCAGGTGCCCAACAATCCAAATTTCAAAAAGCAGGTCGATAACTTAGTGGAACTTGCAGCCAAAATTGGTCTCACTCAGATGCCAGAGACATAGTTTTCCAGTAGTTAACATGCAAAGCAATGATCATTAACATTGGACTTGGGTATTCCATGCCTGCTCAACACTTGTCAATGGGGTACCTACTTTCTCCTAACAAGCCAACTGGAAAACATAGCTTACTGGGTGAAATAGAAATGAGAGAATAGAAAGCAGTTTAAAAATACACCTTATATAAATAGAAATTTTAGCAAAATAAGAGAAAGCAGCCGTAGTTTTGCCTAATATAAATAAGAATCCATAGACACACAATCATGTCATCAAAGGTAGCCAGAGTGCTGAGGATAAGCTTCTCCTATAATATGTCTGTGGTTACCAGAAGGAAATAGTAAAGCGCAGGGAGGGAAGCCAACACCCACCTGCAACTCTGAACGAATACTATCAAGAACTTCTTCTGTCATTCTGTCAAAGAAAAGAACTCCCAATAAGTGATCAAACTCATGCTGGAAGACTCGTGCAGGAAGTCCTGAGAAATTGATGCTAAATCTTGCACCAGTTATGTCCTGAGCATCAACCTTTACAGATTCTGGTCTCTGAAAGGATAACAGATGGTAAGGCCCAAGTCTATTCCTAGAAATCAAGAGAGGTAACTAGAAAAAATATATTTCATTAGAGTCAAGTAATGCTGCTGTAACAAAAAAATAAAAAATTACTGCGATTTGAAAGAGAAAAATGCTGCAGTTGACCCAGTTGAATTACCTATTCTTCAAAAAGCATGCAGGAGAAATGCAAGATACAATATCAGTCAGCAAGATGGTCCTGCATGCGAACAGGAAGAATGGAGGAGAAGATGTAACGTTCAAGTGAAAGAAGTGAAGGACCTTAGGCATTCAACTTGGACACCATTGATGTGCTAGTAACTATCATTATCATTAATGGACCATACAATACAAATCTCTTGTCATCTTTCACCAAAACATCATCTTCAGTTGCATCCAGATTCTAGACTGATTGTTTAATCCCTTTGAATTCTCACCGCATGCACAAGTTAAACAATCAAGGCCAAATTTGGTAGCCATTCATGAGAAGTTTTTGAAACTAGGTTCTGACTAAAACAAAACAAACAAACAAACAAATTTTTCATCCAACTGGCTTTGCTTCATATTTTGTTTGGTCAATGTGTTGGGCTCAATAATTTCTTGGTTGGCTAGTGATGTTTAGACAGAATTAAACATTTAAAATATTTAATAGTCTAATGGATTTAGAAGGCAGAAATTCAGTTGAATGCTTCAATGTAGGCTGCCTAATTTACAATGAGACAGATGTCCCTGACTCAAGTCATATCTTAAATATTGCAGGCTCAAAATTAACATTATAGCAATTCCATGTAGCCAGATGCATGAAGACTCCAAGTATTTGGACGCATGACCCTTTATTATACTTTTTTAAATATTTTTTTTCAAATTGTGGGCCCATTACATATCCATAATTTCTGGTGACCAGAAATGGCATCGAGAATCTTATGAATGGTGAAGATTCAGCTTACTTATCAATGTATGCAACAATTGAAAAACCAGATGCATAATGTTACGAATTGTGCAGAAGTTGACAGTAAATTTAGGAAAAACTTGCGACATTCCATCATCATTTTTAGACTGGAAAAACCAGGTTTCCTTTGTTTGGCCAGAGGTTAGGGATTTCTCAGTCCCACAAAACTATACTCACAGATTTTTGCAAGCATACCAAACAACTCAACATTCGCATAAAAATTTTTGCAATGACTAAACCAGAGTCCAGTGCTAGTCTACATCATCCACTTCCTCAAGAGATCAGGAATTAAGAAAGGGCCAAAAATAAAATCTATCAATTACCTCCACATCAGCATATATCCCTGGAAAGGATAGGCAGCCTTCATTGAAAAGCACCACCTTTTTCGAACACCTATGGACCTTGGGGTTTATGAGGACAAGTTCTTCACCTAAACCACGTTCCCCAGCAGGATTGAACACCAGCAGTCTCACATTAAGCCCAACTTGGGGTGCTGAGAGCCCAACGCCATCAGTTCTGAGCAAAATGGAGACAGCAAATATTGTTCACACTCTTGTGGATATCAAGAGTGCTCAACAAGCCATATGGTAACATCAACATTGCGTGTTGTTCAAAGCTCAGTCAGTTTATAGATGGTGTTTTGGGTTGTCCCAAATATGCTAAAGTTCGTCTTATTCAAAACCAACCAGTCCACATGGTGCAAATTTTCACGTCTTTGCTGAAATCGGGGAACCAAAAAACACTCTCATAAAACTGCTGTTTTACAAGCGGCATATGTATTTGTGATCATGGTTGTTGTTCAAGTGGACAGCTGAGAGGTCAGACCATATCACAAAACTTGTCAATGGACTTTAGAGGCGTCTATTTAGAAATAAAACGGTTGCCAACTTTGGATTATAGCTAATAGCTTACGATCCAGAAGCCTGCCAGCTTACCCTCCACCGCATGATTCATGTTTATTGTCACTCCCCTACCATGGGATTTAGGTCTAATTCAAAGCGTAGGTTGGAAATAGCATTTCTAGCTACGTAAACACAATTCGCGTAAGATTCTGTCTGTTTTCCAGAATCATAACTTACTTGTACATGACATCGAACATCTCTTTAACTAACTTCTTCAAATTCACGTCAAACGCCACGATGCGCTTGTTTTTTGCCCTGAGTATGGGATTCGGATACTCCGCAATTTTTAACGGCGCTTCAAACTGGAGATCGGAAGCTAAAAAAGCCGCAGTAAAATTACTTCAAAAGTCACAACCATGCTAGTTTTTACTCTGATTTTTTTATTAAAAAATATAGAAGAGGGAAAGTGGGTAGTATCACTCACGAGAAGCGACTTCGTCTTCCCTGGAAGCGCCTCGTTTGGCCAACGCCGGGGTTAGAGGTTCCGAGCTCGTTCTGGAGGAGAAGAGATGGAAGTCGGAAGGGAAACGGAAGGTGCTGCGCGGCTTGGAAACGAGTCCCGTCTGTCGAAGGAGGAAGGGGAAGAGTGTGTGGGACAGGGGCGACGTTTGCAGCCTCGCGGTTACACCGCCGCCAGCCATTTCGCGGCTTACGATGTGCGAAGGATGCAATAGCCCGGAGACGGCTGAGAAAACTGAAAGATACCAATGTCCAATTGGAAGGTTGTCCCTTGCCACGAAACAGGTGCTCCCGCGCACGTGAGGAAACAGACCCGCTCAGTGAGCTATTTTCCATTTTCCGTAGGATTTTGGACTCATTTTGTGGGCCTCGTGGGAAGCCTGCTTCTTGAAAATCGATCCAATTGGGGCCGCCAAGAGTATTCCCCTGCCGAAACTGAAAGCGAACCAAATCCTTTATTTACTTATTTATGTATTTTTTTATAATAAAGGCGACCCAAATCCTTTGATCGTTTACATCAAAAAAATCCTTTGATCATGAGTTATTTTCTTTTTCGAATCAAATACTTGAGTTTAAAAAATCAAAATTATAAGTATACTATTCAGTTATAATTTCTCGTTTATTTAAAGATAAATTTTTACAAATATGCCTAATTGGGGTTATTACTTATTGCTTGATAATGCAAATACATCAGCATCATTGCTCTCACTATTCCTTTAAGACCATCATGCAATCGTACGAAATGCAGAAATAGGATAAGATTTTTTATTCTATTTTTTCACATTTCTAACGCAATTTTTCATTAATAAATAAAAATATTATTTTTTCTTACTTTCAGTACAATTTTCTATTTAAATTCGTGACAACCCTTCTTATTCAGTTTAGAGGGATAAGAAAATTATTATCCTTAATCAAATAGTTGAACCATAGGCTTTCCAATCATACTAGTTTACCTATATTCACGGCAACAACTTCATCAGTCATACCGCTTACGGGTGCTAACGGATCGGGTTGGACGAGTTGGAGCCTAATTCTAATCCTAACCCATTTAAAATATCTCAACTCTAATCCGTTTATTAACTCATTTAAGAAACATCAATCCTAACTCATTTACAACTTATTTAATAAATGGGTTGGTAAGTTGTTAATAGGTTGTATAACAAATAACCTAAAAGTTTAGATTCTAGTAAATGATGATTTTGTAAGGAGAGACGAGAGAGTGTTTTCAGCGTAGGATAAAATGGAAATAGAGCGGTAACGGAAAAATAAAATTAAGGCAGCAATGGAAAAATGAAAATTACGTGACTGGAGAAAGACTTAGAAAGAAAAAATAACCAAAGAATTTACATATATATATAACTTTAATTAGTTAAGTGAGTTAAATAGGTTGAACGAATTAAATGGGTTAAACAGGTTATATGAGTTAAATGGGTTACTACACGGATTGACGAGTTATAAAATCTCAACCTTAATTTATTTATTTAATTAAATGGTTAAACGGGTCGACAGATCATAACCTATTTATTCAAAAATCCTAACCCAAATTCATTTATAAATAGGTTGAACGAGGGGGTTGATGGGTTGACATTGACCATTAATACCCCTAAATTACGGCTTCGGCACATAAGTGAAGGTAACGGGCCCAAAAAAATCTAACCGCAAATGAGGATCACTAATGGGACTATGACGTGAGAAATACAGAGGAGAGATACCTACGCCCCCATCTCGAAGGTAGGCCCGTAAAGAGCAAGATTGAGCAGGTGAGGTGTAGTTTGATCGAAATGCACGTCTGAAAATTATTAACCGGAAGGACGCGGAAACAAAACTCAAATCCTATCATTTTTCCAAAAAAAAAAAAAAGGGAAAAAAAAAACCTCAAATCCTATCGAGTATCAATCCTTGTTACCACAATTAACTGATGGTCGTAGATAATCTGCATATCGGACATCCATTTCATGCCTTTTTTCCCGTTGTATGTACAACTTTTCCAATTTCTCAGTCCATTACAACACATCTCACTTCGGATGGATTTTGATATAAATGGCGTCTATACATAGAGATATACTGCATCGCAAGAAATGGATGGATGCGATTGAAACAAAAAAAATTCAGTCCTGCGCCAGCCGCATGTCGGGACTTGGGAAGTCTCAACTGTCATTTGTGAGCGGAGGAGATAAAAAGGAAATCCATTCGAAATCGTAATCCATAGCATTCGCCGCTCCCAGTACTCTACTCACTGTTCTCCCTCATTTCTCCCTCATGGCAGAGAAAGACCAGCAAACGGCATTACGGAGGCTCGCGTCCATCACGAGCCACGTTATCCTGCCCCTCTCTGGTTCATCTTTTCCGCCTCTGCTCCGAAAATGTTGCACTTCCGTGGACGACAGCTACCACCGGATACACGGGGAAGTGCCTACGCACCCCCCGTCGTGGCGCGTTGTTGCTTCCGATGATTCAGGGAAGGAGTTTACGGATATCATCTACGAGAAAGCGGTTGGAGAAGGAATTGCAAAAGTCTGATTCTTAGTTCGATTCTCTTCCATCAATTCCCCCTTCTCTTTCTTTTTAAAGAAATTCAGTTGAAAATGCCGCTCAGCGAAAGAAATCAAACGCAATTGCGATGTTAAACTCTGCCAGTGCATTTGGTTTTTGAAATCGTTTGCTGAAATTTCACTACAAAGAGACAGCGCAGTAGCTGGAAGTTCAGCAGAGCCGCACGCATTGGCTTTGAACTATGCGGTGCTGCTGCTGTGTGAAATTATTCTGAAATTTCCCAGTCAGAATAAAAAAAGTTGTTCCTTTGAGCTCTAAAGACCCATCTAAGAATAAAAAGTAGGAAATTGAGTTATTTCTACTGTGCTTTATAGATCTCTATTAGAGTTTTTTTTAGCTATATTATTTGTAGCCTTTTCATTTTGGAGGTGTGATTATATACAATATGCTTAACTTATGATATTCATTTTTTAATTTTAATTTTAATTATTTTTTATTTTTCTTTATAAACATATTTTTCCAAGTGTATTTAATCCACATACTAAGTTTTATCACTTTACAATACTTTTATATATTTATTTTTTATTTTTAAAAGCCATGTTATTTAGAGGGTGAAAAATGACTTACATGCTTTTAAACTTGATGATTTTTAAAAATAAAAATAAATATGTAAAAGTATTGCAAAATGACAACACTTGATATATGGTTTAAATATACTTAGAAAATATGTTTTTTAGAAAAATAAAAATTAAATAAAATCAAAACTAAAATGAATATTGTAAGTTAAGCATATGTACAGTATATTGTAGAGAATTATGCCTCCTGATTTTGGGGTTTTCTACTATTCATTGCTATTTGCTAGATTCTGTTAGATAGACGTCTGTTACTAGTTGATGCTGACCACTGTTCTAGTGCATGGGCCTATAGTTCGAACAGCATATTGCTCTTCGCATAGGCTTAGAGTTCCAACAGGTTATTGCTCTTTCTTGTTCGTAGATTACCATCAACCGACCTGAGAGAAGGAATGCTTTTCGGCCATATACGGTTAAAGAGCTCATGCGTGCATTCGATGATGCCAGAGATGATTGCTCCATAGGAGTAATCATCCTTACAGGACAGGTAGTTTACAACCTTGTGTTATTTTGATTCTTGCTGGACCTTGTTTATTTTGCCATCCTTGTCTTCTACTAAGATTATCATAAAACCACATTTCAGTTTCAGCATTGTCTGGCGTTTTTTTTTTTTCAGAAGCATTGTTCTGCCCATTCATTAGCCTGCCCTGATATACGGCCAAGAGAGAGATCCTAATCTTTTCTCTAATGCTGTCTTTCTAATTCCACTTAGTACCCATTTGTAAAACTATGAAAGTGATTGAAAAAGAGATTAGGTTGAAAAGGAGATGCAAACAATATGAAATAATATTAGTCATAAAGTAAACAAAGATAAAATAGCATCCATGATTGGGAAAGATGCAGTTAATAACTGAAAATATGTGCAAAAACAAATAAAAAATTACTGTTGTGGGAGGCAGTTGAGGTTGTAAATGCTAGATTATATTAAATGACTACTGGAAAAGGGAGTTGAGAAAGGAAGAAGAAACTTTTCCTCCCATTTTGCATGTATTCAAATGAACATACGCTAACAGTGGTAGAACACCCTCTCCTCTCAGCAAATTACATTTTTGCAAATGAACATACACTAACGGTGGTAGAACACCCTCTCCTCTGAAGAAAAAAGACAGTGGTAGACCACAAGTATGTTCGGTGCATCAACTGAAGGGTTAATAGCTGACATACCAATAAATGTTTCACCTATGAATTAGATCTGGATCTTAAAATGAGGATTCAAGTTTCATTTAGTTACAAAGGGATATTGCAATTAACCTGCTTTCGTGAAATTTGCTAGTTTAGTGTAATTTTCTGTTTGTTTGTATTGTTAAGGTAAGAAGATGGAAGACATCCTTTTGACAAACCAAATTTGTTGATTCAAATTGTGGCCATCTAAAGACAGGTCATTGTGATCTACTGTGCAATCAGGGAACCTTTGACTTGTGGTCTAAAAATGCTCACGTATGATGGAGCATCCCCTGCTTGTCCACGTGCAGCCCATAGATGCTTGTAGAACAAAGATCCCAGTCATGTTACTGGAAAAAGGCTGCTACGAAAAAATATGACAGTTTCTTTTGACTCATGCAAATTCAAGCATATCAGGGTCCATCCTTAAAAGTTTCTTCCAATAAATGGCTTGTAGACCGCTTGCTGCGAGCCTCAAATACCTTGCTGTTTCGCTGATGACAACAAAACAGTTGCTTTCCAGGCTATGCATGCTCATTTCCCTTTCTACGAATTTGAAGATGATGTCCTCTGTTTTTATTGTGTCCATTTTGTTTCAACACATTGGATATTCTTCTCATAGGGCACCAAGGCATTTTGTAGTGGTGGTGATCAGGCAGTGAGAGGAAAACATGGCTATGCTGATTTTGACAATGTTGGCCGTCTTAATGTTTTAGATCTGCAGGTAGCATCCAACTTTCTATCGATATATCTTCATTCTTATTGCAATATTTAGTTCGTGCAACCTTCCTTTGCAATCTTTAGATTATGCAGACTGGATGCTAAACATCATCTTTTGATGATCCAATTCCTTATTTAAAGATATCATCTGCTGAAGTGCATTCTCACGGCATATCAGAATCCTTTATGATCCTCTTATTATCTATTTTTTACTTTATACAGGTACAGATCCGTCGTCTTCCTAAGCCAGTAATAGCAATGGTATAATACTGTTCCCATTCGGCATGTCTATCCTTGAGCGTAATATCTTGAATGAGTATTTTATGCCAACTGTCCTTGCGTCAGGTTACTGGTTACGCCATTGGTGGCGGACATATACTACACATGGTTTGTGATTTAACAATTGCAGCTAGTAATGCTATTTTTGGGCAGACTGGTCCAAAGGTACTAAATTTTATCCATCACTACTTTTCAGAATTGTTTTATTGTTATTAATTCAGGATTTTACTTACCTCCAAAGATAGCTTCCTCTATGCTCGTTATGCTGAAGGCATCAGCATATTTCGAACATCTGCTATTTATGAGGATCTAGTTGCATTGAATATGAAAAAGAAATATTTTCCTCAGTGTATCCAATTAAATCCGTTGAACATTTTTCTATGTGAATTCATATTATTCGTTTGACTAGTTGGCTAGTGTTGATGAGGCATGGGGAGTCAGGTTCACAAATGCTTTCGACTTATATGGTATATACTACACATGGTTTGAGACGAAGCCCCAACTGAGATGAGTTGCAGTTTGCTATTGATTGATACTGTTATCACTCATTATTGACTTCTTAGTTCGCTTTGAATGGACTTCTTTTTATTTATCCTATACTTCATGTGTTGGACAGTTAAGACTTAAAGAGGAGGATTATGTAAATCTAATTACACCTTGGTATGTCTTTCAATGCTAACCATATAATTCAAGGGCGAATATGAAAAAATAAAATTTCCTTGCCGAGAGTGCCGACTGTTGTTTTAACTGAAGCCCCTGATCCGTACTTTTCTGACTTAAGGAAAAAAATGGATGTTAGTATCTGCTCCAAACGTCAAACTTCTAGCCCTGACTCACAGCTGTTTTCATCAATGGCTAGCGTATTGGTGCTATCCTAAGAAGTTGTAGGTAACTCCTCAAGAAGTGGCATTAGGAAGTCTGTCATGACACTTCTGTGCAATGCCTATTGCAGGTAGGAAGTTTTGATGCCGGTTATGGAAGTTCTATAATGTCACGTTTGGTAAGCTGCAAAAAGTGTTTGGATCGAACTTATTTTGGATCCATCTGTATCTCATTTTTGTTGCATTATTGTTTTTTATATTTTATGGTTGTTCAATTTGGTTGTTTTAGTGAATGTTTAGCAGCAATTTTGCCCTTTTTTTTGTTTTCATTTTCTTTGCTACATGTAGCATAACCTGTGGAATAATCCATGGAAAACAAGTACAAATAGCAAAGATGAGATAATAAGAAATATATACTTGAAAACCGTCCAAGTAGTATTAAGCAAATACCAATTAGATGCTGCACATCATATAGATGCATTGATCTGGTCTATTTATCAACTAGACTGTAGTTTTAATTCAGAGGGTTAATTGGTCTTAGTGGCGTTAAGCAAATAGCAATTAATTTACATGTAGTCCACTGCCCTGATTCATCAATTATGGCTTAAAGTGTCATTGTGAGACTGCTTGATAGATGGCATGGATTTTCATACATGTAAATCTCACTCGTGATAGCACATCTCAGCCACCTTATAACACTGGTTAATTAGCAGGACTATCCAACTTCATGCGTATCTTTTAATCTTCTTGTCAAACTTGTCTTCTTTAACCTGATTCTTTCTATTATATCTGAAATCCTTTCCCTGGCTAATTAGGTTGGGCCGAAAAAGGCACGTGAAATGTGGTATCTCTCACGCTTCTACACTGCTTCTGAAGCAGAAAAAATGGGACTCGTCAACATAGTGGTGCCTGTAAGTTGTCGATAAGAGTCATTCATTCATTTTTGCAAAACTGGCATTAATTTTGCCAGACTTGCCCTCTTTCTCTTGCGAAGCAGAATTACTGGTGTAGTTCCGATGTAATTTGATAGTGAGGAAACAGGGTGGAATTCACTTTGTCCTTTTTCTTCTCTTTTAATTGATGCAAAATTTGTGGATTAATATGTTGTGTTTTCTACTTGATGACTTGATGCCCAGTTAGAGAATTTAGAAAGAGAGACCGTGAAATGGTGCAGGGAGATTCTGAGGAACAGTCCAACTGCAATTCGGGTGCTTAAATCTGCACTAAATGCAGCTGATGATGGCCATGCGGGCATACAGGTTTTCTTCAATAACTTTCATTTTAGAATTTGGTTATTAGAATGTCTTGGTATTCTCAAAATTGGGTGAGTTTTGGGGTTCCCAGCCAGAATCAACATCTGATAGGAACAGAAGCAATCCGAATGGGTTTTGTCGTTAACTAGTAAGAAAATTCTGATTGTTTTCACCGACATAGCACCATCCCAAATGATTATTTCGGGAGGAATACTCATCTATGTCGCCGGAAATCAACTCGTAATCGATTTTTTATCGAATGGGCAGGAACTCGCTGGCAATGCTACGCTGCTGTTTTATGGCACGGAAGAGGGGAGCGAAGGGAAAAACGCGTACTTGCAACGAAGGCGGCCAGATTTCTCCCGATTTCCCCGACTACCTTGAGAAAAATTGTGCTCGTCATTTTGGTTGTTCTTGTTACGTCTGTTGTACCGGCCAGCCTCGCGGTTTAGCCACGATTAAGCCGGTGTCTGTTGGCTTTGCAATTCAGTGGTTCGTCTATAGTTTATTAGCTTTACCGTGAATACGGTTAAAATAGAATGTCCCCAGAAACTTGGTTGGAACTGCAATTCATCATGCTGCAACGGTGGAACTCCAGAGCCCACGGCGCTACCTTCCCATCCCATGCTTGCCAACCAACTAGTTAAGAATGAATATTGCTGCAGCAATCAACCAGCCTTCAAAGTATATGACATATAAATAATTTCAAATAAATAGTTGCTCGGAGCCGTTATAGTTTTGTAATAGGGTTTAATTTTAAATATGATCACAGATTATATTCTTATTTACGTGTATGACCATATGTTTAGAAAAACTGTATAGATTGATCACAAGTTCTACCAATAATTCTAAATATGACGAAGCTTGGAAATGATTCAATGGGTGCTTTGAAACTTCAGTGTAACCGTGTGCAAAATTTATTTTTTATTTTCTAAAATTTTTAATAAAACTATTAATTTAAGGGGATGTTTTGGCAAATTATAAAACTTTTCAATCTAAAACTTTTTACTCTATATAATTATAATATTTTTAATTATTTTTCACATTTTTCAATACAACTATCATACTTTCTAATCATTTTTACACTACTACCCATACATCCAACCTATTATTTCAACGTTATTATCTTTATTATTCATTATTATTTCTATCATGTCACATTATTTTACAACTTTGACTCTAACAAATTTTCATAAAAAATTTTATCACTTTCCAAACACACTCAATGTATTTGACGTATGTATCAAGTTTTACTATTTTTGAAGAGGTTTATATGTTTTTTGATTTTTAAAAACATGGGAACGATTAAAAATACTTTTATTTTTAAAAATAAAAAGGATATCTATATATTTCTAAAAACGGTAAAACTTCATTAAAAAATGAGCTTGGCACACTAAAGTTCAGTGCAACAATGTGCATTGAATCATTTCCCAATAAAGCCACTAATTTAGGGGAAAATTATTTGCAATGACCAAATTGTCCTCGATCTTTCTTATAAAAAACTCACCATGTTTAGATCTCTTATATAAAACATAGTTTTCAAGTAAGCAATGTTTGTCATGTGCCATTTGATATTTATGCACGCACAATGCCCCTTTTGGAAGTAGAATATGTGATTATCTATATTATTTTTTAAATATTTATTCATATGTAAATAAAAACGTAATTTTGTAGCACCCGCCGCGAGCGCTACGATGGGTTCAGAATGGTTTTCTGGGCCTTGGAAATCTGGATCGTGTTGGACAGCAACGTGGGCTTAGTTTTCTTGCATCTACATGGGGTAAAATGCGTTAGAATTCACAGTTTTTAGATAAATCTGGCATATGGGCGTTTTCTCGTGATTTCGGCAGCATAACGGCTAAGACGAGACTTTCCGTACATGAATCAAGTCACAAATCCGGTAGCATAACGGCAACGTATTATGCTGGAATCCGTGCACCCGCGTGCACCCGCCTTGCCGGAGCGTTAACTCAAACACGCACACAAAAATAAAGAAAAAACGGAGTCGCCACTGATCTTTAAAGGGAGATCAGCCCCTGTTTAATGAAATAAGGCACTAATCGTACAGAGTCCGGGTTCCGACTTTCGGATTGAAGCAAATATAGAGAAATTTGCCAACCCGGGGTGGTTTACATGGGCGTGAAAAGGAGGAAAATGAAGGACTTGAGAGAATGGGAGAGATGGAAAATGAGAACGTGGAAGAGATGCTTGAAGCTCGTATAGCGGGAAAGCCGGGACGCCGGGATGTTGCCGTAGACTCCCGTCCTCCCCTCTGGGATGCCTCTCCAAGTGTGTCATGAGGAGTGGGGGTGCTCCTCCTTTTATAGGTGTTGGAGTGGGCTTTGGGCCATTTGGAGTCATGGACTTGGTCTATGAGCTTGAGCTTGAGGTGGGATCATGGGCCTTGGGCCATTTGAGGTGTTGGACTTGGTCCATGAGCTTGAGCTTGATGAGCTAGAGCTTGAGGTGAGAGTATGAGTCTTGGGCCTCTTAAGGTGTTGGACTTGGTCCATAGACTTGAGCTTGGGGGCTAGAGCTTGGCTAAGCCCATTGTTTTGGGTAGGCCGTTGTAGAGACCCAAAGTTGTAGAGAAGCCTGCTTCTGAGGCTTGGTGGGCTGGATGTGGCGGGCTAGAGCTTGGCTAAACCCGTTTGCTGCGTCTGGGCAGCATTGTGGAGTCCGTTGAGGTGGCCTGTAGGAGCTTCGCTCTTGTGGGCCGGATCTGGTTTGTTGAAAAAGCCTGCTTTGAGGCTTGGTGAAACTTCGCTCCTGTGGGCTGAGTTCGGAAGAGCCTGCTTAGCTGGCTTGAACTTCCTTTTTGTCTTGAATTTGCTTGGGCTTGAACCTTATTTCAATTTTTCCATCTTTGGGCCCAAGAGGTGTCAACAAATTTTGTAGTTATATTTAGAATTAACACATATAATATTAAGTTCTCTTACTGAAATGGAATTCAGGCTGTCTAGCCAAGAGCGAAACTGACTTCGTCGTTGGGCTCCGTCCCTTACATTCCCACTTGATAAGTTATCGTTTATCACTGGCGGCGGATTCAATCCCATTCCCAGGCCGATGTGAATCCATTTGCGGCTCTTTGAATTTTCTGTTCCGACGTAATCGCATGGGCCGTTCTCTTTTCCTAGTCCAGCCCAGCATAGCTCCCACACTTTCCTTGCCATCGACGCTCCAAAGAAAAAAAGAGGGGGGAAAAAAAAAGAAGAAGGGAAAAAAAATGAACGAAGTCTCTTCTCCCGATTGTCTTGCCCGCCAGAAGAGAACCTTTGGACTCTTCATGAGAAGAAGGACTTCAAATCCCCTTTATTTCGCAAAGATCACAGAATGAGAACAGCTCTCGTGAAAACGAGAGAATAACAAGAAGAAGGAAAAAACTCGTAAGAGGTAAACTCGTGGAAGAGATGAGTGGTAACGAGTTCCGATTCTTCTTGTCTTGCGATATCAATCTACCAGTCACCTTCCGCATCGAACGGTTGGAAGGGAATCTCCCTGCTTCTGCCTCATCCGACGCCGGTGATTCGCCTTTTACCTACTACGATTCTTATTACTGAGCTAGGTTTAGGTTTTACGACGCTTCTGAATCTGTTGATTTCTATGGAATTTGGGAGACTAAGAGTTGAACCTAGCTTGGCCAGTGACGGCTATTGCGATTCTGTTCCGAAGAAGTTACTTGGGGTGAAGGGGGAATTCAGCAGTTTTGTGTCCAAAGCTACATTTGTGTCCGAAAATTAGACCCAGTTGAATCAATTTGCACCTTTTCGGTTTAATCCCTCGGACAATGGGAAGAACATGGAGAATTGAATTTCTAGACGGGAAAAATATTACATACCTGGTATCTGTGGATGAAAATAGGTAATTGATCTGCTAGAGTTGATTATGGATGATCCCAGCTGCTGATATGTCGTAAATACCGAGGATTACATCCAGGCTGCTAACAAACCTAAGCTGGGTAGCACTGGGATTTGCTATGTTTATCGCTGTTATACTTGTACACATGACAAAGCTGGATGATGAAATGAACCAGATCTTCTGCATCTCCATTGTGCATATTTGGAGGGAATTATTGATAATCTTACTTGTATGCTTGTCCTTGGTTTAAGTAACGTTCTCCTAAATTACTGTTTATTTAATATACGGCCATTTATATGTTTTGCAGAATGGGATCGTTCCATCGATAATAGGAAAGCTGAGCTGTATGTAGAGTGTACCTTGTTCATTGATGGTGCCCCTTTTGGGCTTCCAACAAGGACAAGGTTAGTTGCAAGTATGAATTGTCAGCAAATGGATTATACATTTGGGTTTCTTTTCTTTCCATTAACTGAAAAATGTCCATGACTTCTTCAACTTCATACGCACCAGCTTGGAATCTAGCGGCCAACCATACTGCTGGAATGAATTAATCACTCTCAGCACAAAGTATCGGGATTTAACTGCTCATGCACAACTTGCGCTAACTGTGAGTAATCTCTCTCTCTCTCTCTCTCTCTCACATGCATCTGTGACAGCGCATTACCAATATTTTTGCTGGATATACAGGTCCGAGATGTATCTCGTGAGAAGGATGAGGGCTTAATTGGTGGGGCAACCATTCTTCTGTTTAACCGTAAAAAGCAACTTAAAATGGGAAAGCAGAAGCTAAGACTTTGGCTAAGAAGAGAGGCTGATGGATCATATCCTTCAAAAACTCCAGGAAAGGTTTCCAAATAGCTATGAGCAACTTCATTGATCTGTCATACATAATCGTCTACTACAAGTTCTCACTGCCCTTGTCTTATTGGAGCATGCATTTTCTTTTGCATGCTGACTAGGTACCTAGGCATGAGCGTGGAGAAATGGAGAGGTTGGAAAAGCTTTTCAACAAGTATGAAAGAGGAAGAATTCAAAAGATTGATTGGCTGGACCATCTCACATTCAAAGCTATGGAGAAGATCCAGGAAAAGGAAAGCTCCAGAAGTGGGGATTCTCACTTAAGCCTGATTGTTGACTTCTGCAGTTTTGAACATAGAGTCGTTTTTCAGGTTTGTCTTTGTTTATATAGGCATACACCATGTGTTGTTTGTTTAGCTGATTTCATCTAACCTGAGAGTATAATTTCCTGTTTTGGGTGTGTTTGGGAATGGATAAAACTTTTGATGAAAAGTTGTAGAGAGTAGAAGTTGTCAAATGATGTGATATGATAGGGGAAATGATGAAGAGTAAATAGGATAAAGTTGAAATAGATAGGTTAGTTGTGTGAGTAATCGTGTAGAAATGATTGAAAAGTAGGATGGTTGTATAGAAAAATGTGAAGAAATGATTAAAAATAGGATAATTGTGGAGAGTGAAAAATTTTAGATTGAAAAGTTTTAACTTGACAATTTTTACTCATTAACAAACACACCCTTGGTAAAAAATTTTCCCTGGGTAAGTGACTTCTGCAATCAATCAGTCTTTCCAGATTTTAATTTGTTAATCTTTTCTCTTGAACATTCTCCTTGCCTGTCTATTATGTCATCTTTGCACAACTTTGAAAACGACAGAAGGCATCTAACAGTAATCACCGCTTGTAGGAATCAGGAACAAACTTTTTTTCTCCATCTCCGATATCTTCCACAAATGAGTTGGTTACTGTATGGGATCCAGAGGTCGGGAGAATAAATCCTTCTGAACACAAACAACTCAAGCTAACCAGAAGTTTGACTCGTGGAATTATCGATAGGGATCTAAAACCGAGCATAAATGAAAGAAAGTAAGCACTTTCCGGATCTTTTCTTCAGATAAAATTGGCCATAAATTCTTTGGATGTAAAAGTTTGCCTGGTAACTTCTTCTTTCATCTGGTTTGTGTTAACTGATACCTGTGGTATTTGCTGGTTGCATGAACAAATAAATGCTCTGATTAATTAACTTCTCTCTAATTAGAGGCAAATAGCTGACCATAATCCCTTTTATCCCTCTCTTTCTGTGTTATTAGATTGATACAGAGAATACTGAAGTATCCACCAACACGAACTCTGAGCGGAGATGAGAGGCAATTACTATGGAAGTTCCGTTTCTCCTTGATGTCAGAAAAGAAAGCACTTACTAAGTTTCTTCGATGTGTTGAGTGGAGTGATGTTCAGGTCAATATGCGATCTTTCCCCTCAAGAAATTTATCCTTTTTTCCTTTTGTGTCTATCCTTTTCATAGATCTTGTTTTAGATTTTCTGTGCTCTTGTTGTAAAACTAGTTGCAATATCTGTGATGTTTTGGCGAACAACTCACCCAGTAACTGAAAGTGCCATGATGTCTTTTGTTTTGTTCCAACTGTGAGACTTCTCCCAACTTGCTAGGTGTTCTTAGATGTTTCATAGATGGTGAAAAGTTCTATTCTCTAGTGGTACCTTGTTCCCAAACTTGTATCTAAGGATGTTTAAATTGTGGCACTACGAGTTTTGGTAGATCATCACCAGCTGGGTAGCTCCATGGTAGAACTACCTGTGTGCATTTCTTCAGTTCAGGGATCAAACCCTGGGCAATTTGACACTTCGAGAAAGGGGAAAAAATTGAAAAGGGGAAAGTTATCATTTGACACTGCAGTTTAAAAGGGAAAAAGAAAAGGAAAGTGGTCGCCAGTTCAATCATTTTGGTAATGGTGCTTTCTCTGACTGGTATGAGCTCTGTGAAATTTAGGTTAGCATTATTTTAAACCACGTGCCACCCATTTCATAGGTAGAAGTTTTAGTTCATGATGACTACCTCAAAATTACGTAAGATGGATAGTGATTCTTATCCAATATGCAGTAGAAACAAGCTGTTTGAGTCTGTTCTTCCTTTGTTTTGTTTGTTCAGTGTTGGGACCATACTGTCAATTATTTATGCAGGAAATTTATATCATAATTTCTTCACAGGAAGCAAAGCAAGCCTTAGATCTGATGGGGAGGTGGGAACTCATTGATGTCACCGATGCATTAGAGCTTCTGTCCCCTGTTTTTGAAAGTGAAGAGGTGAGTATCTGAATCAATTGATACTTACTGATGTTTGTTAGTTGTTGAAGCTGCCCTTTATTTGTACAACCTTTAACTATGAATATTCATGAAGGAGTGTTGCAGGTGATCAGAAATTATATTTGTTGTCAGCGTGTGCTTCTTGCAGATACAATAAAATTTGAGTATATATCATGGTACCAAAAATAATTTTCAATGGAAACTTATATATTGTAAAAGAAATTTGAGAGCGAATATGTAACTGTTAATTTTTTTGAAAAATGTGCAGTATAAATATAATATATAAAAGTTTTCAATGCGTGTAATGTTTGAAATTATAAATAAATAGAGATAGATAAACATGTTAACTGATTTTTTTGAAAATATTTTACAATTTAAAATCCAAGGGCTTACGGTAACTATTGAATCATCTCTCTCTCTCTCTCTCTCTCTCTCTCTCTCTCTCTACACACACACACACACACACACACACACATATTCTACCAACAATTTTAATGTTTAGGAGAAAAAACATATTTTTAGAATTTTGGACTTTTTTTACAAACTGATATGATTTGGTCTTTTCTGTTTTCCAGTCAGTGCCTCGTTCAAAGCCATTATACATATCGATGCTATACAAAATGACCACACTCATTTATGCATGTGAATGGTCTTGTACTCTCTGAAGATGCAAATACTTTTTTTTTTTTTTTTGATGTCTTATATTTACAACTCAAGTGTCCCAAGTACATATTTTCCAACTTTGCTCAAGGGGTATAAATAGGAGACGTTGCTCCTGAAATGGAACACAATCTCCTTAAAATCAGGACTTGAAGCCCGAACGTCCCATGAGTGAGGCACAGCAGTCTGGCTAGTCTTGTGCTGCTGAAGACCCAAATATTTTTTTTAGAACAATTCGCATAAAAACAGCCCCATATAATAGTGTCATGTTCTGAATTCTTTGTTATCACTTGATTACTTCTTTTGGAGATACTCTTTTTAGTTAGGGTGCGTTTGGGAAGACGTTGAAGTAAGAGAGAGAAAATGGAAATGGTAAAAAATTTCAGTAACTGAGAGAGTGATGTGATATGAGAGGGGTAATGATTGGGAATAAAGGAATAAAATTAAAATAGATATAGTAGCTACATGGAAAGATGTGGAAAATGATTGAAATGTAAATGTAGTAATAAAAAAAGTAGGGTAATTAGACAATTAAGATGTCAAATCCTATTAAAAGGTGTGTGGAAGGAAGCGAGAATATTTTTTTAAAAAAACTTTTACATGTTCCCAAATGGACCCAGTTTCACTAAAATGATGTTTTTGTTTCATTTCCCTTAATTACCAGATAATCATCGTTTCATTTCCCAAATGGTCAGTTTGAGGAGGCTTATTTCATTTGCCTAGCAAAATGATATGCACACACACACACACACACTTTGTTTTAGAGATTCGGTGCAGTTGGTCGTTTCTGTTATCATGTCTTTTGAATTTGAATTTTCCCTTATCAGGTCCGTGCGTATGCCGTAAGTGTTCTTGAACGGGCTGATGATGAAGAGCTCCAGTGCTATTTACTGCAGCTGGTGCAAGCTCTTAGGTTTGAGAGATCTGATAAGTCTCGGCTTGCTCATTTCCTCGTTCAACGCTGTATGCTACTATGGCTCTATAAAATTCTTTTGTGATATTTTCCAATGCCTTTTTGTTTTACGTATCTTATCACATAATATGAAGCTTCTAGGATGGAGTTTATAATTGGTATATTCTAGGAGATGTCCAAACGTCAGTAATGTATACAGTCTGAGGAAACATTGATGAAATGCACTATTCAGCTTATGGATGCATGACGACGTTGAAGTGTTGGAGGGCAAATATATATACATGGGCAGTTGGGCATAAATGATAGCATTGCAGTGATATTCATGGGAAATGGGGAGAAAGGGTTGAAAAGCTTTACACTTTTTGTTTACCCTTTTTACGTAATTTGATATCTAAACTATCTAAAACTATTATTCCCAATTAATCATTTTCCTTCATATTTTCATTTAACAAGCCTACGTATTTTTTCTTTAATCTTGTTTTCGTAATCATTTCCCAATAATGTTACATCAATCCGTCTTTTCCTCAAAATTTCTGTATTTTTTTTCCCGCCTCTTTTCCTCATTCCCAAATGAAGCCTCCGTATTTAACTTTCCATACAGCCTCGGAAGTGGAAACCAAATGATGCAACAGAGGCAACAAAAAAGAAAAGGTGTCTTAGTCTGATAATTGGATTTCATGAATGTCTCATGGAAATGCTCCCTATATGTACAAAGATCGTTTCAGTGCTCCAGTTATCTGTAAAATATGGTCTTTGCTGAGCTCATGGGTTCAAATCCAAGCCATGTAATCTCAATCTGTACTGTACTTTTTCCTCAACAACGCATACATGGTTGCAAATAATGCATGGCTTGATATTTTGATTCTTTGAATGATCTGTATATTCAATGTCGAAGAAGTTACTATGCCGAGCTTCAGTGTACTTGTAGTCTTGTACTAGGTCAAGTGTCATTTGCTATGAAAACTGTGTTTCTAGATGCAGATAAAATATGGGACCCAATACTGCCTGTTTGATTGCTTCAACCATTATCTTCTTGATTGTGCTTCTGTCTTGGGAAAAAATTCTAAGTGCACTGTGAGCATTCCGACAGTTTGATGTTTAATGGGAAGATGTTAATTCATAAATAAAGGGCCTTTGCTTTTTATTCATGCATTTTGTAAATTGTAGTAAGGTCTTCATACTCTGACTGGCATGTCTGTTTAAAGTATATGAGCTTACAATTGTAAGAACAATACTTAATATGCATTTATTCTTCTTAATGTTGGACACAATCTTTTCTTTTCTTCGAGACAGCATTATCCAATATTGAGCTGGCTAGCTTTCTTCGCTGGTACGTGGCTGTGGAACTTCATGATCCTGCCTATGCAAAGCGTTTTTACAGCACCTATGAAATCCTTGAAGACAACATGATGAAGGTATTTGACACTTCCCTTCTTTAATCAGTTTCGAAGAGAGCTTTTCTCTATGGTTTATTTTAATAAAGATCCAGTTTACATTGTTGAGTTTTGTATTTTTCAATGTGAATTAGCAGATTTATTTTGTTAAAATAAACGATAGAGGCCTCTGTGACGTGAGGATTTTCAGAATTTCCTCAACTCTGGCACTTACGCAACCATTGGGGATTGTTGATGTCTCTGTCCCCTGTTTTTCTTTATTTCCTTCCTTTCATGTTGTTGATTTTGAAGCTGTTATGCTTAATTGTTATACTTATTGAATTCGTGTGCATCAAAATCCTTATTGCAATATAAATAGAATGGTCCGAGAATTATTTGAATAGTTGTTTAATGTTTATAAATTGGAAGTTTTGTGATACTTCAATGTTAAGCAGTTAACTGCGGGGGTCAGTGGTGAGGAAGATGGGTTAAAGCTGTGGCAGAGTCTGGTACGTCAGACAGAGTTAACTGCCCAATTATGTTCGATAATGAGAGATGTGAGGAATGTACGTGGGGGGACACAGAAGAAAATTGAAAAGCTCAGACAGCTGCTTTCTGGCCTTCTTAGTGAGCTTACCTATTTTGAAGAGGTACCCTTCATACTTGGTTTTTTTATTTTTTTTCAAAAAAAAATAAATAAATTTGAAGAGTTATCTTTTCGAGTTTAATTTCCTTCTCAATTTTTTGACTTTATTATTTGGAGTAAATTTGATCACCATGTCTGTCATCTTGCTTATATTTTCCATACTGATTATGTGAATGGATTTCTTTGTTTATACACTCACAGCCAATACGATCACCTCTAGCACCTGGTGTACTCATCACTGGCATTGTGCCATCTGAATCATCAATTTTTAAAAGTGCACTGCATCCTCTTCGCTTAACATTTCGGACTGCAAATGGTGGAGCCAGCAAAGTGATATTTAAGAAGGGTGATGACATACGACAAGACCAATTAGTATGTGCTTTATTGTTGCAAAATTTTTCCACTTTTGAAAACAAATATTCTTTTCTATTCGAGCTATGGAATTTTCTTTAAATCACATTATTTTGATTTATTTCTTTGATGAAAGGATCTCTTTACTAATTTACTTTGATCTGCACCCGAATATCTTTTCATCAGACTTGCACACCACTATCACCTTTTATATGGAAAAGATTGAAACTGAAGTTGTTCAACTATTTTTTTTTTCTGCAGAAAAGATTAACCGAAAGTCTTTTTTGTTTTGGTAAATTTACTAGTAGGAAAGTGATCATAAGGCTTGATTGGTTCGGAATCTGAAATAACTTCCCCATGCCTCCATTTAGGTTGTTCAAATGGTGTCTCTCATGGACCGGTTGCTTAAATTAGAGAATCTCGACTTGCATTTAACACCATATAGAGTGCTTGCCACTGGACAAGATGAAGGAATGCTGGAGTTTATACCATCCAGTTCTTTAGCACAGGTAAACCATTCCCAAATAAGATCTGGTAGCATGCTGTTCTTTGAAGTTTTTGAGTTGAATCTGTTCTCTTATAAAGAAATATGTGGTTTAATGATTTGACCAACATCTTGGTTCTGCATGGGAGTTTCAACCTGGCACAACAATGTTAGCATTCCAGAGATGTTGGGTGTGCTTGGGAAGATGTAAAAGTGAAAGTGGGAAAGCGCGAATGAGTAAATTTTTTAAAAAGTGAGAAAGTGATGTGATATGGTAGGGGTAATGATTAGTAGTAAAGGGAATGAAGTTAAATTAGATGGTGTAGTTGTTGTATGGAAAGATCTGAAAAAATGATTAAAATGTAGAGATAATAAAAAAAAGTAGGGTATTTAGGCAGTTAAGATGTAAAATCATATAAAAGGTGTGTGGGGAGAAAAGTAATTTATTTCCCCTCCTCCATATCCCCAAATGGACCTTTCTATTCTCCTGACTCATCTATGAAACAAATAGGGATGTTTGCAGTGAAAGATGATTGGCTTTGTTTCAGCTTAACCTTTTTCAATTTATTGTACCAGAAGATATTTTTCATCTAAACTTCACAAGTACAGAATGGGTAAATGAATCTTCAATCTGATTCTAAGAAGCGCTACGGGGATTACATTTTTGCAGCTACTTATGTTCATGCTGGCATGATTCCCAGCTGTGGAAGAATGCCAAACTATTTTTCAATTATCCCCAGTCTATGGAATTTTTGCATAACCAAATGAAAAAACAAAATGCTACATTTTGAAGATCATAACATACGTGGATACTAAAATAAATTGTGTATTCCTCTTTCAATGGTTGCGTCCTGATTTACTCATTTGGCTGAATGGTGCACAAGCCTCAATAGGTGAACTTTTATTTCTGAATAAGGAGTCACTTTTAGACTTGAAAACTTGGAATGTATATCTAGACTAAAGTGCAAATCAATGGTCTAACGCGTAGTAAACTCTGAACTGGCTGGATATCTAAAGTTCCTCATGACGACAATCAGCCACACACAAAACTTTCTTGGTCTCATTATATCCCTTTTAAAACAAAATTCACGTTGTGAGAAAATTTTCTGTTATGTGCTTATTGCATCTTTTAAGGTCTTCAAATGGCTAGTTTATTGTATTGATCCTCACAACCCTTTTTCTCTGCTTAAGGCTATTTTGTCCTCATGCAATATCCTGAGTCTACCATCAGATGAATATATCCTACTATTAGTGATGAAACATTTACTACATTTAAGTGGTGTGACAAGAATGGTTTCTAGCTGGTTGAAATGCATGTCCAAGACATCTCTCAACTTCGATTTTGAGGATAGAAATCTGTTCATTTTTCACTTTTTGGCCAATGTGTGCCTTGCTTGTTCTTTTTGCAAGGTTGTATTTCTCAGCTCTTGCAATAAAAAACATCTCCCTCTTGATTCTCTCCAAATTTCATATATTTGTTTGTCTGACATTAATTTACCAGTTCTCTTCACATTATCATCATGCTTGAGGTGGTGTCAACCAAAAAAAAAAGAAGAAAAAGGCACTAATTCTCCTTTGATCATATTATCTGAGTTTCCTTTGCATTCATCATTGTTTTGCTGTTGTATGACTACTTTATATTCTCTCCAATCCAGATTCTTTCAGAGCACCGTAGTATTATAAGTTACTTGCAGAAGTTTCACCCGGATGAAGATGGACCTTTTGGGATAACAGCTACATGTCTTGAAACATTCATCAAAAGTTGTGCTGGTTACTCAGTCATAACCTACATCTTGGGTATAGGGGACAGGTACCTGCCATCTGTTGGTCTCTTGGCATTGACACTGGATACTGCTTGACGTAATTATTGTTTTCATGCATTTCATTGACTAGTAAATCTCAGACTGATTTTAATGCATGCCAAGTAACATAATGTCTCAAATCAACGTAAATTCACCTTTTATATCATACTGGGTATCTGATTCAATGGTCAGGAAGGTGAGGCAGTGACAGACAAGGCATGTTCAACTACTAAAGATGTAGTCTGTGACAAAGTAGAATGGGGTAGGATTAATGTTGATGTGTTTTATGCATCTATACAGAAACCATTAAATCATTCTATACTATTTTCTGGCATAAATTCTATTCCATTTTTCAGCTATTGTGAAGTGATTTACTGAATGTCTTAATTTCTTGTTTATAGGCATCTGGATAACCTTCTTTTGAGGGATGATGGGCGCCTCTTTCATGTTGACTTTGCATTTATTCTAGGCAGGGATCCTAAACCTTTTCCACCCCCTATGAAGCTTTGCAAAGAAATGGTTGAAGCCATGGGCGGAGCAGAAAGGTTCCTTTTTAAAAAAATTTATTTTTACTGTGGCTGGTTACTTCTGAGTTGGTGATAATGAATCCCATCTTGATCTTTATATCATCAATCCTTTTCCCCGACGCTTCACCTCTGAAGTCTCTTTTCTTCATGCAGCCAATATTACACCAGGTTCAAATCCTACTGTTGTGAAGCATACAATATCCTTCGAAAGTCTAGCAACCTTATCTTAAATTTGTTCCATTTAATGGCTGGCTCCAACATTCCTGACATAGCTTCTGATCCTGAAAAAGGAATTCTTAAGGTGATTATTTTTGCATTTTAATGAAATATGTTCACCTTTGAGTATACTTAACATTCATGATTTTGTTATATTGAATTTATGGAAAATTGACTTGCAATGATCTTTCATAAATGCTTAGTCATAAAATTCATTATGGATTACTCCTGTGCTTCAGCTTCAGGAGAAATTTCGGTTGGACCTAGACGATGAGGATTCTGTGCATTTTTTCCAGGACCTCATTAATGAGAGTGTTAGTGCTTTGTTTCCTCAAATGGTTGAAACCATCCATCGGTGGGCTCAATATTGGCGCTAATTCTTGGAATGTTCTCAAGGCAAACGGTGCATTCAATATCCTTCAGGCATGTTGACTTTCTTGTATTTTCTGTTTGTCCTTGCCTATTAGAAGGAATGGTAGTGCAGCATCATCTCTTGCAAAAAAAAAAAAAAAAACTCTGCTTTGTGGAGTGCACGTGCATCATTATTTAGCTGGTGCGCTGTTGTATGATGTTACTGGTGTCAATTTCTATGTTTTTTTTATACTCGTAGTGAAGCTTCTCCAAATCTGACTTGGCGTGTCTTTTCAGTCGTTAGGCTGCTTGAAAGGCAAGGAAGGAGATTATTTTTTTTATGTTTTAAAAAATTGAACCCATCCGCATCCATATCTGCCTCTTCTATTGGATATCAAAACTCTTTTTGATAGCATTTTTTATATATGAAAAAAAGTTCTTTTTAACAGAACTTGAGGAAATGTGAATGATTTTGAGGGTAATAGGAAGCCTGGCAATATGCCGGATGAAATCGTGCAGATCCTGCATCCACAGCGCTACAAGTGTTGTAGGATTATGACTGCCTAAAATGCAGCTTAACCCATATTAGCTGCTGTCGGAGTCATCAATGTCTTCATAATGACAACCTGAGTGATAATGCCCCAAATACCAAGTAATTCATTATATTTTTGCCTCATTTGAAGAAGGATTTATGGTATTTTGTAATATCTGGTCGAACCAAAGACACCTCCTTTTTTCCCTATCGCCATTTTGTTTGCGCATGACTAAATGCACTTGGCGCACTTGGGTGCATTTAATCTATTTTTATTTTTTTTGAAATTTTTTTTATACAACTTTTAATTTGTGTATTTAATGTATATTAATTTTTACCTTTTTGTAGATATGTAGATTTTTTTTTTAATAGTAAAAATTGATACACATGTTAAATACATTTAGATAAACAGTTATATAAAGAAAATATAAAAAAAATGAGTTTTTGTATTCGAGTGCACCGAAGCTAAGTGCATTAGATCCAACCTTATTTTGTTGTGTGTATTAGATCTATGCTCATTACAATAGACCCTGACTATTGTTCTTCCTTCTATCATTATTACCAGATAAAGAAGCTGGTTTTGGAGATACCAACTTGCCCCTTGCTGGAAGATTCATCCCTTCTGTACTAGTGGTTGTACATAATCCGGAAAGTCTAGTTTGATAGAATGTAATTCACTATATTGTTGAATGTAATTACTCTTCATTATTAAATATCATGCTATCTCTTGTTTTCTGAGTTTTAGTCTCCTCTTTTTTATAAAATTAAGGGGTTGTTTATCCTGGCTTATCCTAAGTGAAAATCGCTGAAGTGCCCAGATTTTTAAGGAGGTTCGGTGTAGCTTAACCATTCTGTCCGAAATTTTTACGGTAAAAGCTAAAGCGCAACTTTGTAACTTTGCCGCGGGGCCTAACCTTCTCATGGAATGATCATAGCCATTTTGTTCCCTCTCATCTGATTAGACTCATCAGAAAGCTCAATTTCTTGGCATGACAGCTGCAGCCCATAAACTGGTTATTTTGGGCTTGGCAACGCATGCCGATGTGCTCCATATCGAGGTAGGCAATCGTAGCTCAGTTCTCTTGCATGGGCCATATTTACTGATAGCGCATCTCGTTTGTGTGAGCGATTTTTATGGAAGTGATATTTGTTACAGTTTCAAAATAATTTTCTCTGGAAAATAGGGAAAAGCATATCTTTAAGCTTTGCTTGTCCGAACCTGCGTTGAATGTTCAAGTGCTGTTAAAATGCAATGCCAAACCGCTTCTCAGCGCCTTCCATGGTGGAGATGTTTCCGGTTGTGGGCTGCATGATGCGTTTAGGAGATTCTTCTGGAGTGTGGTCAGAGATCCTTGCGCATCTCGATTGGATCGTTATGCTTTCTCAGTTCCTCCCATGCCTCGGATTACATGCCGGCATATGCATGCGTTTGCAATGTTTTTTACTATCGAACTGGCGTGCTTCCTGCAACATGGTTGCCTTCCTTCCAAGCGCAGTTTTTGCGGCCTTGGATTTAACAAATGACATGATATCTGGCCTTAACTTTTTGTGGACAGAATTTTTGCTTCCCTTCTTTTTCTTCACACCCTCACGAGCGACACCCGGCATCTCATTCAGAATCCGAGTTTCTCACCTTACCGTGTGATTTTTGTGCGACAGCAGGAACTCAAACCGTTTACTCTTGATATCCTAATAAATTACCCTCCTATCTAAATTTCACAGAAAACTAGGACTTGTAATTACATCATTCAAGTGGATAACTATGGATTTAGCAAAAATATCTCACTTACGAACTTCTTTTGCAACTTCGACTTTAATAAAATTTTGCGAATTAAGATCATGTAATAATAGTTTTAAAGCATGTCCCACCTGCTTTTCATTACTTGGGTTATGTCAAAAACTTTGAAAGCGCAGTACGACAACTGCAGAATGTTTTTTTTTTTTTTTTTTCGGCAAAACGATTAGTTATAAAATGACATCTGTAAATTCACGGAAAGATAATAAGGCAAACGGAAATAACCTTTTTAAATTTAAAATCGTCTTTATGTATCGTAGTCCTCTTTCCACAGAAGCCTTTAGTTTGAAAAGTTTTGTTTGTAAACAAACATAGACATCACGACTGTCTAAATTTCAGTTTGGAAATTTAAATTTAAAGCAAATTTGAAAATTTAATTACAGGAGATTACTTTCGATCTGCTAGCAACCTATGATCCATCAGTTTATGTTAAATAAATTAGAGTTAGGATTAAGTTTTTTTTAAATGAATAAAGTAATGATCTGATTGGTATGAAGAAATTTTTTTTAATGAATTTAAAAAAGAGAATGACGCTATATAATAAAAATAGTGAAAAAGAATAAAGATAAAATAAATAACTATATGGAAAGATCGAAAATTAATTATAATATATGTAATATTAAAAAAAATAAAATTGGCAGTTAAAATGTTCATGAGTAAGGAGAGGGTTGGCAATCTATAGAGATGGGATGGTACCACATGGAAAACATATTTTTCTTTATTTTATTCATTTTTTCTTCTAATTATCCTGATTAATTTAATTTTATCTTTATTATTTTATATTAATTACATAATTCCTAAAATATTTTCTTTTCCATTGTGCCTGCAAGAGAGAAAAAAATATTTTACTTCCGAAAAATGGATGAAGACTAGAATGCCCTGTAACCTGCATGCGCAGCAGAAAGCGGTGCTCGGAAAGTCCTGCAACCACGTATGTCATTCCGTACAGCAGCAGATTATCGTGGAGCCGATGACGAGTACCGTGGCTATTCCGTAATTTTATTCAAATTCGAGGGCCTTTACCTTACTGGGGCGGGCTTTTATTCACGCCCATAGACAATACTTACTCCCCGTTTGCGCTGGTGAAAAAGCAGCCTTCTCTGCCTCTGGTCTGCGAGATTTTCTCCCCGGAAAGGTAAAAATCCTCCCATGCAACCCTAATTTTCGATTTTCATGGATCCCGCTTTTATTGATCTTGATTCACTCTTACAATTCAATTCCTCCCGAAAGGAAGCGTTGTTTTTTTTTTAAGAACCATTTCTGGTTGCAATCGAGGGTCACAGAGGTTCTTTTCGGCTACTGGTTTCATAGTTCTTTCGATTCCTTAAACTTGTTTCACAAAAGTAGTTGGAAGGTGAAGTCTTTTGAGCCATGTCCCCATTTGATAAGAGTCCTGTGTCTCTTTTGCCTGCTTTTTGTGTGATGTCGTGTTTCCCATATTGATCTGAGCTTTGGTTTCCAGAAGTATTCTGATTCGTTGCTGCAATTCCATTCTTTTGGATGTTACAACTTTGGGGGAACGTTTTAGGTGTTGGTGTTTTGATTTGAGCTGAATGATTGATTTGGAAAATGAGTTTTTATTTGCTATGGTTACAGCTGTTAGAACTTTTGTAATTATTATGGTTTACCAATGGAATTTGCTTGCGTTGGAAATTTCTACTAGAAATCTGGCCATTTGTTGTATTTAGGTGCTTTTTTCGAACAAAATTTCTAATGATTACCTTGTTGATCTAATTGCATGGTTGATTTGGATTTTATCAATTCGTTTAGCTGTTAGACCTTCATGCACAGTTTTAGCGTTTTCGAAGGTCTTCTAGTTTGATTGGAGGTACTATTCGGGCATTTTCTGTTACATTTAGGTGATTTGTCAAATGTTATCTTGTGGAATCACTTGAATATTTGACATAACAAATATGGTGCGTTTGCTTTGGTAGTTGCGGCTTGGAATAAAAGTCATGTTCATTTTTTACGAGATTCTACAATTTATTCGTATAATTCAATTTTTTTTTTTGATTGGAGTATAATTCAATTTTTAGTAATGGCTTTCCTGCTTTTTTTTTTTTTTTTTTTTCCCATTAATATTTTTTTTAAAAAAAATTCTGGAAGATTATTTTTCCTTGTGAGTTACAATGAACTTTGTTTTCTCTTCATTCTTCTTTTAAGAGCATAGTAATAACTATTTTGGTGTTAATGGCAATGGTAGTAAACTATTTGACAGCAATATGCCATGCTATGCTAATAACTTGGAATTGGAGATATATTGGCAATTTTTGTTGAAGTCTGATTTTGTTAAAATTATTGCCTGAGGTTTCATCTTCTGTGATCAAGATGCAAGAAAGGAGCAGAAAGTTTTTTGTTTTGTTTGATATGCAAGAAATGTTTGGAGCAGAAAATCTTTTTCTAATTTTTTAACTTTTTCTACATTTGTTAGGCTGCTGAAACTGTTTGGATTGCAGGGATTTGTGACTAAATTCTCTGTGGGAAGCACCTTTCGGCCCAATTTTATGGTTTTAAGGATGAATTTCTTGTTTTGATTTAGTGCGATTTTTTTTTTTTTTTAAATTAGATATCGATCATCCAATAAGTTGTCTGTGGCTCTGTTTGACTGATCTACTTTGTTTTGTAATGTGTGAATGTATTAGCGAGGCATGGGGCTCACTTTCACAAAGCTTTTCAGCCGGCTTTTTGCCAAGAAAGAGATGCGTATCTTGATGGTTGGTCTTGATGCAGCTGGTAAGACTACCATTTTATACAAGCTTAAGCTGGGGGAGATCGTTACCACAATTCCAACCATTGGTAAGTCCAGATCATTCTTTTGGACTCGTTATTGTACGCAATTGAGATTTGAAAACTGTTTTGAGTTTCTGTGATATAATTTTTTTTATTTCATTCGAGTATTTTTTATCTGTACAGAGTGCCGTATTTGCTTGGTTTAAGAAATTATGTTTTGAAATCAAAATAGGATGTTAGCTAATCTGAACTTACTGTGAAGTATCGAGCCCGTCAGCCAGTAGGCAATGTTCATATCTTAATGATTAAGATTCTTGAAGCAATAACACAGTTTTTTGTTATGATGTTTGATGAAGCTAGTTATTTGTTGCATCTGATATGCTGCAAATAGTTTGTCGCCTATAGGTTTGACACATTTCCAAATATATTCCCTGTTAAATCATCATTATAAGTTGGTTGCCCACGGAAGTGGGTTCTTCTGCATGGATCCTTTTGTGCCACTCCTATTGATCTTGATTTATGTCTTTTACAATCATTTTTTAAAAAAATCTTTCTCAACTACTTTGAGTGATGTTCTCTTACTTCTATATGGATTGCTCTTGATGACTTGTCTAGTTCAGACTACGTCCTTCTTTTTGCATGACTGAACCACTTGAGTTTACTTTCCCTCATTTTACTCCCTCTTGTTTTTGTGTTTAGGCTACCTTGTATGATATCATTTCTAATATTATCTTTTTCTTGTTTTACTGCTCATCCATATCTCAGCATCCTCATTTCAGCCGCATTCATTTTATGAATGTGTTGTTTTTCATTTAGCCAACATTCTACCTCAAATTGTAGCTGGTTCCTATAGTTGTCTTATAGAATTTTTCTTTTTAATGTAGTTGGCACATGAGATAAAAAGGAGGGTTGGCAGCTGGCATCAATACCTTTGGTTCTTGTTTATATCATGTATTTTGAAGCAATATATTCCTCATTAAATGCGTTTTTGTATTTGATGTATTATTTGTCTCCTTGAGCATGTGCCTTGTACTCACCTTGACCATAGTCTGCAAGTATTTTGCTCTTGCGTCTTGTATTTGTAGCTATTTTTCATTCTTTTATAAAAGCACGTACAGCTTAAGTTAATGCATGCTATTTCTCATTATAACAAAATGTCTTCATGAAAATTACTCTGTTCAGGATTTAATGTGGAGACCGTGGAGTACAAGAACATTAGCTTTACTGTATGGGATGTTGGTGGTCAGGACAAGGTATCGGATTCTGTTTTTAATTTCTATCCCTTGGAGGGTCCGAATAATTTCCCGTTGATTTCAATTATTCTCTCGCAATGAATGGAAACTGCTTCCAAGATTTTCATGCATTTTCATCTTTAGCAGTTGGATATGTCATCGTACAGAAGATTCCTTATTAAGATTTTGGAAGCCTTCCCTTTGAACGAAAATGGATATCACTTTTAAGGATTCCTTAATTTCTGAAACATGGTGCACATATCCTTTTAACACCACTAAGGCTTCATTTGGCTATGTTGTTGTTACTGCTAGCTGATTTGCATTTTTAGATAAGCCTCCACAATAAACTGAAGTCTCCATTTGGCTGTGCAGTGCACGCTCCTTCTTTTTCCTATTTTTAGTTGTTATTTAAACGTAAAAAGTCATGAAGAGGAGAAACTAAAAAAATATCTTTTTCAGAAGAAGCAGTAAATGAAATTGTTGGAAGCAAAGGCACTCATGACGCGTAGCCAAACTAGCTCTAATGGGTTTATCAGTGGTTGATTCTTGTTATTTTGCTGCATTCGCAGATCCGTCCATTGTGGAGGCACTACTTCCAAAACACTCAGGGTCTTATTTTTGTTGTTGATAGCAATGACAGGGATCGTGTTGTCGAGGCACGAGATGAGTTGCATAGGATGTTGAATGAGGTATGCACGTATGCTATAATTATGTTTTTAAAATTGCACTTTGTTGAATGAACTCTCTTTTTACGCATTATTGCATTATTTCCCCATTAAAAGCTGTCAATTATAACCATATAAGTTGAGTTCATGTATTCATCCATGTTTTATTAGCAATATTTCAGTTTAAAGTATTTGGCAATAGGATTTTTTTCTGTTCTTGTGTTATTTGGTTCTGAAAATCTTCTGCATTATTGTTGTACATAATACTGATGGGTACAATTGGTGATTTACTTTTCATGGTTTCTTTGCACGGTAATGGTGATTGATTCTGCCGACGATTCCAAATGAGCAATCTATCATTCTGTTGGACAGGTTCCATTGCTGGTCAAACTATGCTTAAGATGATGTAACACTTGGGTTGTCTGATCTCCTGCCCTTCCTCCCTCCCTCTGTTGGATCAGACAGTATATTGACATTTGTTGAAAAAGAACCTTTCTAATTTCAAAGACCTCATAACCAAATTCAATGGAGAAGGCCATGTTTCTTTTCATGTTTTCTTTTGGAGAAAAAAGAAGCTGAATCTTTTCTATATTGACACAGGATGAATTGCGTGATGCTGTGCTACTTGTATTTGCTAACAAGCAAGATCTTCCAAATGCAATGAATGCGGCAGAGATTACTGACAAGCTTGGCCTTCACTCCCTTCGCCAGCGTCATTGGTAAGCTTCTACTTGCCTCAGTTGCTTTGTCAAAATTTGCACACACTGCATTTCTTTAGCTCAAGCTGGGAGATGTGGTCTCTCTTGTTTTTCCAGGTACATACAGAGCACATGTGCAACTTCTGGGGAGGGCCTTTATGAAGGGTTAGAATGGCTTTCCAACAATATTGCTAACAAGGTAAAGACATATAGATTCTGGAAAATTTATGTTCTTTCCTTCTGTTTCTTGCCAAGACCTGTAGATTTTGGAGTACTACTACTAGCTTCACCTCTTCCATCTAAATTGACTTATCTCATGCAGCATGCAATTCAAATCTTGGTCAAATCTTTCAGCAGACTAGCTGTCAAAAAAAAAAAAAAAAAGAACTTCGAGCAGACTATAATTTTGATGGGTTCATGTGATTGCATTCACATATGCATGAAAACGAGATGTCTAAAATTTAAGCGGTCTGTGCTACAGTGCCAACTACAGAGCACTGTACCAAGTAATTTAAGCGGACTGTTATACCCAAATGGATGAAATTCACAGTATATATTGCATAAATATACGGACAATGTTCACTTAGAAGTTACAACTAGTTCACAGTTAAGCAAATGTTGAACCAACCAGTTCAAGTGTGCTTCATTTGCACCATTCTGTGCAATTTATTCCATGCTAATAGACCTTTTTTCTTTGGGCTTGTTCTTCCATAAACTTGTTAATTTATATGTATTTAATATAAAAATCAAGCAGTAACATTTTTGGATGTACGTATATATTTTTTTAGATTTTTAAACATAAGGATATTTAGCCATTTTCAATGGTTGGAAATTACTAAAATGACCTTCTGTTTAAATATCTAAAAATATATATTTATGTACATCTCTAAACAATGGTAAAATTTATTTTATAAATTAAATATACCTAAATTAACAAGTTTATGAGAAAAAAGAGCTTTTCCTAAATATGCCCTATACGGCGATACGTTTGACCATAATCCAAAAAATACCTGTTATGTTCAAAAAATTATATACATATATATATATACTACTACAATATCTAATCCCAAAAATACCCAATTTCTTTGTAAATTTTAATAAATGCCATTAGTCTATATGTGAAATTTTCAATGTCCATCAAATTTAGGGTTGAATTGAAAGATTTGAATGTCATAATTTACTACTACTCTAGTTGCTTAAGAGCCCTAAATCTATAAAGCCCTAATGTCATTCCCTTCCATTTTATTTTATCCTCTATTGTTATTTTTTTTTATCGGTCATTTATTATTATTATTTTATATTAGAGGTATTTTGGCATTTATGAAAATATAATCAACATTTAAATGGAGATCTGTTAACTTGCCTAACAGACTTTAATGAATTTGGCATTTTTTGAGATTAGATGCAAATATAGTAGGTCTATTTGAGATTTTTGAAACGTAGGGTATTTTCGGAATTAGGGTCAAACATAGTGAGCGTATTTGGGAAAACTCAAAAAACAAAAGAAAGTTTTTTAAATAGGTTTTTTGGAGTGGACTAAGTAAGTTATTATTTAGCACGGGCTAATAAGATCATGTGTTTTATTTAATAATAACACTTAAGGGTGTGTTTGGGGCATGGTTCTGAATATCGGTATCGAGTAGTGGTGAAACTTGGTACCGGGTCGGTCTGAACCCGCCTGACCCGACCCGGTACCAAAACCAAAAATGGGTTTTATTTTTTAGATTTTTCAAAATAGATCCGGTTTCAACTCGACCCGTAGAAACCCGAAACCAAAACCGGGTTCGCACTAACCCGGTACCAAAACCCAACCCGGTCCGAACCCGGTGTAATTTATATAATTTTTTTAAAAAAATTATACATTTTTTTGTAATATTAATATATAGGTGGTTAATTGATTTAATATATATCAGTCAAATGGTTTAATTTAAGTGATTAATTGATTTAAATTGTTTAAATTAATGAATGACTATGATTTAATGATTTATAACATATAGTTAATATAGATATTTAAAAAAAATTAAAAAAAATATATGAGGGGTAGCCGCGCGTGTAAGAACTTGACATTCAAAATGGAGATGGAAATCAAGGGAGAAATTACTTGGAAGTCTTCGAATAGTTTTTTAGTTTTTTTGGAAACTTTGGAGACATGAACTCATTTGAATTTTGAATTTATTTAAAAGTGGATGTAAACTTATTTAAAGTTGAGATTCGTTTATTTGTCATTTTAAATTTGGATTGCACTTAAATTAGATTGGAATGTTGAACCATTATGCTTAGTGTATTTAGATTTAGTTGCTTTGAATAACTGTTATGTAGATTATGTTTGAATTTGAGTTGACATGATAAATCTATTTTATATTATACTTTCTGTTAGTATGATAAATCTATTAGTTTGAATTTCAGATTGTAGTATAAATTTGATTTATATTTTAAGTTTATTGGTATGACAAGTGGTCAATTTCTATTTTAGCAATTTGTATGATAAATATTCAGTTTGAATTCAATTTCAGCAATTTGTATAATAATGTTTAGCTTCAACTACAATAGCTGGTATGATATGTTCATTTTCTATTTGCTACACTTGAGTCATTTCCATTAGCTATTTGCTACACTTGACTTCATAAACACAGGTATGTATATTCTAATAATTTTCTTTTAGATTACAATTAAATTAGGAAAAAATAGTTTATTGGTAACCCGAATTCTAACTCGAAACTAAACCAAAACCAATGCGAACCCAGTCCGAACCCGGATTAAATTCTTATGGTTTGGGTTTGGGTTCACTCTAACCCGGTATAACCCGACCCGAGTTGCACCCCTAGTATCGAGCAGTGTATTAGCCCCTTCCAAAAAGAATACTATATGGCCGTATCGGATGGAATTTTTTTTAAAACTCAAAAAATCTGAAAATAGATAATAAATTCAAAAAATAAGAAATATAAGAATATGCAATTACTTTACGTTTTGTCTATATATGCAGGATAGTGTATCAGTACATTTTCTCTTATGAGTAGTTTACATATAGTATGATTTTTTATATACAGTATTACAACTATGATTTACAATATCATGCTAAAATTAAATAATGAAATGAAGAGAAAACCATCTAATTGATGTACATTCAACATAATTTTTCTTTTTCATTTTTGAAACTATTTTTTATAAATTTAAAATTCTGTAATCTAAAGAAACATATATTTGTGAAAATTTTCCTAGCTTGCATCAAAAAGTGATGAATATTACTGTGAAACAGATTTATCCACCTTATCATAGAACCGACATTTCATAAATTTCAGAATATTTCTATTAGAAGTTTAAGTTTCCATAATTCCAAAAAATAAAAACATAGTTAGAATTTTCTTAAATTGCAATAAAAATCAGTATATATTATTCTATTGCAGATTTATGTACATGCATATGGTTTTCTGATTTTTTTCATTTTTCAGAAAATTTTAATTCAAATTATTTAATTTCAAAAATATTTATGTGTGAAAAATTTTCTAGTTTGTATGAAAGCATAGATGTTATTATTGCCCACAGGTTGACATTGCTTCACATAATTTTTAGATCTAATAGATCTGATGATTTAAAAAATTTTCTTTTTAATATTTTAGAATAAAAAATATTTTTAAAATAAAGAAATAAAAAATAAAGTATAAAATTGCAGCATCAGTTTTGATCTGTCCTCAATCATCAGATCTGGCTAAGATCTGATTATTTGAACAATTTTCTTTTTAATATTTTCGGTTTCTTTTTTAAATATTTTTGGAATAAAAATATTTTAAAAATGAATAAATTTGAAAAATAAAGGACGAAATTGAAGCAGCAGCTTCGATTAGTCCTCCAATCATCAGATCTGGCTTAGATCTGATGGTTTAAATAATTTTCGTTTTTAAAAATATTTTCGGAATAAAAAAATATTCAAAAAATAAAAAAAAGAATGGACGAAATTGAAGCAGCAGCTTCGATTGGTCCTCCAATCATCAGATCTGGCTTAGATCTGATGATTTAAACAATGAAAAAGAATAAATTGATTTTTTTTAAAATTTTCCTCAAATTTCCTTATCAGGCCTAGATCTGAAATTTCTATTTAAATAATCTGTCTTTCCCATGATTTAATGCGTGGGTATGATCTAAATTTCCTCCCATGCCTTCCATCATGCATAAAATCAAGCAAAAACAGGTTTTGAATCAATTTCCAGATCCCCAGTTCGTAAAAGCAGCGAAACAGGCAGTTCTGTATTTGAAAAAGAAAAAAAAAAACCAGCAGAATCTGGATGCATGGACATTAGTTTCTTATAGATTTGTTGCTGATTCGTGTTTATTCAACCTCTAGCAGCCATTTTGGAAAGAACAGATGGGAAGAAAATGAGAAAATTTCCAGATTTGTTGCCGACTCTTCTAGATTTGCTGGCTGATACGGAAACCTGATACGGGTTCAGGCTCATATATCCTGATACGGGGAGCCAGGCAAAAAATGGCCGACGGTGGCAAACCCTAACCGTAAAACCGTTAAAACCCTGTATCCAGTATCAGGGTCTGACGATACGGATCCGATATGCCTGTATTGGATTGCTATCGACCGATTTTCAAAACTTTGGTTTGGGGAGTAATAAAACTTTTGGATGAAAAATTAGTAGTGTAAAAATTATTAAATTAGGAGAACATGATGTTATACGATAGGGATGATAATAAGTAAAGATAACGAAGTTAAAATAGATAGGCTAATTGTATAAGTGGTTGTGTAGAAATGATTGAAAGATAGGGTAGTTGTATAGGAAGATGTGAAAAAATAATTAAAAAATAAAATAGTTGTGGAGAGGAAAAAATTTTAGATTAAAAAGTTGATGTTACACAAACATGCTTAGTGTTATTTCAATCAGAAATTTGAGTGGGTCGACATAAGATATGATTTTTTTTTTTAATGAGTTTATTTTTTGGGTGTGTTTGGGAAGTGATAAAATGTTGGATGAAAAATTCTGGTGTAAAATTTTTTGAAATGAGAGAAAATAATGTGATATAATAAGAATAATAATGAGGAGTAAAAAGAATAAAATTAAAATAGATAGGTTAGATATATGAGTAGTTGTGTAGAAATAATTAAAAAGTAGGGTAATTTATAGGAAGAAGTGAAAAATAATTTAAAAATAGGGTTAGTTGTGGAGAGTAAAAAGTTTTAAATTGAAAAATTTTAGTTTAAAATGTATTTTGTGTAAACAAACACCCCCTCAGTCTAAAGTGATAATCATGTTTTTGTATCTTTGGTGCAACCAATTATATAGCTAAAGATACTTGAAAATTAGAGGAGAACATATGAAAAGAAATTTATCCGGTTATACTGTGACTGCAAGAATCAGATGGTTTGCTGTGCCACTTGCAACGCATGCATTTATTATGAACTAAGTAGGAGTTTCAGATATAGTGCGTCGCTGCATCCTACATGTCTGCATCTAAGCTTTTTCAAACATTGATTGGATGCCCAGAAGGCTGGTATAAGAAATGTTCCGTCTGTTGAACTTGACAAGACTATAGTTCTTGAATTTTTGTCTGTTTTGGATCATCAGTCTGACGTGCCATGTCATCTACTTTTGATCAGGCGTGAAAAATGAAGTTGCAGCTCCCTTGGGATTTTCTTGGCGCAGGATTGAATGTTATCTTGGCTCTTTTTCATTTTAAGGTGGCTGCGTTGGAATTTAGAGGACGTTTTCAGTTTTTCTCCTCCTGTTTGTGGAAATTTGTTATAGAAGACTCCCCTTTACATCAGTACCTTGGATATGATGTTTGACTTCATTAATACTACAAATCAAACCGTGTTATCTAAACTTTTTTTTTTTTTTTTTTTTTTTTTTTAATTTTTAGAAAAATGCTTCCATACCCCCGTGTTCCTTTTTGAGTGTATAGCTCGATTGCTTGAATTGTACCCTTTTGGTGATTCTTGGTATGTTGATTCCTTTCATCAGAGAGAGATCCTTCTGTACGAAAGCCAGTGATGAAATAGGCTTTGGGACTTTGGCTAAGTTCCAATCCCAACACTGTTGGGGGCTTATCAGGGAACACGTTCTCGTATTTGCATAAATTCGGGTGTTCTAAAGGATCTAAGATCCTTAATTGAAATCTCTTTTTTCAAGACAGCTTTTTCGGTTTTCAAGGTAGTTTTTTAAACTTTCAATGTAAATTTAATATTTCTAATATTATTTTCTCATTCTCAATACATATCATTACTTTTTTTTTTTTTAATTTTTAGAAAAATGCTTCCATACCCCCGTGTTCCTTTTTGAGTGTATAGCCCGATTGCTTGAATTGTACCCTTTTGGTGATTCTTGGTATGTTGATTCCTTTCATCAGAGAGAGATCCTTCTGTACGAAAGCCAGTGATGAAATAAGCTTTGGGACTTTGGCTAAGTTCCAATCCCAACACTGTTGGGGGCTTATCAGGGAACACGTTCTCGTATTTGCATAAATTCGGGTGTTCTAAAGGATCTAAGATCCTTAATTGAAATCTCTTTTTTCAAGACAGCTTTTTCGGTTTTCAAGGTAGTTTTTTAAACTTTCAATGTAAATTTAATATTTCTAATATTATTTTCTCATTCTTAATACATATCATTACTTTTTTTTTTTTTTTTTCCATCTCATTTCTCTATTCCATTCAAGCTTCCTGCTTCCTTGTTAAAAACAGACATAAGGTACAATTCCTCGTGTACGTAGAAATGCGAAAGATGGAATTGCCTATGGAAGCACTTCTTTTGCCGCTTGCAATTGGCAATGCCTTGCACCATGTTTGCTTGCGGATGTCCCTCCCAAGTTCGATTGATATTGTTAATATTCCCTTGGTTGATATTTGTTTTATGATGGTAGGAAAATCATTTCCGTCAAATTCTTGGGCAGGCTAGCTTTAAACTATTTATAATTATATGTAAAATATGAAAATCGCTTTGATCTATCAGATTGGTTAGAATGTTATGCATATAAAAATAATGTTTTGGAAAGTGCAATCAATTGAATTAACAACTTTAAAACAGATACATAAATTAGAGGTTTTTATTATGTTTTTGCACTTTTATTGGAGGGGTTATATGATTGGGTTTTGTTTCAATACAACTAGATACATTGAAATTTCTTCAAAAAAAAAAAAAAAGTTACATTCAAATTTTTTTGCCTCCGGCTAGAAATTTCATTTTTTAATATTCTTTTGAAAATTTATTTTTATAAGACTCTTAATTTAGGTATATTTAACTTGTGTATTAAGTTTTACCTTTTCCAAAATATATATATTTTTTGAAAATAGGAGTATTTTAATCATTTAAAAATTGCTAAAACAATTCTATTTTTAAAAATCAAATATACGTATATACACATTTTTAAAAATGATAAAACTTGAGGCATATTTGTTAAACTCAAAAACTTTTAAACATAAAATTTTTCACTATCTATAAGTATTTTAGTTTTAATCATTTTTTTACATTTTCCCATGCAACTACCTTACCTTTTAATCATTTCTATACAATTAAATATACAACTAACTTATCTATTTTAACTTTATTTTTTTTACTTTTCATTATTACTCTCATCATATCAGTATCACGTCTTAGTTTATAGATTAAAAGTTTTATAAAAAAATTTAAAAAATTAAAAATGGAAGTTATAGTCGAATGCAGTGAAATTTTTGTGCATCTGATTGCATTGAAACATTCTCCTATATAATTTCTATGAAATTTGATTTTTCAATTAAATAATTAGGATGGTATGAGGATAAGATGAAATTTTACATTCCTAACAACACTTTTCTTAGTCTTAAAAATGACTACATTTTTATTCGTAAAAAAATACTATTTTTTTTTTTAATTTTCATACAAATTTTCTATGTTCTTATGCAACTTTTTCTCATTAACATCATATAACATACTCTTTTCATCTCATTAGGCTTCATTAAAAAACTATTTAAAATAGATTTAAAATGCATTTTCATTGTAACTATTAATGAGAATAATACCACATAATTATATCGCATATAGGGAGGCAAATGTAACCCTTTTGCAAGGCAAAACCCAAAGGCAATGATTCAATATCTACGGTGAGCACAGAAATTACATACTTTAATACTTACCCTTGGTTTTTAAAATTTTATATATTTTAAAAATCTAAATCATTTGCCATATTGTGCATATTTCAAAAATGACATTATTGCAAACATTTATATACTATATCTATACTATATATCTTTTCAAAAATTATAAAAATTAGACATTCACTCTCAAAAGATGCATATTAGATTTTAATAAGTATATTTTAAAACTAAAAACAAAAGTAAGTACGGAGCCTCTATGCTCACATTAAGCATTGAATCATTACCTTACATCTATTAGCTAATTGATTTAATTTCATGTAATTCATTTTAACTTGCATGACCACGTCCATTACAACTTAAGGTCTAACTTAAATTCTCCTAGCAAAAAGTCTAGCTTAAAATTTTCGTTCGGTAGATGAGGAGGGAACCCACTCCCTCGTAACACCACCCCCATGTACTTTTCATTTCTAATTTGATATCTTAATTACTTAATTATTTTACTTTTTATTTTTATCTTTATATTCTAATTATTGTCTTATATAACTACCTTATTTATCTATACTTTACTTTTATCATCAGACATTGTTGATTGCTCTATTTTGAAAAAATACTTAGTGTAATTTGCAAATACACTCACATAATTTGACTATGAGTGTATTTAGAAAGTAATGAAATTTGTAAAGGAACAGTTTTAGATATTAAAGTTTTTGAATTAAAAGAAAATAATGTAATATTATAGAGCTAATAATGATGAGTGACGAGAATAAAGTCAAAATAGATAAGTTGGTTGTATGAATAATTGTGTAGAAATGATTTAAAAATGAAGTAGTTGTATAAGAAGATGTGAAGAAGTGATTACAAAATATGGTATTTATGAAAAGTGAAAAGTGAAAAGTTTTAGATCTATATTTTTTATTTATTACCAAACACATCCCATAATTATAAATTTACATACACAGGGTGTGTTTAAGAAGTAATGAATTTTTTAATAAAAAGTTTTTGGTATAAAAATTTTGAAATGAGAAAAAATGATTTGATATAATAGGATAATGGTGATGAATAAAGGTGATAAAATTAAATTTGATAGGTTAATTCTACCGGTAATTGTCTAAAAATAATTGAAAATTATGATAGTTGTATAAGAAAATGTGGAAAAATAATTAAAACAGGATAGTTGTGAAACGTGAAAATTTTTAGTTTAAAAAGTTTTTATGTTAAACAAACATACCCATAATTTTAAAAGTTACGAATAATCCTTACGTAATTTAACCATAATTTCAAATATATTTATGTCGTTATGACATTATTACTCACCATTGCAACATAGATATATTATAAAAATATGCAAATTACATGATTATATTTAGAAAAATTAAGTATGCTTATTTAATTTTTAAAATAGCAAATATATCCAAATAATTTGTATATTTTTTTATAATTTATTTATGCCATGATGGTGCAATAACAGTGTCATAATACCCAAATAATTTGTATATCTTTACAATATATTTATGTCGCTATGATACAATAACAGTGTCATAACAATGTAGTTATATTTGCAATTATAGTTAAACTACATAAGATTTATTTTCAATTTTTAAAACTATATAAGTATATTTATGATTATAGTCAAACTAAGTGAGTATATTTGCAAATCACCCAAATATTTATATCCTTACTTCCCTATTTTAACTACTCTTTAAATTGTTTTTGATAGGCTACGTTCTCCTGTTCTTCCAAAATTTAAGTGCTTTTATACGGTTGCAACGAATTTACAGGTTTTTCTGGTTGTTACTAGCAGCTTCACTAATGACTTACGTAACAACAAAAGTTGTCAATTTAAAACTTTTCAACCTAAAACTTTTCATTCTCCACAATTACCTTATTTTTTAATCATTTTTCATATTTTTCTATACAACACCATACTTTTCAATCATTTCTACACAACTATCAACACAACTAACATATATATTTCAACTTTATCCTATTTATTCATTATCATTATACCTATCATATTACATTATTTGACAACTTCTCATTTCTACAACTTTTCATCGAAAAACACACTTTTCTTCTACGTTCTTACGGACGGTATAAAGCTGCGGACGGCTTCCATCCGTAACCTGACGCGTTCAATTTGTTGAACACGGTAAGCAGATAGCGCTTCCGAGTTTCAGATTGGGAGGCTCGGGAAAGTCCTCGAGTTCCACGAGAGGATAGAGGAATCCAGCAGCGATAGCAGGAGAGGCAGAAAGGGAAAAAAGAAAAAATGCTTAGGACATTGGGTAAGAGATGTCTAGCGTTAGGGCATCAGAATCCAAGCCCTTCCGCGTCACTTGCTCTAGCCCGCCTGTATCATGAGCGCGTCGTGGATCATTACAATAACCCCAGGAACGTCGGATCCTTCGACAAGAACGATCCCACTGTCGGCACCGGCCTCGTCGGTGCCCCGGCCTGCGGTGATGTCATGAAGCTCCAGATCAAGGTAGACGACCAGACGGGGAAGATCGTCGATGCTCGTTTTAAGACCTTCGGATGCGGCTCGGCTATTGCGTCGTCCTCTGTCGGTTTGTATAATTTCGTACTGCTCGGGATTTTTAGTTTTATAATGTAATTGGAAATTTTCTTCTAAAATAAAATTGATGGATATCTTCCCCAATCGCAGCGTAGTAGGTAGCAATTCACCTTGCTGCATTGACTAGAAAGAGATTTGTGATTTTCGGTGTTATTTTCTAGATCATCTGTGAGGTGCAAAATGAGAGTGTTGGATGTATGTAAAACGATGCTATTCGGCAACATTAGCTGTTTGGCACTGCAACATAAAATAGGCTACCGTTGGTTCATTTTTTAATATTGGTTATGTGTTATAATCTTACAGGTTTTGGAAAAGTTTATAAAGTGTGTGGTAGCACATAACTTATACAAACTACGACCGCTTATAAATATTCGTAGTTGTCTGGATTTTAAAATTTGCTAGTGCTTGCATTTAAGTTCATGTGGGTGAAAATAAAGTTTCTGTTTTGGGCCATTGATTTTGATTGTAACCAGAATTTGGAATTGGTATTCACACAACTCAATTGGAAATCACAGGGGTGAAATGCCATTATCTGGATTTGAAAAACATGCGTTCATGGATCCACTCTGTCGTTCATATGTTCCTAAGTTTGCAAAATGTCTTGGGCCAAGCAGTTGGTCAATCTTGCTATTATTTTTCATCCAATACATCCATCAGATATAGCCTGGGGTATGAGGTGAATTCAAAATACAGGCTGAAATCAAACAAACAGCATAAATTTTATTTACAGGTTGAATTCTATTTGCATGACTTTGAAATTCAAGTGTTCAGATCATCGTACTGCTAAGTGATGTTATGGAGATAAGAGGAACCAAAAATGGCCGTTGTTAATTGATTTCTTTGCTATTTCATTGGATGTCTATTTCATTTGCTGTAGGAATCCAGCTGACGTTTTTCTTGAATCCTTCGTTTCAGCTACTGAATGGGTGAAGGGAAAACAAATGGAGGAAGTGTTATCCATCAAGAACACGTAAGCTTGATTTCCTTCTTTGTGCACATCACTGTTTTCATCATGCATGACACAAAGGTGTATCCCAAGAGTACTTGAATTTCTTTCATTGAGTTCTCATTAATTCAGTGAGCATGTTACTCTTGGCTGCAATGTAGCAATTTGCTGTTGTTTTTGAAGTTCTTTTTGATGAATTCCAACAGGTGATTGCATAGATGGTCATCAGGCCATCCTTGCAATGAAGTGTGTTTGAAGAATAACCTTTACTTTTGTCGGTGTTCTGGATACAGCTGTATGTGCTATGTAGCATCTTGGCTATGAATAAATTCATCAATGCCTACTGTGCCCTGGACACAGTTGTCTGTAGCATATGAATCCACTGAAAATATGACTCAGCAGTCAACATTATTTTTCTAACAGAAAACAAAAAGCTGTTTTCCTGCTTTTTTTTTAGTCTTCAGTCTTGTATGCACATCAACAACATTGGTTGATGCCTCTGAAGCATAGAACACTGGCTTGGCTTGAGTGCAGCTTTTTACAATTCTAGCACATGTTATTATTATTATTATTTTTTTCTATTTTACTGCCGGTCCCAAGCCCGGGGAAAAAGCGAGGGTTGGCATGTCAGGCTGGCAGCCGGTGCCATTAAAAATCACCGCCACATCTCTTTATGGATTCTGAAAATATATTAAAAATTGTTAATGCTAGGGCGTCCCCTGTAAGCGACGCGCTGCAGCGGAGCCCGGCTGTAGTGAGAAATGAGCAAGGGTTGCTAGGACGTTTCCCCAGAAGCAACACGCTACATCGGAGCCCGGATGTAGTGAGAAATGGGCAAGGGTTGCTAGGGCGTCCCCCCGGAAGCGACGCGCCACAACAACGTCCGGTCGTGACGAAAAGTCAACAAAGGTTCCATGCCTTTATGGACGTGGTTTAGGGAAGAAGGTGATATCAAAACGTAAGGTCCGTTTTGCTTCGTGGAATGTTGGGACTCTTTCAGGGAAAAGTATGGAAGTAGTAGATGTTATGAGAAGGAGAAAAATTAATATAGCACGCCTTCAAGAGACTAGGTGGAAAGGAGAGAAGGCTAAAGAGATTAATGGATTCAAATTATGGTATATAGGAAAGGATGATAATAGAAATGGTGTAGGGATAATAGTAGATAACAATTTCATAAATAAAGTCGTAGATGTCAATAGAGTAAATGATAGAATTATTCAAATAAAACTTGTATTAGGTGCAGAGGTTTTAAATGTGATTAATGCTTATGCACCACAAGTAGGATTAGATGATAGAATCAAGAAACAATTTTGGGATGACTTAGATAGTATTATGCAAAGAACATCTAACCAAGAAAAAGTTGTGATAGGTGGAGATTTAAATGGACATGTAGGAAAAGAGAAGGTAGGATATGAGAGAAGTCATGGAGGCTTCGGCTTTGGAATAAGGAACGAAATGAGGAATGCCATTTTGGACTTTGCTATAGCATATGATTTGGTTATAGCAAATACCTTATTTCAAAAACGAGATGAACACTTAATAACTTTTAAGAGTGGGACCAATTCTAGCCAAATAGATTTCTTTCTTATAAGAAAATTGGATAGATTCCTTTGTATAAATTGTAAAGTTATCCCAGGTGAGAGCTTAGCTATGCAACATAGATTATTAGTGATGAATATATATACACAAAAAGAGTCAACAAAAACTAAAGGCAATGTAATTCCAAAAATTAAATGGTGGAATTTAAAAGGAAACAACATAGAACTTTTTAGAAAAAGAATGATAGAAGAAGTAAAATAGGACACACAAGAAGATGGAGTAGAATCGATGTGGGATAAAATGACAACTAACATAAAAGAAGTAGGACAAAGTATTGTAGGTGTATATAAAAATCGTAGATCCTCACATAGAGAAACTTGGTGGTGGAATGAAGATGTTCAAAAAGCTATAAATGATAAACAAGAAAAGTTTAAAACATGGCAGGGAAATAAAAATGATACAAACTTACAACAATACAAACTATCAAAAAAAGCTACTAAAAAGATTATTAGTGATGCTAAATACAAAGCTTATGAGAACCTATATAACAGATTAGGAACTAGACAAGGTGAAAAAGATATTTTTAAGTTGGCTAAATTAAGAGAAAATAAGGGTAAAGATTTAACACATATTAGATGTATTAAAAGTGAGGACCAAAGAGTTCTCGTCAAAGATGATAATATTAAGGAAAGATGGAAAACTTATTTTTATAGTTTACTAAATGATACCCCACACGAACAATTAACATTAGATGTTAGTCTAAATAGGGAAGAAAATAGGAATATCAGTTATTTCACAAAAATTCGAATATCTGAAGTAAAGGAAGCTTTAAGGAAAATGAAAACAGGAAAAGCTTTAGGCCCAGATAATATACCAATTGAGGCATGGAAGTGCATGGGAGATGTAGGTGCAACATGGTTAACAAATTTTTTTAATAAGATTATAAAAACGAAGTTAATGCCAAGTGAATGGAGGAAAAGCATTATAGTTCCAATTTATAAAAATAAGGGAGATATTCAAAATTGTGCAAATTATCGTGGAATAAAATTAATGAGTCATACTATGAAATTATGGGAAAGAGTAATTGAACATAGACTAAGACGGGAAACTAATATATCTGAAAATCAATTTGGTTTTATGCCAGGAAGATCAACTATTGAAGCTATTTTCTTACTTAGACAACTATTTGAAAAGTATAGGGAGAAGAAAAAGAACTTATACATGATTTTTATTGATTTAGAAAAAGCTTATGATCGAGTACCAAGGAAGTTAATATGGCAAGTGATGAGAAAAAAAGGAATTAATGACAGATACATTGATATTATTAAAGATATGTATGAGGGGGCTGTTACAAATGTGAGAACCATTAGTGGAGATACTAATGTCTTCCCAGTTAAAATAGGTTTACATCAAGGCTCAACCTTGAGTCCTTACTTTTTTACCTTAGTAATAGATGAAATTACTAGACATCTCCAAGAAGAAGTACCTTGGTGTATGTTATTTGCAGATAACATTGTTCTAATAGATGAAACTAAAGAAGGACTAAATTTAAAATTGAATAGGTGGGTAGATGCTTTAGAATCTAATGGTTTTAGAATTAGTCGCACAAAAACTGAATATATGAAATGCAATTTTAATAATAGTGAGAACCCGGATGAGGAACCAATTAAGATTTTAGATCAAGCAGTAACAAGAACTAATCACTTTCGGTACTTAGGATCAATAGTTCAAGAGAACGGGGAAATCGAGAAAGATATAATACATAGAATTCAAGCAGGATGGAAGAAATGGAGAAGTGCGTCAGGAATTTTATGTGACCGTCGAGTCCCAGTCAAATTAAAAGGAAAATTTTATAAGACTGCGATTAGACCTGCTATGCTTTATGGGGCAGAATGTTGGGCAGTTAAAGAGCAACATATACAAAAAATGAGCGTATCAGAAATGAGAATGTTAAGGTGGATGAGTGGTAAAACAAGAAAAGATAAAATTAGGAATGAAATAATTCGAGAAAACTTAAAAGTGAGACCAATTTATGATAAAATGAGAGAAAATAGATTAAGATTGTTTGGTCATGTAAAAAGGAGGCCTGAAGTCGCACCGGTTAGGAAAACAGAGTTTATCCAAGTAGAAGGTGGTAGGAGAATGAGAGGAAGACCCAAAAAAACATGGATGGAAGTAATTAAACAAGATTTAAAAAAATTACAAATTACTGAGAATTTAGTCTTAAATCGCCAAGAATGGCATAACAGAATCCATGCAGCCGACCCCACATAGGTGGGAAATGGCTGATGATGATGATGATGATGATGATGTGGCTGTTGAATTGTTACAGGTCCCAAAATGTCAGCATCTTTCACTGTGTTTGCTGGTTCAAAAACCAATAAGATGCATGGTATATCTGATGTGAAATCTGGTGTTTATCTAGCAATTTGGGATGAATACTATGTGAGAAATGGGTATGGCATTCGGATATGCTGAAAATATTTTCTAAAGTGATATATTATATATTGACTTCTACTTGGCCCAAAATAAAAAGGATTATTCAAAAATAAATGAATAAATAGTAAAAAAAGAACCAAACACTAACAATGACTGGCCCCAATACACCCTCCTACCCCCAAACACACCCACCCACCCACCCCACACAATATGCACAATTTTGATGTTTAAATGGATTCATATGCTTTTGATTATGTGGAATGATGTGCATAATAATTTTGTTAGGATCAAAAAAGCAAACTTCTAGAAGTTATCCATATGCTTGCATGTCTCTACAATTTTTTTTTTTGGGTATCCAAATGATAGAAGTTGGACCCATCACATTAGGACCTTTGATAAAGGACAATTCCTATAACATAATTGACCTTGGTCTTAAAGGCATTAGAGGGTTTTGGCAATTTTATGTGTGCATTTGGCATTTCAAAAAAAAAAATGAGGGAAATTTTTTTTTTTAAAAAAGAGAGTGGTGTGATATGATAGGGAGTAATGATTAGGAGTAAAGGATATAAGTTTGAAATAAATAGGGTGGTTGTATGGAAAAATGTAAAGAAATTATTGGAAGTAGAGTAATTAAGTGGTTAAAATGTCACATAATATAGAAAATTGAGTGGAAAAGTAGGGGGGGTTTTTTTTTTTTCCAAATGTCAAACGCACCACATTAAAAAGGGAAATTAAAAATCAAAATGTGACCTAGGCTTAGGCTAGCTGGTAGCACATTAGGGCTTGTATGCCTAAGGCCATGGTTCAACCCTATGACAAAATGTCCAGGGTTGTGTACCCTGTGACGCAATCCAAGAAAAAAAAATGAAAGAAAAATGAAATCGTTCATTCTGATTAACCTGAATTAAATTATGTTTGTAAGATGGAGCTTGATTAGTAGCATGTATTCATGCAGGTGATGCCTCGAAGATGTGGATAGAATTCAAAGGGACTCTAAATAACTGGGTAAAGGTCCATCAAAAAAAAAAAAAAAAACTTGGTAAAGGTGACCTTCATGGGCATCTTTAGGATAAAATGAGTGCTAAACAATTCATTGGGTTTTGGATCTTCGTTTGTGTTGCATTTGATACATTGGTGAAAATAGTTTCTCTGGATCCAGTGCATCTGTTTGTGAGCCCAATCTACGCATCAGGTGTGAAACAACCAGTTAATTTCTCTTCATCTTGTGAACTGACAGTTTTCTGTTAAGCTAAACTAAACCTTTAATGAAAATGAACACATCATCACCTAAAATCTAGTAATGTGACAGTCCGAGCTAGTCTGCTAAATGATATTATTTGAATACACTGTCTAAACTCTGAATCCATTTTAGTCCAGAAAAAGGTTTACAAATAATACTAGATGAACCAGTTTAACCAATAAGTCTAACTGGTTTCCGTTGAGTTATTCATGAAATGAATTTTTTAGTTTTGATTTATATCTGCAGTCCCTTGTCAGGACTCAGGAGTAGGTCACTCTGATGCGTAGCACAGTAGTCACTGGTCGGGAATAGATCGCTTTTGACCCTTAACCAGCTCCAACTGATTTTAACCGGCAGTTGAACCAGTCTGAAATCTGAACTTGCTCGTTCAACTGGTTTGGATCCTGACACAGCATTGCATAAACTTTTGATTCCCTAGTTTTTGCTCCACCTGGTGCTTATCTTGAATGTGATGGACTCATGTTAATCGTGCATAGGTTTGTTTCTACTATTCTTGCCTTTGGGACTGCTGCCCAACATGAGGGATGAGGCATCTCAGCATGGGTTGTAGCATATGCTTGGTGTGCCATTCTATGAATGGTAACATGTTATAGTTTAAAGCATTGTGTAGATCATATGAGAGAAGCATGATTTTTTGCCACTGATCTTCCTTTTGTGTCTTGTGTAACTTTTTTTTTTTTTTTTTTTTGGAATCTTTTTTGACGGGGCAGGGAGATTGCAAAACATCTTTCCTTACCACCGGTGAAGCTACACTGCAGCATGCTTGCTGAGGATGCCATCAAGGCGGCCGTAAAAGACTACGAAGCGAAGAAGGCCAAGCTAGCAGGGAAAGTAGAGTCTGCGACTGCTGACAAAGCTGCTAATGCTTGACGCGAAATCTGTTCCAACAATGCCGCTCTGTTTGCAGTTTGTATGAAAAGAATATCCAATCGGTCAACTGGTAACAATAATGCTGGTATTAGTAGCCCTGGTTTTGAGGGGCGTGTGTGTGTGTGTGTGTGTGTGTGTGATGGGGTGATCCATAATACGATGTTAATTGGGAATGCCTCTGGAACTATCTAGTATCGTAACCTGAAAAACTAGAATGTAAAAATAGGGGTTAGTTGCATTATGCCAAATGAAAAGTAAAATATGTGCAACTATGTCAATTAATTTGTATTTATTTATTTGCTTTCACGCAATGATTTTTGTGTCCATGCCAAATTAAATTGAATAATTTACTTTTGAGTGGTTATAAATGCAAATAACCGTATATGCTATATAATAAATTTTATTTGAATATGTTTATGTTATTATATATTTTTAAAAAGTCATACAGAGAACTCTCTCATGTAGGCATCTACTCAAAGGGAATATTTAACCAGCATTAGATTTCATTAAACAGAATTGGCAGTTTGCAAAATATTAGAAAAACCATTGATATTATCATCATCATCATCATAACCTATTTTACGCCTAGGTGGGATCGGCTGTATGTGTTCTGTTGCGCATTTAAAGTTTGCATAAGCCCAGATAACCATTTCCTTTCCCGCATGTTCTGCTTTCGGGTAAAAGTCCAAAACATGTCATGTCTGTAGTTATAAAACGTTTTGGACTGTAAGTGGGTAGGCTTACCATTCTGTGTCCGGCTGTGTTAAGCATTCACAGGTGTGGGTGAGAAAAGTTTCACTATGCTCCACTTGAGTCCCGAATCCCCTAGCTCTGATCCACCCAAAACAAATCAACTGGTATAAACCAGAATTTCGCAATATATGACGCTGTTCTGTTATTGTCAGTAACTCGGGAGTTGGAATATGGACAAAAGATTCTTCTCTTTGTGATTTGAGGGCACTTGGGCGTGCATCTGTCCAAGTGCCGCTATCGTTGCGGAATAAAAGGGGTTTCATAAAATTACTTTTATGAAACTCAATTTCATACAAGTATTTTCAATATTAATAATAATAGTTAAATAATATTTCTAATTGAGTTATATATGAAAAAATAACTTTATAAATTTAATATTCAAAAAATATTATTTGTCAATATAATTTTTTAATCAATATAATCATATTTTAATTAAGGAAAACATATTTTTATGGGTCAAACTAATTTGTAGTTTTAGTTCTATTCATTTATTATGTATTTATATACTTATATTTTATTTTTATAGATTTATTATTATTTATTTGTTTTTATATTTTATTAAGTATTTTTATGTTAAATTTTTTTAAATAAATTCATTTTGAACTGTAATTTGTGTTTTAATAGTCAAAATTTCATCTTAATATACAACGCAGAGAAATAAAATTATTTTAAAATACACAACTTAACCGAAATAGTCACAACTTTATTCTGTATATTGACCAGATTGTTAAATATCTTAATGGTATCACTAATTAATAAACATCAAGCATAATATATAAAAATTTCATAAATCATTTTAAATCTAAAAAAAGTAAAAGAACTTATGTTTTCACGTATACAGATATATGCATATAAATGATATTTACTTCCTATTTTAAAAGTATAAAATTATCTATTTTTAGGTACTTGAACTATTAAAATTTTATATACTATTTATTCAGTAAATATAACAACTAAATATATGGGTTGTCGATTATCGAATTAATAAATATTGAAATTGATAAAAATAATTTAAATCATAGAGTACTATTGAAATTTATAAGAAGAATTTAAATCATGGATTACTATTAGTATAACTGTGCATGTCCAAATGTCGAAGTATCACTTACACACTTTATATTTCATAAGCATTAATACATTTAGAGTAATTAATATACGGTCTAAATCCAAGCGGCGTAATGATGCCATGCTTACATGCAAAGTGCGTCCGTTGCTCTCAGGCTCGTCTCGAAAGGAATGGGGCTGCACCTGATAGTACAGACAGCAAAAGGTACTAATTTATGGTTTTGTCATTTTCTTTTCGGTTTCAGTTACTGATTTATATGCTTGTAAATAAGCTTTTTAACATTGCTAATCATTTTTAATAAAACAGCCCCATTCCAATATGTATCAAAGTTAAACCCTAGCCCAATTTATGCCATATTTCCGCGTCTCTATTCCATTTGTGTCCGTCTCTAGCCCAAGATGGAAGTAAGAATATTACGGCAGATAATAATTTGAAGAATATTACTTGAAAATGCAAAGTTAGATTCACTAAAAATTTCTAGCTACATTTTCGTCTGCAGGGAAAGCGTTCGATTCTTAGCTATCAATGGCCACTTACCCTACGAGATTGGGAATGCGGGATGTCGGCACGAGGTTCCGTTCATCCCAGTTCGAGATGCTGGCATTTGGTACACGTAGCGTGTGCTTTTATTGTGCTGGAGAAGCGACATGTGCCACGCCATTGGTGGTCTAGCTCTTGAATATTTGCATGATTTCTTAAGCGGTGGAAGGAATCAAAAGGCATGAATGATGAATCCGGCCAGTAGTTGGATAATATGCGCTAGGAATCAAAAAAAGGTACATACGGTCAGGTGATGATCATGCAATTTTTGGGGCCACGTATAGGGCTGCTTTTGCTTTCTTGGTTCGAACAAATATTTCCTCCGTGTGTGGGCAGCCTTCATCCAGGTACCTCACAAACTGTATGATTGCTTTCCCTGCGTGTCTTGGCTTTTTTATCCCATGGACGTCTCCTAATTTCCAGCTTCTCACGGATTCAGATGCTATGGGACATGTGGCTACCGTCATCCAGCCGTCGTTTATTGGCTCTATTCATCATCAATCTTGCAAAGACCACCTAGCATTTTACTGGATCACCACAACAGCTAAAAGAAGAGATGCGGATCGAAGGAAGAGGTTTGATTTCAAATGCCCAGAAATATCAGAAAGAGTCTCCCAAAACAGTCAAACTCGGGGAGATAGAGAGAGAGAGAATCTTTTTGGCCAACCTAACCCATGATGCATGATGAGAGGCTACCCGCGGCCTGAGCGTCGAGGATTTCATGCCCGCGTACTTCACTGCTTTGCATGCTACGAGCCAAACCATCAGAACCGAGTCGAGAACGACTGGGTGATGCGTGTAGGAGCTAGATAGCTAACAAAATAGTCGTGGCTGCTGCGATATGGGCAACTAACAGGGAAAATTCTATTTGTGGCGGAGGCAGGATCTTGCTGTTGGGCGCCACGTGTCAGAAGGTGGTTCGATCCAACTGTCATACCGATGCATCTGATTCTGAGGTGAGGTTGGGCCGTCTCAAATATCGTGCTAAGGCGGATAAGGTGCGTTACTGCCTGACCTGCGGGCGGCGCGGTACGATTAGGACTTGGGAGTGACAGTGCCTGTACCTGTGGCGGAAGGAGATTGATCTACTGTCCCAATATAGCAGTTTGCGGTTTTCATGCACACACGACAGCATCTGGCGTGAATTCTGAGGTAGTAAAATTGCAGCAGCTGTCGTGTAATAATACGAACCACACACTGTTGCATCTCCTTTCGCCTGTCTGTAGCTCGCTCATTTCCCTCGTCACTGTTCCACATTCGTTCCCTTCCTCCAACCAGTTGCATATGTGAATGCGAAAGAAAACAAGGGAAGCAGGCGAACGCCATGCGTTCCCGAGCATTATTGGTGGTACCCATGAAAACGAACGGCGCCGCGCCTCCGTAACGCACGCCTTCAGGCCCTTCGCATACGACTCGATCGATCTCCACCATACGCGTCGAAAATGACTGCTAAAACTTGTGGTGGGAACAAACGGAAGGCATCCTCCAGCTCAAAAAAAATTGTCAGCGAAAGCAGTGGAATTCGCTGCGGGCTGGGCCACGACTACACTAGCTCAATCTTCCTCGGGAATAACAAGCATATTCCGATCTGAGTTAACCGTCGTGGTAACCAAAATTGGAAATGGACTAGATCTGACCGTGAACTGACCCAAGGACAGCCCCGGTGATTGCAAGCAGGATGGTACCCAGCGTCTCTTGCCTTCCGAATCATACTCAGGGGGCGTGAACTGCTCCTCCCGAGTCACGCCCTGCTCTAATCCATTTCTCCTAATCAACTATACCACGGCTTGCAAATTTGAGTGTATTTAAGAAGTCATAAAATTTTTAAATAAGAAATTTTTTCAAGCATAAAAGCTTTTGAATGGAAAAAAGGATATAATATGATAGGAAAATGATGAGAAATAAAGAAAATAAAGTTAAAATAAATAAGTTAGTCACATGAGGTAGCTGCATCTAAATAATTGAAAAGTAAGATAGTTAGATAAGAAAATGTGAAGAAATAATTAAAAAATATAATAACTGTAAAGAGTGAAAAAAATTTGATTTAAAAAAGTTTTTACTTTTGCTAAACATACTTGTAATAAAAAGGTCAAAGTCATTAATTACTCATTTGTGCTACTTCTTTCAGTTTTTCTCTTGTATTTCAATATTTCATATCTTTTCACATTGTTGAATAACAAAATAAAAAATACATGACGCAGTAATGATAATAATATTATTAATAAATGAAAGAGGCCCATCCAGAATATTAGTGTCCCCATTTCAGGAAATCATTACTTGCTATAGATTGCTTCAAGGCTGCAAATAAAGTACTCGTAGATTGGTCTATTCATGCAATTACATTGCATCCGCTTTTAAGCTGGGAGATATAATTGGATGCAAAGGAAGTTTGAAATTAAAAAGAACTCCTTCCCACACTAGAACCTACATGTAAATATTCTTTTAAGATTCTTGATTTTTTTTTTTATATTCACTTCATTTTCTGTTTAATGTAGTTAGCTCTCCTTCTTTGAAACCCACTGAATTCATTTTCTGAATGTAGATGAAAACATCAATAGTCAATTACCCATTTCTTAACCATCACGAAAGATGACTTAGTCGAATTGCAATTTTTAAATTACGAAAATACATAGATATTAAATATGTCAGCCTTCTTATGACATTTCCTTATTGTCATGGAAAGTAAATACCCCTTTTCTTAAGTAAATACTCTGTTTCTCAAATCACCTAAAAATAACTTGGTGACGATTGGGCGCTAGTGACTAGGAAAATGTCGCTGGATTTTGTTGGTGAGTTTTATTGTCATTGGTAAAGAGGAGGAAGAAGAACTGGACAACCATTAAAGCTAAAGGCAATTTCGTCATTTCCTTTCCTACGTATGAATGCAAGGTTCGATTTATAAATTTATGGAACTTAAAGGCTTATGTTTGCTATCCTTCAAATATGAGGGGCAAACGCAACGTTAGGTGATCATGCCTCTAATCTTTGGACTATATATGTTATAGCCTTGCACCTAATAATAAGATTCCAAGAATACATTTACGTTATTTACGTCACCAGCAACATGTCAGCATTGCTAGCTTAGTATTTACTGTGATTATTTTTGGGCAATGAGAAAGTTCGTCATTGTGAGAGTGGAATGCAAAAAAGTTAACCCATTAATGACTAAATTACTATATTTTTATTTTTCTCTCTGTATTTCAATCATTTTCTTATATCTTTCGACACAACTACCATATGTACTCCATTCTATTTTATTTCTACCATTTACATCTTAACAAATAGTATCAACTTAAGGATTGTCTAATTTTATTCAACTAAATTTCGAAATCTTCCTTGGATTTCTAATTAATCCGTACTTGTAGTTTTTCCACTTCATCAATTTAGATAAGCTAGGCGTGTTTGGGACGTGAAATAAGATAGAGTTTGAATAAAATTTGTTAATTTCAGAGTAAATTTTTTCTCATCCTTTCTCTTATTATATTAGATTGTAGATTAGGATAGTGGGCATACCGTTCTAAGGTAACCTTATGACCACCTTACAAATGCCACATACTCATTGTTACCCCTCACACACCCTCATGTAATGTGCATTTCCACCTTGTGTGGCAATGTAGCAGGCTTCGACTATTGCTTTGGGATAATGAGGGCACTGTGCTAATTTCCTTTCATTCCATTCCATCTCTTTCTTTGCCACGTTTAATATAAAGATTTATGGAGACTTCATAAGATAAAGGAAAAATTCTACATATACTTACAAATTTTACTTTTAATTTCATTTATAGTCATGAATTTTTAAAAATTTTAAATATACTAACGTATTTTATCTAAAATTCCACTTATACTCATATCATTACTGATCCATTAAAGCAGCAGTTGGTCCCTTATGAAAAAAAATACGTTCATTTCTAATTATAATTTTATAGCTAAAATTCACATCCAAATGAATTTTAGTATTTTTACAGATATATAACTATATATTATTTAAATATAAATTTCTAGCTTTGAATGAATTAATCCCAAGTTATATTAGGATTCGAGCATATTCATTATTTCACATGGGCTACTAACTCTTTTAACGGATCCCTAAGTTTGTCGATATTGCAAATATACCTAAAAAGGTTACATGAAATCGCAATGTATTTCTTTCGTTAGAACATCATTAGAATTTTTTATAAAATAATGATAATATCCTTTAAGCTAAATAATACACTTACAATTTTTGCAAATATCAAAAGCATATTTGCCAAAAATCTAAAATAATAATATATGTAAAAATATATAAAACAATAAAATAACAAATATGTCTACAATATTTAAAAAATTGCAAGTGTACCACTTGGGTTAAAGGACGTTATAATCATTGTATATAAAATTCTAATGACGTCATAACAGAAGGGATACGTTTATTATTTTATGCAAACCCTGTGAGGATATTTGCAATATTGACAAACTTAGGGATAAAAATATAATATTGACATATTTAAGGATACGAATATAATATTAATTAAACTTTATAAATATATTTGCAAAAAGTCCTAGGACAAATTATGAAGATTCGCAACATCTTAGCACACATTTCTACGCTTGGGCACACTTCAATATTCGGGGGTGACTTTGAAGGCTGGGAGGTGCCCTACTCATACCGATTTCGTATTGGGAAATAAACCCTGCAACTAGCAGGAAACAAGTTTGAATTATAATAAAAAAAAATATATACAGAAGCAGTAATTATAATAATATTATTAATAAAATAAAAGAGGCCCATCCAGAATATTGGTACCTCATTTCAGGAAAATCATGGCTTGCTCGACTATCTAATTCCACGTGCTTTAAGAAATTTTGTGTCAGCAAATATGTGGGCCTACCTATTAATCACTTGAGGCCGTCTATGATAGCATCGCTTGTCATTGGCTTTGACCACCTGTGGGTATGTTTCCTGTCAATGATCTGATGTATATATATTTGCATGGTCGAGCTCAGCCATATCTATGTCATATCCATCCTTCAGCCATCCACCCACGCATATGCCGCAGCATATATAATGCTTGCATCGAATGAAGAATAATTATTTCACTAGCTTATTACATGCCAATTGAATAAATTAAATACCAATAGTGATTTAGGAGAGGTGAAATAATTCTTCTTGAATCTGAACGTTGTATTTTTCTTTATTTCTTGTCCGTGGTTTATTACTGTGGGATTTGAATTATGGAACCTGATTTTATGCTCTTGGGAGCATTGACCCTCGATACTCTTAGGTGCATATATTCATTTTTTGAAATTTTTTGAAACTGTTAATCTAAATGTATTTAACATACGTATCAATTTTTATTATTTTTGGAGAATTTTAGATATTATTTTCGGATTTTTAAAAATCAGTAGCATTTTAATAATTTTAAATTAACAATTGTGTAAAAAAAATTTTAAATTTTTTTTAAAAATGGACTCATGCACCAGTAGCATTGGAACATTGAGCCTCACAGCTCCCAAGTGCATACAACCAAGTTCCTTGAAGTATATTGCTTCTTAATTATCATGTAATGATTAGCTTGTGGATAACTTTTGTAGCTTTGACATGTCTAATTCTCAACGTGCTTCAAACAGCCTAACTTGGATGATGATAGCCTGATAATCAGGCAGTACTAGGGGAAATCAGAAGAGGGCGACACACTGCGAATCGATCGGATTTCACTTCTCAAGTGTTTTGGTTGGAAATATTTCGTGCTAGTAAAATGACTAATATAAATTAAATATTATATTAAAGTTTTTGCTTTAGTATATTGGACACTTGTGTAGTTGGTGATATAACAATTTAAAAAATCTTTGCAAGTTCCATATGCAAATACTAACCTTTTCACGGTCAGGAAATAGCCCATTTATTTAAAAATTTTAAGGGGGGGAAATTGAATCGACTCCACTGTAATTTAAGACCCATCCATCGGTACGGAATACTTAGACAGGGACCATCAATCCGCCAGCATTTGCTTATTTGCCGACCCCGCACGTTTGCTTCCGACAAGTTGCGTGTGGAATCAGCCCGATACTTTCCCGCCTCAAACAAAATTTTGTCCGCCCTTCCTCGAGCATCCAATCTCAACCGTCCTTTCTGATGATAAGGCTCCATCCACGGCGCATTCAACAGCCTTCATTCGTTTCAACGCGCCCTCGCACCCCACAAATCCGCAAACCAACAAACCACGCAAAGGCGAAAATGACCCCGCGGCCTGCGCTGCATTTGCATTTGCATTTGCGTTGCGTTTCGGTGGGGTTTGCCATGCATCTCCTCCACGTCACACGTCTATATAAGGCCCGTGGCACTCCCTTGCAACAACTCAGGAACAAGGCTAGCAGGGTAGCATTTTCCTCAAAAAAGAAAAAAAAGGGAAAGAAAAGAGAACACCCACATCTCTCTTCATCCCCCTTGGCCTAGCTCAATCTTCTGCTGATTAGACATGGCCCCAGAAATCCCCGTGGACGACACTTTCGCCACCAATGGCAAGGTTGCGGCGCCGGCTCCCAACACGGGCTACTCCAAGAGGGCGTACGTGACGTTCCTTGCCGGGAGTGGTGACTACTACAAAGGGGTAGTTGGGCTGGCCAAGGGGCTTCGCAAGGCCAAGAGCGCATACCCGCTGGTCGTGGCCATTCTCCCTGATGTGCCCCAGGAGCATCGCGATATTCTTCTCTCCCAGGGCTGCATCGTGCGAGAGATCGAGCCCGTCTACCCGCCCGCCAACCAAATCCAGTTCGCCATGGCTTACTTCGTCATCAACTACTCCAAGCTGCGTATTTGGAATGTAAGTGATCAACTGAATCTCTTTTCAAGTATGATCCTGCAGTTGGGCCTTTGCTTAATTTGAACCCTTTTTACGTACAATTCCGTGTCCTTTTTTTGTTAATGACCTGATGGTTAAGATCAAATTGGCTAGCCCACCAAAGTGGGCCATGCGGTTTGCTTTCTCGAAATTCTCAACATGATCTAGTGCAACTTTGTACAGAATCAATCACTCGATCCTGTGTATCATTTGTTTCTAGATTAACTGATCTGTTACTTGGTTTTTTTTTTTTCCATTTCTTTCTTAAAATTCTTAATAGTTTGAGGAGTATAGCAAGATGATCTATCTGGATGCTGACATTCAAGTGTTTGATAATATCGATCATCTGTTCGACATGGCGGATGGGTATTTCTACGCCGTGATGGACTGTTTCTGTGAGCATTCGTGGAAGTTCTCACGCCAGTACTCCATCGGCTACTGCCAGCAGCGCCCTGAAAAGGTGGCCTGGCCTGCTGAGTGGGGCAGCCCTCCTGCCCTTTACTTCAATGCCGGCATGTTTGTTTTCGAGCCGAGCCGGCTTACTTACGAAAGCCTCCTCGACACGCTGATATCTACTCCTCCCACGCCTTTCGCTGAGCAGGTGAGTTGCAGATTCCCTGCACAAGTGCTCGTTCTTGGCAATCTACTCCAATTCTATCACATATTGTACGGGATATTATGACATGTGTATTCAGGAGGTGATAAAATTTTTAGATAAAAAGTAACTAATATACGAAAGAAAATAATATAATATGAGAGGAACAATGATGAGAAGTAAAAATAATAAAATTAAAATAAATATGTTAGTAATATAGAAATAATGAAAAAGTAAGTAATTGTATTGGAAGATATAAAAAAAATTAAAAAATAGGCTAATTACAAAAATAAAAAAATTTTAAATTAAAACATTTCATTACACAAGGAGCCCTACTGGTCCCTCCCTTTAGGTTCAAACCCGGATACGCACGCACGCAGCGCGACTCCAGTGAGCTGTGCTCAGGTTCACAAAACGTATATACTCTTAGAGCAACATCAATCCAATTCCACCCACAATTTTGAGGCCTGTTCTTAAATTTTTCATATTGATTGACATTTAGTATAATAAGATAATGTCTAGCTAAATCACTCCTGCGTGTGCTGTTGATATCACCACCATTCATTTTACACTTTTTCTAAATCTCTTTTATTTCATAATAGAATCTTCTTTCATTATAACTTCAGGAGCTTCAGGTGCACATTTATTTCCCCACATGATATGTAATAAACGTAGCAGATCAAAAGGCATCTTGGGTTGCAAACTCATGTTATTTATACAGGATAAACACACACACCGAAAAAAGGGAGAAAAAGTATGGAAAAAAATATGCCGAATGATTCTAGCCATACGATTCATGGAAATCTCTGTCCTTTTCATAAAAGAGTACATGAGGCTTTCATTTTCCCAATCCAAATATATATAGAAGAAGAAACACGTTGCTTAATTACTATGGATGACCTCACTAATATTTATCTGCGGATTGCAAACATGACATCTTGTTATTATGATGGCTCATGATATCATGTGGATTATAGGCAACTCACAAGATCTGAATGGCTTTTCAGTGCACAGTGAGCTTGGGGTGACTACCAATTTTCAAATTTAATAGTGCGAAAATGATATTTGCCATAAAGCCCTACCCTTTGTGTTCTTTCTTGGACTTTCTAATGCAACAATGAGGACAAAACTGCTGAAGATGAGGGGATGTGGTGATGCTAAAATATCCCCGCAGACAATAATTTCTCATCACTGCCTAATTACCACAAAAGGATATCAGCCACGTTGATCTAGTCATCCACCGGGTTTACATACATCATTGATATATGCATTGAAATAATTGATTTTGCATGGCGTGGGTAATATTTCCTTACGTAAGTTGCGTTGTTTGGGCAGGATTTCTTGAACATGTTCTTCCAACACATGTACCAGCCCATCCCTTCGATTTACAACCTCGTCCTGGCCATGCTCTGGCGCCACCCTGAGAACATTGAACTCGACAAAGTTAAGGTGGTCCACTATTGTGCCGCTGTAAGTCTACTCAATTCTTCCTCTTTTTTCTGCTACCCACCTAAAAAAAAAAAAAAAGGAATACTCCAATATATCTATTGGGCAATGTTTTAATTGGATCAACCAAGAATTAAACAGCCCCCTCAATGGTGTAACCTAGATTTACTTCATTGATCTCATGAAAATACGAAATCCTTAATAATTAATTAATCTTGTACCTCTGGTGTGCATGCATGAAATTAGGGATCCAAGCCATGGAGGTACACAGGAAAAGAAGAAAACATGGAGAGGGAAGACATCAAGATGCTGGTGTCCAAATGGTGGGACATCTACAATGATGAGTCGTTGGATTTCAAGGCAGATGAGGACCCGGCCCCTGAGGGTGAGACCTACTCAAGGCAGTCCATCATGGCTGACTGTCCTGAGCCAAAGATCTCCTACGTCCCTGCACCGTCTGCAGCTTAATAATTAAGAGAGTTTCTGAATTAATTAAGAGTAGTTTGGTTAAGATGGAGTGTTGAGGGTGTGGCTTTGAAGTTTGGTTATAAATACTAACCAACTGGGAATACATATTATGGGTCCACTTATCCCAAATTTCTGCTTTCATCTGGCTACCTTCTTAAGGCCAAACGGGGAGATCTCAGGGCCGCCCGTGATTGAGACTCATAATTACAAAAATACAGTGTCATAGGAGAAGGGTTTGTTTGCTGTAAGACTCTCTGTAGACAGATACATACATAAATAACATTTCTCAAGTTCTCTCTCTCTCTCTCTTTGTGGGTGATAAGGATAATTAATAAAGATTAGTAGTAGAGGATACATTAAGATAGCCATTGCATATTTTCTTAAGATATTTTAGCCTTCGTTTTCCTTCATTTGTATTCTCGGGTTGTTATAATTACATTCTACACTTGAATTATATCTTAGATAATGCTAGACAATTATCAACGTTATCGGGAGAGAAAGGACAAATAAATGGTACGTCAATTAAGGGTCAAGGAAAGAGGGGAAAAAGGATTAACATTGCAAGAAAGTTACCTTTTGCTTTGCTAAAAGTTGTCGCTTCATACATGCATACATATCAAAGTGCATTGTAACGTCGCTCTGATTCAGTAGCAGTAGTAGCAATTTTTCAAATTCATCTATATATATTTCTTTTCATTTTCTCACTAAAACGTTACTTTTCTAACATGCATCATAAAAACGTTAGCTTTCTAACATCCATCGAAATATTGCAACTAATTTTAATAAAAGTAATTATTTATTTCACTAATAATTATTTTTTTTAAAGTATCACAATAATCAGGTTAATTTCAACACACTGTTTTCTTGTAAGTGTTTTTTTTTTTGTAAAATGAAAGAAGATGAATTAGTATTAAAATATAAGAGATAAACATAAATGTAGATATTACAAGAAAAATAAAAGTATTGAGATAAATAAATTTCATTAAATGAGATTTTTTAAAAAGGAATGTTTTTACCATTTCTAGTTATCAAACGGGTCGAAGGCCTAGGTCGATTAGTGGAATTTGAAATTGAGAAATATTCAGAATTAATTTAGAAAAGTGGCATATATTGCTGCAATTGATGTGTGTCAAAACATGCACCGGATATGAAAAATATAAGAAATAATGAAGAAGTTTAGATTGTTTATATATGATGTTAGATGTATCTTGTGTATCCTGAGTATTGTTATTGCATCCTGAGTATTATAGTTGCATGCGACTAGGATTGCATAAGTTTTGCATAAGAGCTATAAGAGTTCTATTTATAGGCGGATCAATTGAAGATTTAGTAGAACCTTGAGAGATACCCTCTTGCACATGAGTGAGGGGCTATCAAAGTGTTCCTATTTAAGGTGTATAAGACATCCAGAAAATATGTGTGAGATATTTTGTGTATATATTTGTAATTGGTTTAACATAGTGAATTGCTATTTCTCTCCCGTTATTTTTTTCTTTCTTAGTTTGAAGAGTTTTCCATGGAAATCTTGACATCTTTTTATGTTTGATCTTACCGCTATTTATTTTATTATGTATACTTCTACTATGATCCATATCAACCCAAATTACATTTCCTAAGTTATGAATATGTGAAAGTTTTTATTGAGAAAAGAGTAATTTTTAATGAAAAATTTTCCAATGCTAGCTTCCAACTTTTTCTCTCTTTTTTTTATGGTAGACTGATTCCAACTTTGGAGTGGTCTAACAGGCCTTGAAAGTAGTTAGGTTTATAAAATGGAAATAAAAGTAAGAGATCGGCTTTGTTGATGTACTTTTGTTCTTTTCAATAGATTTGTTGGCGTCCGCAAACAAAGGAATTAAGTACCTTGGCTAGCTTCTTCTCCTGTCACTGACCATGTGCTGTGTTGAATGTTGAAAATGGAAGCACCGGGGAGGCAACGAGATATGATCAGTGCACATCGTAACTCGCATGGAATCTTATGGACTCTACTACATCTTATCATCTCACGCATGTTTTTTTTTTCTTTAATCGCCAACCAAACCTTTCCAAGGCCTGAAGACTTTGGCATCTTATTTTCAAGCAATATCATCCTCATGTGAGCCAGAAAAATTGATTGGCCCTCTCCAAATATGTCTGCATCAATCCCGTCATGATGATTGTTACTGATCACTCCGCACCCAGCTGATTTCCAGTGTACGATTTTCAACTTCAAACACAAACTACTATTATTCTTGCGTTGATAATGCTGCTATGGCCCACCAAACGATCAGTTCGAGAAATTAAGTTGGGCAGTCCGGACCCAATCATGAAGTGGGATACGAGAATATTTGTGAAGATAATGGCTGCTGCTGGTCCTGATACAACTGTCTGGATTGAGATTCAACTAACATTTCTTTTCTTCGCAGTAGGAAAGGATGACAATATTGGACCCGAATCCTATGCCGGGTGCATGGAACTTTGATATGCCCAAGTGTAAAAATTTAATTTTAATTTTTTAAAATATTCTATAAAGTTGTTAATTTAAGTTTTTTAAATATATGTATTAAGTTTTACCCTTTTTGGAAATTTATACATATTTTTTATTTTTTAAAATAGAGATAAAATGACTAAAATACCCTTATTCTATAAAAAAATCAAAAAATAGGTGCAAATATAAAAAATAGTAAAAATTAGCCTTTAGATTAAATATATTTAGATCGACAACCTTATAAAAAAATTTTAAAAAATAAAAAATAGATTTTTACAATCGAGTGCACTGAAGTTTAATACACTCAGGTGCATAGGATCATAAACCTTTCTTAGCCTCACTTTTCATCCGAAGTTGAGTAGGGTAATGTGGGTTGACTTATTGGGTAATAAAAAAATAAGTACGATAGATTTTTATTTTCATACCCATATGGTAAGGTATGTTACAAGTGAAAAAAACACCTAATTTAATAAGAGTAGGATAAAAACATCCTAATGGCATCATAACAATGTTAGTGTATTTGCAATTGTGGTCAAATTATGTGAGAGTTATTTACGATTTCTAAAACTCTATAAGTATATTTGCAATTATAGTTAAACTAAGTATATTTGAAAATTACCTTTATATATATATAGAAATTTGTTTAATTTATCTATTATGTAATAGATTTAATGAATGTATTTTAAAAATTATATTATTATCATCTTGAATATAAGTTTTCAAGTAAATTTTATAATAAAAATTATCACTTTTAAATATAATATAAAAACTATTTTAAAAAATCGATTTGGAGTAAAAAACAGAACTAATTTAACCTTAAAAAAATAGAGTAAGATAGGCATAGAATCAACATGACCGAAAATAAGCTAAGGTAGAAAATTTTGAGCATAGAATTTTTGACCTATTAAACCCACGTTGTACTTCTGTTTCCATCAATACCATGAAATGATGAACGAATTTTTTCTTAATTAAAGGTATATTCGGCTAAGCATAAAATCCTTCAAACCAAAATTTTTCAATTTAAAACTTTTCACTTTCTACAATTACTCTACTTTTAATTATTTTTTACATATTTTTATACAACTATCATGCTTTTCAATCATGTTTATACAATTATCCATTATACTAAAATATATATTTTAACCTTATTCTCTTTACTCCTATTATATTACATCATTTTCTCTCATTTTAAAATTTTTTTTATTAAGAAGTTTTATCACTTCCCAAACAAATCTTAACTAAAAAAAAATTTGACGACGCGATGGAATGAACGCCACCAAAGTGACTATTGAATTACTTAATAAAGAAATGTTTATTTATTAAATGATGAAACAAGTTTTAGTGCAGAAGGATCTACCCATTTTTATTTATTGGCTGCAACGAGTTTAGCTAGATCATCAATAGCCAATATATTAATGGCATGTGGTCATGATTATTTAAATAAAGGTGGGCTCATGTGTAATTTCTGGTGATCTATTATCTGGATCATCAAAGATTGTTACCGGTTGCACAGAATTAATTAGTTGATCGAAGTGTCGAACTCTGAAATACTCTTGACTGTTGTGGTTCATGAAATGCATGATAATTAAATCTCTAATCAATGTTAGACAACGACCAGACGATCATCTTAATAAAGGCCATGCCCGACCAGGAAATTATGGTAATAAAGTAATAGACAAGCAAACCCAGCAATCGTACAGAACAAATCTTTCGCTATTAATAGGACATGCTGAAAGATTTTGTTTAAAAGAAATAATTCAGGCTCTCGGCAGTTCTACGCGAGGCCCCCACGCCCGAATACTGGACATGGCTGGAGCGATGCAGAAGACATTGGTGATGAAGGAATAAATACGCGACTGGGATAAGAAGAAGGGGAGAGGCACGATTGACTTGGAATATGCAGATGAGGCTTAGATAAAAATCACTCTTTTCTAATGTGAATGGAGATCACGCTCCAGCTCGAAAACCAAAAACTGGAATCTCACTCACGGACACATCAATGTCAAAATTGCTTGGATCTCGCTTACGGACACATCAATGTCAAATTGCTTGGCTATGCCAATATTAACCAGATAAAAATCACTTAAGCCAGACATGTATTTGTGTTATTAACTTAGCTTGGATTATCGTTGGGAGAGTGACGTGCACAAAGCATCGTGATACTTGACAGTTACGTGGAGGCTTTTCATCTGCTAATCATTGTATGGTAGCATGTCATGCAGTTTCTAGAGGCACGCGGGTTGATCCATTGGGCTAACACAAAACTATTTTGGAACTCGATGTCATAAAAATTATTTATTCATCGATTATAATGGTCTTTTAAACTTTGAATTTAAATGACTATGTCAAAAGGACTGATTTAAATGAAATGGAGGCGAATATTTTGCATAAGAGTATCACAGAAACTACTTTTATTTAGCTAAAAGTCGGCTTAGTTATAAAGCAGGCACGCAAAGGGAAATGGACCTAGCTGCCAGAAAATGAAAAAGCCCAGTTCTTCCGAGTCTTGCTGTCCACGCTCGGAAAATGAGTAATTTACACAGAAACACAAACAAGCAGCCAGCAAAGGATTTACCAGTCCAATTTGCTAACATCTCCCTCTCCATCGTCTCCTTCGTCTTGGAAGTCTTCTTTTTGGCTTGCATTGTCATCGAATAGCAAAGGAGCTTGACGCTTCCCTCTGCTTGACTTGCAATCGTTCATTGCAATAATTCCCAAGAGCTTAGCAGTAATGCACGTTTCGATTTTTCCTTTGTTGTTGACATCTTGATCGTCCAAGCCAAGAAGTGAGGCACATTCCGCATGGAATTCCAAATCATTGGACGACAGTATCAATCCAGCGATTGCCTTGGAAAGGTCAGGAGCATGTTTCCGGATCTGTGTATGCACGACCACCATAAGAGGCAATGGGGGCAGAGGCGAACAACAGCTGCGGAATGCTACTATGGTTTATGCGTGCAAAGGTAAGGAGGAGGCAAAGTAGGATGACTGTAAAGCTAGAGAATAGATTGCAGAAAACTGATCTTTACAGTGTTACAAGAAAAGAAATTAAGAACCAGCAAAGAACTAATTTGCAGTGTTAAGATTTTCAACATTTATAACAACGGGGAGAAGAGAATATTTACCTTTAGAGCATTTGGGCTGAGAAAAAAACCTGGGTACTTTACTTTCAAATCATCCAATGCAAGCTTAACAGCTTTCTTTACAAGATTTTTTTCTTCTAGATGTCTTTGTTGCGTTTGCACCATTGTAACCTTCCCACCATGTTATGGAATCACTGAACAGTTGTGTAGATTTCAACATCCAAGTCAAAGTTATAGATGCACTGGTGTGTACTTAGCATTCACTTTACACAATGGCGTATTTGGTTTTAGGTAAAATAGGAGGAAAAGTAAAACGGAAGCAAAAATAAATGGCCATGACGTCAGCAGTAGAGTGATGATGTTCACTATGATGTGGATAAAGACAGATTTAGGTTTTTATGAGATAAAAACAAGTAAAGATGATAAAAAAAATAGTAGGCTACTTGTGAGTAGTAAATACCATATTAGCATAGGAGGAGGAAGAACAACAAGAAATTTTGACCCCTTATTTGAAAGAAAGGGAAGCTTTTTGCCTTTTACCTCAAACAACACACACAGCGGAACCAGATCTCAGAATGGATGGTCCTGCCGGTGGTTGGTCAGTAAATGACCATCCATCCCCTGCGTGTTAATATGATCAGCTGACAAAGGAGCTACTATAGATTATCATGCATGATGGTTTAATATCAGTGCATCTCACAAACAAAAAATGCCATTCTAAGGGGAAATTTTTCAAACACCAAAAGCAAACCTAGAAAAACATGCAATTAACTTCAGGATATTTTATATTGTAGCCATGTAAGGCGATGTAAATGTGGTCAAATGGTAATTTCTCCCACTGCTGTACTGCATTGCCATCGCAATCCACGAGAAAGTCTCGAAAAGTCAATCCATAGTTCTGCCAATCGATGCTTGTCAATGCATTCAAACACGATTGTGGAATGGGACAGGGTGAAAAGTTGTGGTAAAATAGCACCTGAAGATACAAATATCTACAATTAGTCAAACCAAAGTAGAGGAAACAAAACAGCATACCAGTTTTCATTGTGACCTGGGATTAACATGAGTTGTTTTTTAACAATCACAAAGTACAATTTAAAGAAATTTTTCATCTTTATTTCAAAACCGTCCTCTGGAATAAAAAGGACGTTGAATTACAAAAATGTACGCGTTCCTCACAAAGTGCTGGATGGATTAGGACTACAGAATGGATACGCATGCCATATTGCCATGTGCCACATTGTATGAACGTGAAATGAGCAAAAAATATATTGATAAATTCTATGATAAAGAAAAGAAACAGCAAACTATATCTAACCTCTATTGATGTGCCATCTGCCACCATAGAAGGATTTGACAATTTTGGTTCCGTTATGACAAAAACTGCTTCCATCATCTGGACTGTGCCTTTGCTGACCTCTGAACCATCTGCTGTTCCTTTTCCTATCTTTAAGTTTTCTCTAGCATAAAGCATCAAAATTGAATCACTTCCAAGATTCTATCAATACTGGAATAATGAATTTCAAGATGCGTAAATCTTTGATTTTTACCCAATGATTGTAACATAATATATGGGCGCATCTGTTAAAGATAGGAACTTTATGAACAACATGATAAAACTATGCACATAGTACATGCGTGCCATATCTTGCACTCTAGATGTTATCTTAGACCAAATACTGGGTTAGTAACCAGAATTGGAAAGTTTGAATCTTTACATTAATAGATGGTCTTTATAAAAATGGACAAATCTGTTCATTCATACTAAGCTCAAGAAATGTAAAGCCTCAAGTTGGTTAGTGATGTATCAGATGAATATGACGCAGTTAGCCTTAAAGATTTTGTACTCGACTTACATCTGTTGAATGTGATTAGCTACTCGTGTGTGTTGATGCCCAAAATTGATGTGAACATACGTCTTATGTGTAATTAGATTAGTATATGGTGTTAGTTTGCATTAATTGCATATATATGTAATTTTGGCCATAATTGTCAAGTTTGAGAAGAATGAGCTCAAGTAACAATTTTGAGGAGATTTGTCTATATGACCTATATGAATGGCCCAATCTAGAATACCTCTGTTATCTCAATTTTGGCTTCTTACCTTACGAATGTATTTATTTCCTTTTTGCTGCATATTGTTATTGTTGACATTGTCTTATTGGCTTATAACTCTGATGTAATGGAACTTATATTCCCCAACATACACATGTTGTTGTAGACTTGCAGTTAAGTATCATGGCCGCCCTGGAGGAGCCAGGCAGGGCACCACAAGGGATTACCCAAACAAGATGAGAAAAAAAATAACAAAAGTGTACACTTGACTTTTGATACAACTTGAATGATGTGATCCTCAACATTCAAAAGGGAAATGCTGCCAAAGGTTACTTACTTGTCACTAGAGGGGTAGATGCAATGTGATTTCCAATCAGAAAAATGCGAGGACAAGGCTATGATGATGGTGATCCTTGAGTGTGACCACAATAAATTGTTGTTGCAGATATAAGAAGCTTACCGGCTTAAGAAGCAATCTTTTTTCTCTTTACATAGAGGATTTCCATGCCTCAGAACAAATTCTTCGAGTCCACAAGCAAGACGTTCAATATTGGACAGTGAAGAAGGAAGAAGAATTCCATCAGATGCCTCAAGATGCTTTTCAAATCTTGTTCCAGAATTATTCATATTTTCAACTACCAGCTCAATGGTAACTTTCTGAAGAAATGAGAATTGAAGTCAGCCTGTGAACACTGTGAAAATATATGCAGGCAAAGCATAGGTATATGGCAGAATAGGATCAAAGCTAGTTCCAGACTCTCTGCGCAAGCACAATAGGCAACACAATCAACTTATTCATTATTGTGTAACCACTGCATCACAACTCAATTATGTGTTGCCCAAGCACGTCAAATTCTTGCATCAAACAGTATTCATTGTTAAATCCAGGCAATGAATGTTATAAAGCTAGTGTCTGGCATAGTGGGAGCACATGCACATATATTCTTTCTCAAGTCAGTAGCACAGAATATGTAATTTTGCCATCATAAATATATGCATATAAAAGAATATCATAAATGGTTCAGATTTTTTTAAAAATATTTTTTAAATCCAAAAAGTAGAAGATTGTGTCTTATTTAAGTAACAATCCAGCTTGTATATGAACAACATCCTTTGTTGTATAGTAAAAGATAGGTAAAAAGCCTCCTTATGATAGAAGGTCTCTTATCTTTTGCCTAAGTAACATTTAACTATCTATGATTACCTTGCTTTTTTCATATTAAAACAAACCTTTTTATACATTAAAAAAGCATATCTAATTAATCTTTATGCACTTTATCGCTTGCATCATTCGTATATTGATTACGTCGCCTCTTTTTACTTTTCCTTCTCTATGTATCTCTTTTATCTTTCTACAAACATACACTAGATGAACAAGATCACATGAGATATCTCCGAGCAACACATTAGCCCATAGATAGACAATAACTGCAGACACAACACCTAGCTGATAGACATAAAACAAAATTTTTCATGCCTCCATCATGAAGTCATGGATAGCCATAGATTGTGGTTTAAACTCCTTTCTCTTTCTATTCAACACAAGTGATGCCCGGTACCAAACCAGGAAAAAAATAAGGAAAATATCCACATAAATATAAGATCAGCCTTACATGATGCTAAATTAATAAAATAAAACTGTTGCTGCACAGACTGGAAGAGAGTGAGGATATTTTGTGATATTTATGATTATTTCCATTAGCTGTACATGCATAGAAAATCCTAAATAGGATAGAGCTGTATAGCATGTTTGCACACCAAAATAGATAAATCTTCGATACACTTTCAAATTAGAGAAAATAACCAACAAGAAACACGGATTTAAGAAAGTGTAAACCTTTAATATCATTGGTAATGTCATGTAAGAAAAAAGATTTATGATCATTGCTTTGATTCTGCATACAGAAGCTTTCAATTGCGTGCCTGCCCTGAAAACATATCATTGTTGTTCTCTCTGTTGAATTTAGCATACACCATCGAATAGTTTTCATTAACTAGTAACTGTTTATATACAAACTACGTACAACCTGGTTTCAGTAGAAAAAGGAATCTGCTTGGATAGACTTCAAAACATTATGAACATGAAAAATCACAACAGTTACCTTCCACCCAGCAGCATTATGAAAATTTTCACAGTAAAACACTTATTGGCATCTCAAACAAGATACTGAAATTTTGAAAACATGGAAAAATAATAATTTCATAGCTTCATCAGCAACACTTTTACAGGTAAGAATGATAATTTTACTCCTAAAAGCAGAACAAGCTTGCTGACAGGAACTCACTGGAATTTTCAAGACAACTATCTGCAAAACGGAGAAAAGAAAAGGGAAAAAAAAAAAAAAAAGGAGGTGAAAGTCAACATGCTGTAGTGTAAGTATTGACAAAGAAGCATTTATTCTATCTAATTCCTAAACCTTTTCTGCTATATCTAATTTGTTTTGGTAGTTTTCTATTTTCCCCATCATGAGTTAACCAAATAAAGAAATGGATAGATGCAGTGGTTCTGGTCAGTGACTCACAGCTTTTTTTCTTGGTAAAACCCAACAGGGAAAGATTAAAATTTGATATTGTGACAAGCCTAACCTTTTGGCATAAGCAGATAATCCATTTTACAATGTCCTCATGAGTAGTGAGAGACACTTCAGTTCCACTGAAACAAAATGAATACTTAATTGGAAATCCAGCAATCAAAGCTAAATGTATCCACAATTCATCATAACAAGTTAAAAGAAACTCGAGAAAATGTTTTGATTTTTGAACGCATGCCTGAAATTCCTGCCCCTTTTAGACGTTGAAGGCAACCTTGTCAACTTCTTTTTAGCAGGAGTTCCCTGCAAATTTAGCCGATAATGATGCACTTCTGTTTCAGTTGTGCCTGCAATTTGTCACAAGGAAACATGAAAGCACATAAATAGAGACTGATTGCCAGGCCGCTGAGATCTAGTGATAATTCCTTGTGCCTCATGTGATTATGTGAAGAAGCAGCAATACCATCCTACAAAACATTACTACGGTACTTAAAGTGAAATCAAATCTCATGCTGCAAAGCATGAGAAAATACACGTCAGGAAGCTGTAATTCAGTGCAGTCAATGGTCAAAGTCTCAGCATTGGAGCATCTACCAGTCAGTCAGCCAGTCAGTCATCAGATGGAGTAAAGCATATCTATTGGCATATGGTGGAAAATGTATTGCTCATCTTAAGATTCAAGACATTAAACTTCATGTTTCATTGGCTTTAAAACTTTTAGGCCACAGTTGAATCTCTTTAATGGCAATACAGTAGATCTTCATTTGTTTCAGTGTCATCAAGATGCTGACCCATGGTGAAATCACACTCATGCATATGCTCACACACACCCAAAGGGATTGGTAGTTGGAGAAAGAAGATGTGAGTCTTCTATTTTATGGAACAAAGTTCAATTTCCTATCAACATTTCGAAAAGAATTTCTCTCAATTCCTATCAACAAAGTTCAGTTTTCAAATTTCTTTAATCAGGCATGGCTTTCTGCTAGTAGTTAGCAGAAGAATTTAGAATTACTAGTTGTATCATGCAAGTGTGTCATCCATTCCTATCAAGAGTCATATTCCACCGTAAAAATTTGGTAGAGAAGCCTACTTATTCCAAAATAGACCAAGCCATTTGGTGCAAATAATCGCTACAGAAGTCCAAGAACTAACCTTCTTTCGGCGTTCTCTAATAAGTGAAAATTTTCATTTTTCAATAAATTAGACCATACATTAATGAACTAAATGAGAGCCTTACTTGTGGTTGTGATAAAAAGAACTCCATCTGCATAAAAAAGAAAGTGTTTATTCCCGCTCAAGAGCTGGCGGTAAGCATCATCAAAAGCATGTTTAAGTAAAGGAATCGAGACAGGTGACAAAAGCATTGAATTCAAACACTTTTTGTTGGTAGTAGCTATTATTGCCCAAAGGACCAATGCATTAGCAGCATGGTCTGATTCTGGCACTAGACAGTATCATTAATATATCTATTCCGTTTTCTATCAGTAATGAGTCAGTTGCTCAGGTGGTTGCTTTCCTTTGTTAGCACCCCTGAGACCACCTCTGTTTTGTATGCTTACAATAAAGGTGGATAAGTCATACTCCGACATCTTTACTTCTTTTGTCAATTGGTGGAATCGTCATTACAGATTTGCAGTCAACATATTCAGCTTTAAAATTGCAGCACGAGAATTGAGCATCCATGACTCAAATCTAAAACAAACCTATGCACTATGCATTCAAAAAAGATGTGAACGCAAAACCATTCTATCATCACAAATCGCCGCAAAGCTATAGGATGCGATTCAGTGAACCAACATGACCATTATCACTCTCGCATGGATGGCGTCTTTATCTGAATTATATAGGAAAAATATTTCATTTTTGTGAATCAACAGCCCTGCAATTGCGATGAAGGTGGACAGATGCTACAGTAATCATGAAAATCAGCAGGCCTAAATATATTGACACTGAATAGCGAGTTTATGGGCTGAGCTATCCAAGTCCTCCGTGACCCAACCGTTTGGGGATGCTCGATTAAGGAAAAGATTGATATCATCACTATTTCTCAGTCGATCTGACGCAGGCCATCAGTTCAGCACCACGATTCAACCAACACAGCTAAGCCCCTAAATGCCATCTTGAGAACAGCGACGAATACAGTCCATCCAAGTCTCTCACTCACATTTATGCAATCGATAGCACTTACCCCAATTTTCCGCAGAAATCCGGTCCTTGCCGTAATCAGTATTTTGAAACTCTGTCAGGCAGCTTCCAACACCCGTGTCTGAAACTGGCAAGAAATCCATGTTACTGATCTAGTTACACAACCAGTGGAATGTTCTATATGCTCAAATGACAACAAGGGGAAAAAAAATGGAAACGCATTGCTGTTCCCAAAACCTCTCGTAGAAATTGGGACTGATGCACGAAACCCCAGAATCGTACATAGATTTGTAATAATAGAAATCTTCAATTGCTTTTTCGAAATCAGGAAAAAGCGATTTTATGGAGAAACAGAGAATGCAGACAATAAAATAAAATGGGAGAGAACAAATAGAAAAGTCTAGAAACCGAAGAGTTTCCAGACGCTTACTAGCAATGCGAGTAGAAGGTGGATTGAACTCAGGGCAGGTCTTGAGAATGACGGATAATCTGCAGAGATTGTCGGATGTACGACATCTTCGAATAGCGGATGCGATCAGCTGAAGATTATCCAAAACACTCTTAGAAGCTTGCAAGCGAAGTAAGATTCGGAAGGAACTAAAATCCGTTTTAGCTGCCCAATGGCAGAGACTGCTTTTCATAAGGGCTTACGTTTTGACAGAGCATTCGAGTGGGCGACATATTCATGGCGGATTTCCGTTTCGGTCTGCTTCCGCCGGAGAGAATTCAAGAAATTCACCTCGAAAATTGAAATCGGCAACTACTCGTCTACTCCTGAGCTGTTGAATGTTCATAAAAGAGCGCGGGAAGCCACTTCGGAGTATAGAGTTTGGCCGCGGGTGGGGCAGTGTAAACATGGTTTGCGTGACATCTTTCTCCGAAAAAATTTATGTTTAATTTTCAAGATTTTTTCAAATATGCCCTCAAAGTTTAATGAATATTATTTTCGTGTTCCTAAGTTTGCTGAATTTGTAAATATGTCCATAAAGTTTGTATAAATTGTAACCGTATCTCTTCAGTTAGGATACCATTAGATTTTTATGTAAAATGACAATAATGTCCTTTTAACCCAAGCGATAAATTTGTAATTTTTCAAATATTATAGATATATTTAATATTTTATTATGTTATATATTTTTGTGTGTATTATTATTTTAGATTTTTTTTGTAAAAATGCTTATAATATTTTCAAAAATTGAAAGTCTATAATTTAGCTTAAGGACATTATTTTCATTTTACATAAAAATCTAATGGTATCATAACGAAAGGGACATAGTTGCAATTTTGTGCAAATTTTGTGGGTATATTTGCAAATTTGGCAAATTTAGGGACACAGATACAATATTGGTCAAATCTTGTAAGAATATTTGTAAAAATCCCTTAAGTTTTTTATTTTTCCTTTATGAATTTGTTAATTTAGATATATTTAATGTATAAATTAAGTATTAGTATTTTTTGATATATTTATATATATTTTAGATTTTTAAACATAGGAATATTTTAGCTTTTTAATAGTTAAAAATTACTAAAGTAATTTTGTGCTTAAAAATTTAAAAATAAAAACATTTCTAAAAATATTAAAACTTGATTTATATACTAAATACACCTAGATTAATAAATTTATAGAAAAATAAAAAGATTTTTAAATAAATTTTTTAAAATGGATTAAATAAGTCGTTACTTAGCGTAGACAATAAAATCATCTCTTCACTTTACATTGAGAGTTTTCTCAACTTTAAAAAAAATTTAATATAATATTCTCCAGTACTGCTAAAAACAAATTCAAGTTAAGAATTAATGCATAAGAAAAAAGCACCGAAAAATAATTACACTCACCTTTTATCGTTTGATTTGTATATTAGAAAAATATTTTTTAAGGAGAAGACAAAATTTATTCATAAATAATGAGAAAAAAGTTCATACACACGCGACACTATAGACGAAATAATAAATGTACAAACACATGCATCCGATAAGGAAAAAGAGACACGGACAATTATAGCTATATAATTAAGAAAACATATGTTTAATTACTTAAAATTTTATGACTATATATAGTTCTACACCATAATATTATAAAAAATTCTCCTCATACCCATAATCCATAATATTTAGTAATTATTTTCTTTTAACTTGCAACATTTCAAAAAATTCTTAGCACGCGACATTCCAATCCTAATTCTCTTGTGCCCCTACAGTCACGTTCTGTCAAGTTGCATTTTCATTTTCTTTATTTTTTAATTTATTTGATCTGCTTTATTTTGAGGGATCTACATCCTGTCCCAATATGTTTTTCATTTTGAGGCTATACCGTCATCACAACACTTTACTTGCTATAGAATTGCACGACATTCAACCCCCTATCTACAACTTGGGTTTTGCTGAATGGGAATGATCTGACTCTTGGCTCTTAGTGGAAGGTCTTAATTTTCTTTTTGGTTTTTGAGAATTGTATTTAATAGTACTACTCTTGACTCTTAGTAGGAATTTATATTGTTTTAAGCTCCTAAATTCCTTTTCTTATATTATGGTCAATTTACATTGTTATTTTTAGCTTTCAACATTATTTGAAATACAATAGGCCAGATGTCTTATAGTGGGCCGACTGAGTATTGGCCGTCTAATGATTTTCTATCTTTTTGTATACATGTCTACTATTCAATAAACTTCAAAAGGGAATAATATAGTACCAAACAAGCACAACAAGAAACATAAGAAGCAACAAATTATTGAAGATGTATCGAATCTACGTGATGTAGTTGTTAAGTAGAACATATTCAACAAGAAGAATGACAAGATAATCGGCAATAGGAAGAATAACAAAATTAGCATGATGAAGAGCAAGATAATGAAAAAGAAGAAGTGCAATTGAGGGCAGATCAAAATGTTATTAAGAAAGAAGAAAATGCAGATGATGTACTCCATCGAGCTACTTTTAGATAAACCACTTCATCATAATGCGACCATTCAGAATGAGAACTTAGATGAGTCCTCCAATGATGCATAACCATCCACCCATCATCTCAGAATGTTCATAGAAGGAAAAAATGTCATTGTCATGTTGAAATTGAATGACATTGGTACTTGATTAAAGAAAATTGAAGATTATTTAGATATGCACTTGGATGAAGTCAAACTTAAATCAGCACATGAATAGAAATAATTTTGGACTTAAATAAGGTACATCTTTTTAGATTTCTAAACAATAAAATTAACAACCAGAGTGTATGCTTTTCTTGCTCTTTTCAATTTCTCTCTTCAGCTTGAATAAAGTTAACAACTAGAGTGTGTGCTGTTTTTCAATCTCTTTCTTTAGCCTGAAAAAATAATAATTATGTGGGTAATCCTATAAAATAAATGCACAGACAATAGTTAGTGAAAGATAAGAAGTTTGAAGAATAAACATTCAACAATTATACAACAATCATTATAGAGGCACCACTAGGATTGTGTCATTTAAATAAGGACATCAATAAGATTGAACAAGGGGATTTCTATAGTATTATTGTCTAAAAAAAATATCAGAATTAAGCTTTAGAGAAGTTGAGAAAATAAATATATGATGGCATTGCTGATAAAAATTCAATTCACCATAGTCTGCTTGAGAGACACACACATTTTATGTGCTAATTTTTCCTATCATTTTCATAAGTCAAGCAAGTATATGTTTTCATGGATGCCTGTTTATGATTTAACTTGTAAAACATAACCATGATCAACAATTTAATATATACATTGCTTTATTTTAAAAATTTTAAATGGACAATCTCTTCTATAATTGAAAACATGTTGAAGTATTATTGATAAAACATGCTCTTTTAATCCATGATCATCATTCTCAACACAACTATGAAACTTATATGATTATGCACATTAAGCGTGCTGTTGGGCATCCACTGTCATGTCTGGGCATCATTCTCAACGGTTATATGACTAATAACTGTTCTTAAGTGAGATGCTAGTTGGGCATCCATTGTCATGTCTTCCTCCGTAAGAGAGGTAAGTGCGCACGCCTTTAGGCTAGTATAAGCGATTGAACAAGCATTAGAAGAGAACTTAGATCCATTTGCACCTCTAACAAGTAAGGTATAGAGAATCAAAGGTATAAATGTAACTTGAAATCATCTCATAACAAAGGACATCTACATAGTACGGTCATAATAGGAGAGCCTGTCCAAAAGAAAGAAATGTCTCATTTTGCCCTTTGATGTAGGATTGAGCAAGTCTCAAACTTCTTCTCTCAAAATCTTCATATGGAAAACTTCTAATCGTTCTTTTGCTATTTAAAAAAGACAGGAAGATAACACAAAAAAAGTGATAACTGCCAAATAAATTGTATAATTTGTCAATAATACACAATAAAAGGCTGCCACATATAAAAGTACTGATAAATTAAGCATCACAAGAAAGTAACCAACCAACAGAAAGTTTTCTCCTTTAATAGAAATGAAGAATTCTATAGTGCATTTGGCTACGGTGGAATAAGTGTATAAATGCAATGAAAATGTAAATATAAAACAAAATAAAGGGTGACCGACATCGCACAACAACTATAAAGGGTGTGTTTAGTTCAAAATAAAAAAAATTTACCTAAAACTTTTTACTTTTTATTACTATCATCTTTTTTAAATTATTTTTTCACGTATTTTATAGAAACTACTCTACGTTTCAATCATTTCTACACATCCACCCATACAACTAACATATCTATTTTAATTTTATTTTTTATTCAGCATCATTACTTCAATCATATCACATCAATTTTTTTCATTTCAAAAGTTTTTACATTAAAACTTTTCATCCAAAAGTTTTATTACTTTCCAAATGCATCCAAAGAAAAAAATCTAATTTCAAATATTTTATATTTCTTCAAAAAAGTTTCTCTCGTACCCATAACATTTCCTATAATTCCTCATATAGTCACAAATCACAATGATTTATACATTCTTACTATATTAATAATATTTTACCCTAAATTTTTCTCATGTCTATTTTATCAATATAACCGTTATCTACCATATTAAAAAGACAATTTTGCCCATTCAAAAATTTTCAATTGAGACTAATTAACCCTAACATGACTCAGTTAATTATAGTAAATCATTAATATACGATATTAAATAATTTAATAGTTATATTAAGGCTGAATCATTTTAATTAGAAAATTTTAAACATATAGAATTATCTTTTCGGTTGGATAAATAACAGTTGTATTAATGACATGGGTATAATAAGAATTTAAGATAAAATGTTATGAGTATAAAAAGCATTTTTGAAACATTTGAGATAAATTAGAAATTAGATGCAAATGTTATAGGTCTAAAAATTAATTCTTCTTAGTTTTTCCACTTAAACCATCAAATCTTGATTTAGTTGAAAATCATAAACAATAAAAATTTTCCTTGCATATCTGTATAAAAACATTGCGGTAAAATTTTCATTATGTATATATTTTTCTTGCAAACAAAGATTTTTTTTTAGTTTTTTTTTATGAGGAAGACTTTTTTTTAGTTAATCAGGAACTTTCCAACAAAGAATTTCTTAGAGCGATTAGCAAGAGTATAATTGTGTTGGATTATACAACTTAGAAGGCAATCCTAATATTAATTTATTTAAAAATTGTCAACCATAATCTGTGTACATGAAAACTTCAAATTTAACCATAACCCATTTAACATAGATGGATTGGGTTGAATGTTGCTAATGAGCTGATAGAATGGGCTTAATAATAAAAATAAAAAAACAAAATTATTTAAAATCTAATCATTAACGATGACTTCTAATATTGACTATTTATTTCAATTTAAAAGATACTTTCTGTATTTATTTTAATAAGAACATTGATTTTATAGTCAATAATTATCTATAACTTGTAAAATAAATATTAATAAAAATATTAAATGTTTTACCTTTATGGGTTGTAAATGGATTGCATGGGTTAAATGATCGGGTGAATGAGTTGTATAAGTTAAACATATATATGACGAACACATTTATTCAATAGGTAAATGGGTAATATAAAAGAGTTGGTGAGTTAGAAAAAAAATTAAACCTAATTCACCTCTATCTGGGTTTTGTCAGTCGTGTCACGAATTAGTCCTAACATGATTACACTTCTTAGGGTGCAACTTGGGCCAGATTGAGCCCGAACTCGGCCCGCCAAACCCAATTTCCGACAATGTTAAAATTCGCTCTTTTGCAACCCAAGCCTGAATAACCAGAACCCGATGAACCCGAATTGTAACTATGACAGGGTTAGGGTTCAAGTTCGCTTGAACTCGAAGAACCGAAGCCCGATTTCTATTTTATATTTATTATAAAATATATTTTATACATAATATCCAAACAATATTTCTTTATATTTTGTGTATTTTATGTTATTTATATTTATATTTAAATACATATTTGACATATTGTAATTATATTATAAATAAAGTATATTATTTTTTATTTTATTTATCTTTTATTTATATAATCTTATTCATTTATTTTGTTTTTGATGTTAAATTTTTTCCGGAGATATTCTTTGTAAATGAATGATCCTATTAGTCCGGACTAAGCAAATGCCCCACTTAGCCCACTTCAAAAAATTCATTTATAATAACTTTTTTGTTTTTCTTCGTACACTTGTTTATCTAAGTATATTTAACATATAAACCAAGTTTTACTATTTTTGAATATGTCTATATATTTTTTTTGAGATTTTTAAACATCTATGTGTATATATTTAAAATACTATTATCTTTAAAAATCTAAAAAAATATATACACATATCCAAAAATAGTAAAACTTGATGTATACATTAAATACACTTAGATAAACAAATGTATGAAGAGAAAAATAAAAAAATTTATTGTAAATAAGTTTTTTGAAGTGGACTAAGCGGGGTATTTGCTTAGCTTGGGCTAATAAGATCACTCATCTTCTTTATATTATTATATTTTTTAAAAATATGTGGTTTGACGGTATATTATTATGTTTACTTATATGATTTGTTATTATTATACATTTATATAAAATTTTAAACTTATCACTCTTAAATAAAATGTGAATTTATTAACCTAAATTTCAATCTGAACCCAATTTTTAAAAATAGAATTAGGGTTTGGATTTTGTACATAGGATTAGGGTTAAAGTTAAGGTTAAAATTAATATTTTATAAATAAAATTAAAATTATGGTTAAGATAAACTCGAGTTGCAGATGCCCGAGTCCCACCCCTTCACTTCCGTTCTCCTAGTGCGCTTCTGGAAAGTTTAGATCGGGCATGCCATGGTGGCGCATACGACAGGTTTGAGTTGAGTAGCGATTTCCATGCGCGTCGGGCTAACAACAGCTCCGTGTTTCCATGCGCAACAGGCCCCGTAGTCACGTTGCATACACGAAAATTGGAAGAGTAAGATCGTGCGGTATATGTGCGAGAGGTTCTCCGGCTCACCCTATCAGATGACTCCACCTGACCCAAAATAGTCTATTACTTTCAATTTTCTTCCGAGATTTTTATGTGGTGGGAAATGCACATGAAAAGTTAATAACGTGAGGTGCCAGATGTTAGTTTGGTGAGAAATTTTTTTTATTGGTATGCGTATAACATTATTATCAAATTCATTTACATACCAAACAAAAAGCTACCATCGTAATTTTTTCCCCACGTGGGGTTCGAACTTGTGTGAGTGGTCTTCTTACCGTCGTTAACAGTATTTGTTTTTCGTATTTTTTAGTTATTTTATCTTCTTTAAATATCTGATATATATTACATCGTTTTCTCATAAAACTACCTTATTTATTTATATTTTACCATTATCATATCACATAACTCTCACAGATTTTAAAATTTTCTTACTTTCTTACTTTTTTCCTTTTTTTCTTTACATTATCAAATGCATCTTTAAAACAAAATAATCATGGGTCAAAAAAGAAGAAACATCCTTGCCACCCTAAATTGTCCAATTTAGGAAAAATATGTGTTATTTTGGATCTAAATTTAATTAATCAAAGGTAAGTAATTTTATTTTTAAATTATCATTATCTTTGTTTATCGGTAATCAGCATGAAAATTGGTAATCTTTTAACACACCTTAGTTAATGATTAAGAGTTAGCATTCATTTGCCAACATGGACATAGGCTGGTTGGCAAAAATCTTGACTTCTATTTAGGCGGTTTGATTTTCAATCTATGCTATGAGTATCGTGTCTCTCATTTGAGAAGAAAGTCTTTTCATCTGCTAATATATATTATTTGTATTTATCAATATGGGAAATGTGTAAAATGAATTGAGTAGATTTGAGCTTGAATTGTAACAAAATCTAAGCATTATTGCAAAAAAAAATCATAAACAAATAATCCCATAAAAAAATTTAGCATCCATTCCTTTCATTAATGAATAACTAATAATATTTTGTTGAAAAAGAAATTTTGATTATAAATGAATTTTGTAATTCAATGTGTACTAAAGTTGTTTCACTTATTTCCTAGAAAAATGTTTCGTTATTTTCTGAATGGTAATATTTCACATATTTAATTATTATAGATAAGTGCAATGGTTTAACACACGCACACTCTGTTTTAGAGTCTTTTTTTTTATTATTTTCATATGACCCCATTATATTTATCTCATTTATCAAATTTTTTTTGATTATTCATATATCAAAATTTAACATTTAGAAGTTATAAATTTTTTATAATATCAAAAATTAACAGTCATTACTACCATAAATGGGGGAGAAGACTATTATTTTAAATTTATAAAATACATAAATTCAAAAGTTATAAACATAAATTCAAAAGTTATAAATTTTAATATCATAAAGATTACATGTAGGCCCACACAATAAAAAGATCAAAACACTTGTATATCAAGGCTTGGTACATGTATATATTGAATCATTAACTTATAAACAATTTTATTATTTAATGTCATTTATAATATTATCAAAAATTGAACGGTAAACAAATAAGATTAAATCATACTAGTTATTTAATAAACTAAGAGCATGCTTGGCAAAAGCAAAAAAGTTTTAAATAAAATTTTTTAATATAATACTTTCACTTTTTACAACTCTGTATTTTAATTATTTTTTTAAACATTCCTATATAACTGTTTTACTTTTCAATTATTTCTACATAACTACTTATATATGGTGTGTTTAGGAAGTAGTAAAACTTTTAGATGAAAAATTTATAGTGTAAAAGTTGTTAAATTGGTAGAAAATGATGTAATATGATAGGGGTAATGACGAGGTGTAAAGAGAATAAGGTTAAAATAGATAGGTTAGTTATATAAGTAATTGTGTAAAAATGATTAGAAAATAAGGTAGTTATATAGAAAAACAGAAAAAATAAATTTAAAATAAGGTAGTTATAAAGAGTGAGAAATTTAAAATTTAAAATTTTTGGCTTGATATTTTCTACTCATTATTATATACATACATAACTAGCATAACTATTTTAACTTTATTCTCCTTACTTTTCATCATTACTTCAATCATATCACATCATTTTATTCTCATCAAACAATTCATTTATATTACTTCAGAATTTTGCATATTAATTTCTAAAAGTATTCACGGTTAATAAGAAATTTAAGTCCCTAGATTAATGGTGTTGAAATTTTACAAGATACAAGAAGTTGAAGTTTTAATAATTTATTTACAACATAAATTATAAATTAAAAAAGAAACTTACATAGCTAAAAAGTATATAGAAAATATTATCATTATAGAAAATTAAATAAATTCTATAATTGAACTAATGACTTTTTAGTGATATTTTTATAGTTGTTATAAATGAAATTTTTATTTTTTGAAACTATTTGATCATATATGCCATTAATGAGATTGAAATTTTTTGGAACTATTTTGTGACAAAGGCATTTTGAAAATATAAATAGATCCTTCTCAATTGATTGAGTTTTTGACTATAACAATCGGTCTTGCTTCGGCATATTGGTACGATCGATTTACCCGGTGACTTTTCAGCTAACTCTAATTTGGCTTGCCTTGAAATCTACTGGGCTCGTTACATTTAAAGTTATTCTTTTAGTAAAATTAAATTCCATCCAAATTAAAAATGTCACGAGTCTTGTTTTAAATGTGTGTAAAATGAATGCATTAATATTATTTAATTTACATAATAATTTTAAATTTGTATTTTCAACATCTAAACTCTTTACAATTTCATTTTTACATGGTTAATGATCAAATGTTATTATATTCTAATACTATGTGAATGAATAAAAATATTTTTCATATTTTCAATATGATTACATATATTTTAAGCAAGTATGATCTAGCCTATTTTTGATTTGGATGGAATTTATAATTCTCTAGCTTAATAAATAATGCTAAAAGCAAATTTTAGAGTAATTTAACACTATCATCAATGCAGCGCCAAAATGAATTAGGTGAGGTGTAACTTGATCACACAAATGGATAAGTCATTAAGTTATTTCAAGCAGGTAAAATTTTAATTGAAAAGTATCAATTTCTTACGGTTTGTCACTAAAAATTTTGGTGTCATAAACCTTAATATTATGTTTGCTGAAAGAAATTGTTTTTAGCGAAAATGACCAAAAATTATTGTCATTAGAAGCTGTGGTTTTATAGAGAATTTTATAAAAATGTTTATTTAATCACAACTAACCATACTAAGGGAATCAACCTTTGCAATATGCTCTTACACCATAACGAATGTTGTTTTATGTAGCTAATTTTTTTAGTCGCATGTAACTTATTTTTTACTGTATTAGATGCATATTGACTATAATTAATTATTCATTATATGTATATCGACTATAATTAATTATCCATTATATGTATATTGACTACAATTAGTTATTTGACTAACAATGCGTAATTATTTTTTAGTGGTAGCAGTTAATTAAATTTAGTCTTTTCGACTTTAAATACGGTCAAAAGCAATATTTAACGTAGCTATTAAAATTTAACTTCAAATAATAATAAAATTTTTGCTCCAAATAGTATGAGACTTAGTTGGTTTTGGTACCAAATGCTGCCAAATTAAAATTTGTCTGCAACAACATGCAATAAATTTTGTAGTGCTAGCTGCGCTTACTAATTTTTGTTGGAAAACATGATAATAGCAATATAAATAAGTATTATCACTAAAGATTAACTTCTAAAGACAGTAATATAATATTAATATGCAACAAAAGTAACTTTTAGTCAACGTTACCTTTAGCTACAATATTTACAATTAGAAATACAACTTAGTGATAACTTTCTTTCTTTTTGTGCTACTTTCCTCCTCAAAAGAGTATCTGAATTCATGTACGAATCCATAAAATTAATCTGAATAAGTTTATATCCACTACAAGATTCTAAACGTTTAGTTATGTTAGAACCTTATATCCGCTACAAGATTTTAAACTTTTAGTTATGTTAGGACCTGTCGTTATATATATATATATAATTCATAGTGTGATATCACTTTAGGATTAGTCATAAAGGACTCTATTAAAAATTTTCTAAAATCATTGTTGAAAGTAACTTTTATTGTTAAGTCATCAGAAAAATGTTGATCCTTTTGTACATATCCAAAGTCGAAACATAAATTACATCCAGTCAGATAAATTTACTATCCAAATAATGTACAATTGTATACCATACTTGAAATATAAATCCTGACTTCCTCAAAGATAACTTTCATCTACGCTTACAAATAAATCAGCGGTCAAGGTAAATTAATTTACAGTTCAAACAATACCATTTCAGGTTATTTGTATTTATATGAGCACTTATTTTTTAATGAAATGAGCACTTCAATACTCAAAGAGCAACTTTAGCAATCAATTATGTAAGTACTTTTATAAATAAAATCATGGGAAAATAAGATTTTAGCTATATTCAGGGCATTTCTCCGCAAGTTATTTGCATTAAAAGATCCCATCACTGTCATTTTCTTGTCCACACCGTTCCGGATCTGATTGTCGGATTTGGTTTACCAAGTTCTATGTCAGTGAGTAGGAAGACCCTTTCATGACTTTTTAAAATATACGGAACCGGTTTGAGTCTTTGAGAAGTGATTTTGTGAAACTCTTTTTATTTTAAAAATTTTAATTCTCAATGGAAAATCCAATTAATTCATTACATTTTACACCATTTGTTTAGTCAGGAGACCAAGTTTCATCCCAATTTAATAAGTGGATAGGTCACATTTGCTAAAAAATAGGCGTATTCAAGTATAAATTATGAAAAATGCTTAGATCAATTCACAGATGTATTAAAATATAATAATAATTTATAAGATCATTTATCTACATATTACTGATATTTTAGATGGTTTAGATGTTAAAAAACTACTTTAAAGTTGATATTTTAATATTAAACTATTTTATTATATTGATTTTACATATTTATAGATGAGACTCATATACGGTGAAATTAAAAAAAATAAAAGGATTTTCAAGATACTATAAATTGTATTAAATATAATGGATGAAGTGAATTTTTTATAAAATTGAGGGATTTCATAGAAGAGAGAGGTTTGTTAAAATATTGTCCAATCTTTCCCCTACGTTTTTTTTTTTTTTTTTTCCTATCAAATCTGCATACGTGCTTTTTTTTTGTTCTATCAAATCTGCATACGTGCTTGCAGTTTCTTGTCTCACAAAGGCTGGGTTTCCGTTTCCATTTGCGTAGTCTCACTATCATTTACGTCCTCTGAAATTCAGCTGCTTTTGAATATTGGTTTTTTTTAGATATCTGCTCAAGTTGCTCCCAGCTCTCCAATCTGCTTCTGAAACTCCATCTGCAGTTTTTTATATGTAATTCTGTGCCTCAGTGGTGATTATCATACATCGGTGATCAGGTGGTCGAAAATTGCAAGGCAACTCTCTGGGAGCACTGATAACGAAATAAAGAATGTCTGGCGAACAAGGATTCAGAAGCAAATGAAACAGGCAGAGGCTTTTACCAACCGGACTTGTAATCTCGCTGACAGAGCCAGATCAAGCCACACCATCAGCGGGAAAGTATCTGAGACCTACTTACCAGGTTGTCCACCGATCAATCAGGAGCAATTCGCTACTCCTTTGCCTAACGAATCTAATGATTGCTTCTGGAACATGGAGGATCTGTGGCCTGCTCAGCTGTTTAATGGAGACTAAATAAGAATGGCTTCCTATCAAAGACCATTGAGCTCAAGAATCAGCATGGACTCCGGAGCTATGGTTTCTGAATATTGGTATTTAGATACTGACATACGGTGAATAATAGTGCCCTCGACCGTACCACTGGTGAGTGCACTTGCAGATGTACTCTAAGCTTATGTTGCTATGATTATACTAAAAAGTACGCCGAATGATAAATATATATACATGTCTAAAAATGATAAAATTTAGTTTATAGATTAAATATAATTAGATTAATATGTTTATAAAAATATTTTCAAAAAAAAAATAAAAAAATATATTTTTTGACCGGTCGAAAATCAGGTCGTAAAAGATCATTCGGCGTACTTTTTAGTGATGGAACCCACGTATGTCAGCTGCGTTAACATGTGATGGTAGATCCAAAATATGACTTGTTTCATTAGCCTCACATAGTTGTACGATGAAACCGCCTCGTATCGAGTCTCATGTCGTTCTGCATCTTACTTTTCCGAGCACTCACAAGTTACAAGTTGAAAGACGAATATGACTCCCCGGAGAGAACGACAGGACTGAACACCACGCGTAGCACGTATTCGGTAGCAGGAGGATTCAGCAATTCTTGGCCACAAGGTTCCGTTCGTTGTTCTTGTTATTCCGCATTCATCATACGGTCGAATATTATCAAGTTCTTGAAATATTCTGCATTCACCACATGTCCGATATTGGCACGAGTGAAAATGTATGGCCTGGATACCTCTGAAATACACAGAGACTGCATTCATTAATTCTTAAACTTACAAGTACATTGTCATCGAGCATTCGTTTAGTCGAACACCATGAGTTGCTCGTGGATACTGATTCGAAATGAAACCCACTTTTCCAATTTTGTAATACCAGATTGGCGCTGGACATCACCAAAGACAAATACAATTGCATCCATGTTTTCAAGAGGGGCGTGGTGTTTAGGTAAGTCTCCACCAAAGCATGCATTCAGGAAAATCAATTATTGAGATATTTTCTTGAAAAAGCTCATTCCTCCATCTTTGTTGAATCGATTTATTCCTAACCTGTACAAATCGAAGAAAGATCCATGTCTTAACTGTAGCATATGAACAGCTGATTACTGGTTTATAGTTTTGTACAAACAAGCATATTCAAAATAAAGAGAGAAGCGAGGATGCAGGCCTGCAGCCCGCTGCAAATGGGGCTCATATTGGTGATAGAAAAATTTAACACAATCGTTATATTAAATTTACAATTATTTACTTCATTAATATACCAAGTTTCTTCCTAATCATAAGTGTGTAAGACTTATCATAAAATGGTGCAAAATAAATATAAAAAATAGTCTAATTTAAATATCAAATTTCTAACATCTAAATTGCCTAGAACATCGCTTCTATGTGGATCAGTGTTTACTTATAATATTATTTTATGCTAATACATCAATAAATAAGTATTAATTTATACATAAATTAATACTATGATGTATAAATTAACACAACAAAGTATTAATTATACATAAAAATATATACTTCGAGCAAAGATAACTGACCTAATATTCGAATTGGATATTTTTAATTCTACAATAAATAAATGATATTAAGTCATACCAATGATAAAATTTTAATTTGATAATTGACATGGGCTCTATTACCATTTCCCTTATAAATATGTACACTACAAGAGAATATTTGACACAGTTTGAGCGACACTTAACTTTTTAACAAAAATTTCTATTAAATTGCATAAATAATTATTATCTCTAAAAATTAGCTTTTAATGGAAATAATATAATGGATGTTGCAGAAAATAATCATTTAGTGACAAAATTGTTTGAAAAACATTAATAAAGCCTTTTATGAATAATTTATAATAACATTAAAATATAAATTAGTACATATATTTTGTCACTAGAAGTTTACATTGTAGTGGCATATGTGTGTCTTTGTGATAGTGGTGAAAAATAAAAATTTATTCAAGGTCATTTAATTGGATGAAATGAGAAGAGATTTTTTCATCTTTTTGATAAAACCTTTTTCTTTTTTAATACAATATATTATTTTTTGATGCCTTATATATTCAACTCTTTCATCTCATATGTATTTTTCTCAATGTTTCGTTGAAATGTAAACTAAACAACATTTCTACTCTTTCATCTCATATGTATTTTTCTCAATGTTTTGTTGAAATGTAAACTAAACAACATTTACACCGGAGAACGCTCGTGAAAATGGGAGACCATTCTCTCCTACCCGGATCGAAAGCATACTACCACAGCTGAGCCCCAACTGAACTGCGGCCTTGACTCAATACAATATATTATTTGAAATACACAATAATCTTACTCTTTATATTTCTGATATATTTTTTCATTTTTCAATTGACTTCAACTCCTTTTCTTCTAATCTCTTCATCTAATTCTGTTTCGTGACATAAACATTAAAAAAAATTCTGTATCGTGACATCTAATTTGATTATCTTGAGCTTGCCCAGAGCATTTGCCAACCCCCCAACGATGTGCTTCCACACAAGCACATGCACGCCACTCAACTGTGTCTTACTGCCGATGAAAAGGCATTGCAGAAATGAGCATGTGAACGGTAGAACAACCATATTTCGGTAATAGACGTCCCTTCCTTTCGTGTCATTCTTTACATGTGTGCGGACGTGCTACGCGGACACTGACATGGACCTAACATATGGGCTAGTCGAAGATACTCAAGTGGACACTGGAATGAACGTGCTCTCACATGTATGCATGCTCTCCTTTTATCATCATATTATTGGGGCCTAAGATATGGCTCTTGGCAAATCGAAGCAGATGCTGCCTGATGAACCCAAGCTTTCAGCGATGAAGTTGCACCCAGACGACAGTTTGGTCAATTGCCACGTGGTGTGTTTCGTATAGTTAGGTTGGATGATGACGAATGGCTACTGTCGTGTTCGCAGAAGCTAAGCAGCCTTGTTGGTCGAAAAATCATGGCACAAATAACGTGCAACGACTGCACCGTATATTGATGGTATCAGCTCTGACATTGGTAGGATTTGATAGAACTGCTGGAAATTAAATATCTAACTGAAGTTATCTCCTGCTCCGATTAGTTTAAGGTCGAACGAACTGTCTTTTTCAGCCAGATTCGACGAGTCATGATCAAACGACAGGAGTTGGGACACAAAGATTGTTGAAAGATGGTAGTAGGTGTCAATTATTTCTGGCGAGGGTGGTAAAAAATAGGATGATTTGCCAACTTACCAACGTAGTTTACTACAATTGTAAATATACCCATATAATTTCAGAAATTGCAAATAATTCTCACATTTGACCATAATTATAAATATACGAATGCTGTTATGATGTCATTTCTGTACCATTATGGCATGAGTATGTTTGCAAAGATATGCAAACTACGGGATATATTTGCAATTTTTAAAATTTAGTTATGTTTAATTTTTGCAAATATACCCATGTCGTGACATGATGATATAGTAACAACACCACAATAGCATTATAACGGCGTGAGTATATTTATAATTATAGTTAAACTATGTGAGGTTATTTGTAATTTCTGAAACTATGTAGGTATATTTGCAATTATGGTTAAACTAAATGGGTATATCTACAAATTATCCATAAAAATATATTTTTTTATTAGTAAAAACCCTTTATTTTCATTCCACAAATAACAAATCTTTACAGAGAATAGATATCAAAAAATGTGGTGGGTTACCCCACCAGCTTTTACATGAAATGGTGTTTCTTGATGCAAAGTCTGCCAAGGCATGGGATGTTTTGTTTATGATCCTTCTCACATGGTAAAAAGAAAAGTCGGCCAGAGTTAAGGGGTCACTTTTGATATTAAGATGATGGGAGCCAACCCATGGGAACGTGTTCCTGCGATTTTCTCATGGGAACCTTAATCTCCACCATCTATTTTTGTTGGACTGTTCAGATTCAATAGGGCATTTTTAGAATTGAAAAATCGTGAAGGGGGCATTGATCGATAGCTCATTTCACCTGCCCTTCCTTTCTCCCTCTCCTAGCTTCATGCCCTAGCCGACGACTACTTGCTAGGAGCTGCATCTCTTCGCCAGTACTCTCCTCTTCCTCTAATGTTGTTTCTCCTCCTTCTCCAGCGAGTGCACGACTTCAATTGATGAGCGGCGATGACAGCAGCAAGGAAGAAGAAGACGGCAAGAGGCTGGTGGGTTTTCTTCTCTCCGAAAAGGGAAGAAGCAGGCGGCTGGTAGAGAGAGACCGGCGGCGATGAAGCCGATGGATTTGAGCAGCGATTGGCGGCACCGACCAGCAACGAAGAAGAACATCTGCAACAATATTTTTTTCAGATTCATGCGATTGCAGAATAGATCTGGTTCGATGAGTTGGGAATTGAAGTTAGGATGCCGGTAGCGAGTCCTCCGCCGATTCTGATCGAAGATCCAACGGCCGGCAACAAGTGGGTAGGAGCAGCTATGGCAGCTAGGGTTTGAGGTAGTTGTAGAGGGTGACGCACCGTGAGTATCTGTCGGAATGGACAGAAATTCAGATTAAATTTCCGTAGATTTTGTTTTATTTTGATCTAATACTCCTGGTGTCCAATTTGAGTCATTCAAGAGTTATTTTCTATGTTTTGAGATGTTGTGGATCATGTAGACATTTTACATTAGAAAAATTCAACTAATTAAATTATAAATAGAAATAATTATGTGGACGATTAAAATAGTGCAGATATTTTATTATTTTTATTTAAATGTAAATAAAAATAAGATAATAATAATTATTATTTATTAAATCTATCCCAAAAAGGCATATCTATTTATTTGGATTATTTAAATATAAATTATAATTTTAGGACATATAATTAAACCTTTATTATACTTAATTATTGAATTTAGGACATATAATTAAATAATCATTTAAATTAAGTATTTTCTACCAATCTAAGTTCCAGGACAGTTTAAATTACAATTTGAGATATATAATTGAACCGTTCCTAAAAGGTCATATATATTTTTGTTAATTAAACATTTAAAAATACTTAATTATTAAACCAGTCCCAAAAAGTCATATATATTTATATTATTAAATGTTAATTATAGTTATATAATTTAAATATATATAATTTATACAATTTTATTTTTAAAAGTCAATATAATAATTATAGTTTTATATATTTATTTAAAATTTATTTTATTCAATTTAAATTAATTATGCATTTAATTGAAATAATAATTTATTATTAATTTGTAAAATAAAATTCAATGGTTGATATGTTTTAAATTTTTATATAAATTATTAATATCAAGGTTTAATCATTATTAAACTAAATTATAGTTTAATCACTATTAAACTAGTCAAAATAGTCATATATAATTATATTATTAAATCTAAATTTCAATTATATAGAATTTAAATAGATATAATTTATTATAGTTTTATTTTTAAAAAGCCATATAGTAATTATTACAGTTTTATATATTCATTTAATTTTTTTATTCAGTTCAAATTAATTAATATTTTTCTAAATTTCAGGATCATATAATTATTTAGTTTTTAAATTATTTAATAAAAAATCAAGGTTTCCATAGTTCTATAATGAATTACTAAGTATATCTTTTGCAAAATACATAAATTTATTTAAAATATTTTAGAAAATATTAAAATTAGATGTCGTTAGATGCAGTTAGATTTGGTTAAATGCGATTAGATGTAGTTAAATGTGATTAGATGTAGTTAAATGTGATTAGATCTGATTAGATGTGATAATTAGGTTAGATCCAATTAGATTTCGGTGGATTTCATTAATTCCTATTATCTTAGTTTTAATATCAAAAGTTAGATTTGATTAGATGTCGTTAGATGTCGTTAGAACTGGTTAGCTTTTGTTAGATATCATTAGATACTATTAGATGTTATTAGATGTTGTTAGATATCATTAGATTAAGGTGGATTTCATTAAATCTTATTATCTGACTTTTAAATTATGTAATTAAAGTATAAATGACCTTATAAGGGATTTAGGATCATATTATAGATTTTAAATTAGGATTAACTTATTAATATCAAAAGTTAGATGCAGTTAGATGTCGTTAGATACTATTAGATGTCGTTAGATCCGGTTAGATGCTGTTAGATGTTATTAGATATTGCTAGATATTGTTAGATGTCGTTAGATTAAGGTGAATTTTATTGAATCTTATTATCTAGGTTTTAAATTATGTAATTAAGGTATAAATGACCTTATAAGATGCTTACGATCATATTACATGTGTTAAATTATGATTAACTTATTAATATTAAAAGTTAAATTCGGTTAGATGTTGTTAGATGCTATTAAATGTTGTCAGATGCAATTAGATGCTGTTAAATATCATTAGATTAAGGTGGATTTCATTAAATCATATTATCTGTATTTTAAATTATGTAATTAAGGTATAAATGACCTTATAAGGGGCTTAAGATCATATTATAAGTGTTAAATTAGGATTAACTTATTAATATCAAAATTTAGATTCGGTTAAATGCCGTTAGATGCTGTTAGATGTCGTTAGATCCAGTTAGATGCTGTTAGATGTTGTTAGATGCAGTTAGATACTGTTAGATGTCATTAAATTAAGGTAGATTTCGTTAAATCCTATTATCTAGATTTTAAATAATGTAGTTAAGGTATAAATGATATTATAATGGGCTTAGGATCATATTAGAGGTGTTAAATTAAGACTAACTTATTAATATCAAAAGTTAGATTTGGTTAGATGTCGTTAGATCTGGTTATATGTTGTTAGATATTGTTAGATGCTGTTACACGTCATTAGATTAAGGTAGATTTCATTATCCTATTATATGAGTTTCAAATTCTATAAGTAAGGTATAAATGACATTATAAGGGCTTATGATCATATTACAGGTGTTAAATTAAAATTAACTTGATAATACCAAAAGTTAGATTTGGTTAGATGTCGTTAGATACTGTTAGATTCTATTAGATGCAATTATATCCTGTTAGATGCTGTTAGATGTCGTTAGATGCCATTAAATGTCATTAGATTCTATTATATTTGAAAAATAAAAAATATTATTAAATTTTCAAAAAATCAGAAATAAATATTGAAATTGTTATTTTTTAGAGTACCTTAATTATATGAAATTTAAATAATGTAACATAACTCCTTATGTAAAATATATTTTTCAATTTTACCAATTATAATGAAATCTTATTAAAAAATAATTTTTTCTATACAAATATTTTTTAAAAATTTCAAATAATGAAAATTTATGTCAACATATGTTTTAGTGATTGATCCAGCAAATGAATGGAATAGATTGAAATTTTTATATATATATAATACAAAATTTATCAAAAAACTAAAGATATTCACATTTTCAAACAAATGTACTCACATAAGAAAATTATTACAATGCCCATACTTCTTTTTTTTTCTCACGTGGAAAGCTTCCCATGGGTTGGGCCCTTAAGATGATTCACTTGCAGATCTAAGCCCCATTTAACACTAAGCAAAACGACCATAGCTTCCATCTTCAGGGGACTATTCATCTCTGGGTTCTTCCATGTTTTTGCTGCCAAAAATTTCCCTTCCGAACGTCTTAATATGGCACCTAGCCCCATGCATTTCCCATTTGCATTGTGCCTTCCATCAACATTTAGTTTCAGGCAACCAGATCGTGGTTTCAACCATCTGGAAACAAGTTGTCTCTTGGAGGGAAAAGGATACCTGTGCCGCCAATCGGTATGTTTTCCAGAAATTTCTACACCATTGTATGGTGCAAGTGAAGTTAGATTTTAGCCCCCTCCTCTCTTGCATTATTCCTTAGGAACCAGATATGCTAGCTGTGAAGGATGAATAGACTTAGCTCTACTCCATTCCCCTCGGACGCCAGCCTTTTGAAGATACACTCGACGGCATCCCTCGAGACCCAGATGTTAGTGTCCGCTACCAGGTGTGTCTTCTTTGGCCAGCCACCTTCTCACAAAAGATAAAGAGGTGTTGGGCTCTTCCCTCCTCGAATTACAGAGAGGTCATGATAGATCTAAGTTGATTCCTCTGCTTCGAAGATTGGCTTTTGTTTGGATGGCATTGTGAAAAGTTTCCATCCAAAAATTTTCACATTCTGAGGGAGCTGCAGCTTCCATATTGCTCTGCATACGCTTGTGTCACCTACGCTCCAGCTTTGAGACTTCTTTCTTCTGCTTCCTGCATCAAGTAAGGGGTTAGATATAATAAACCCGTAAGCTGACTTCACTCTTAGAGCCCCATCTGGTTCGGCCTCCCAAAACCACCTATCTTCGCCCTTTAGGTCTTCAAAGGTGGTGTCTTTAATCAATTCCCAACCTCTCATTCCTGCTATTGCTATGATTTTGTCTCCCATAAAAAATATTTAAATAATATAAAGATGTACAAAAAGTAAACTATTAGAAATAGATAGAATTTAATAAATTGTTTTAATTACATTTAATCACCTGTGTTCATTTCTCAAAATTGACGGATTAAGTAATTAATTGACGTGAAGAAATATAAATATAGAGAAATGAATGGATAAAAATGCATACATTAATGGTTCAATTGGAGAAACAGTTGATTGAACCTTTATCACGTTTCATCCTTCATAAAAACTATGTTCTAAATACTTCAAATTTTTCTATCGACTTTTTGAGGGATTCTTGAATACCTTAGAGTTTAATATCTCTTTGAAAATGGGTGGAAGCGATATGCCCATGGCGATGAAAAAGGTGGTTTCAAGATTACTCAATAGCACTTGATTATTATTTCACCATAAAAAAGATTAAACACATCAAGTGCATCATTAATCATCTTCACGTATAAACGCAGCACAAATCTAACAAAAAGGTGGGACCGCCCATCCATAAATGGGGGAATTGTCTACTTTATTCACTTCTTTAGCCTTTGGGACTAGGGATGCAATTTGGGTTAGGTTGTACTGAGTTTGGGTAAACTCAAACACTAAATCTATCGGTTTTAGATGAATCTAAACTCCAGTATTACAATCTAAGTTCGAGTGGGGTTT